>JZKD02S1954165.1:458453-481947 GCA_000966675.3 Picea glauca | reverse complement strand
TTTGGGTACCTAACATGGCCTCGTTTCCAGGTCCCATTCTTTTTTTTCACCATAGTGATGTTCAGGGGGGCTAGTGTGTGTCTAGATCACTCTAGATCACCACTATGGCACAATATTTTCTCCTCTAGTGCCCATTGGTTGAGTTATATAGAGTATATCATGTGTAAATTATTCATTATTCATACAGTTAATGAGAATTCTTCCATTCTTTCTCTCTTTCTTCTTCTTTCTCAATTTATCTCTACAATTGTGTGTGTTATTTTCTAGCTAGATCTATTATGTGCAGGTTCAACAAATTTACAAAACAATGTTGTAGAAAGGGACTTGTTCAAAGTTCTATGTGAAAGGTTCATGAAATCATTGGGTACATGTATAAATATGTTGTTGTGTGACAAGTGTGTGATCACAATGGAGTCTGACTAATAACGGGATTCATTCACATAGGTGAACCGGGGGATGAGAAGAGGATAGTCCTAGGACATGAGAGAGTGAATGAAGTGATGAAGAAAGAAGGGAGGGACTGAGGATGAAAATAATTGAAGAAGGTATACCATAGGAAGAAGATGATTTTGGAGAAATGCATAGAGGAAAGAGGTACAAGAGGGGAAAGACTGGGGCTGAGAAAGGAGATCTGTGCATTTAGCCAGAGGGGAGAGGACTGTGTGCAATGGTCCAAATCATGGATGTATAACACATAAGAGGAGAGGAACAGGAATCCCAATCAAGTCCTATGATAGAAGATTCAATAATTCCTACTTAGATTGGATCCTGTGTTGAATCCACGATCCCATGTGTGTCACCATAATAAGAAATAATAGTTGAAGACTTATCAAAATAACTTATAGTTAGCAAGGCATGATAGGGTAGTATAAATTAGAGAAATGGAAGCAGTGCATAGAGTCAGAGTCAACCAGAATTATCAAGAGGAGGGACTACACAAAGAAACATGGAAGGGGTAGAAAACACCCTTAGACTACCTGAGTTCCATGGAGTTGGGTCAGAAGACCCAAAACAACATTGTTTGTCCGCGAGAAAATTTGGGTTGCTAAGAATGTCTAGGATGAGGCCATGAATATTGCATAGTTGGAAACAACATTTAGAGGTCGTGAGTTAGTCTCTTACATGAAGCTACAAAGTACCGCACCTATAGGACATGCTAGGATGTTGTTAGAGATAAGAAAAGAACTGTTAACATAGTTCAAGAATCCAAAGTCTGAGTCACATTAATATACACTATTGAAGGAAATTAAATAGGTGAAGAATGAATCTGTTTGGGATTATAACCAACATTTTAAGGATTTGATGGGTAGAATGAATTTCCATATCCCTGATCAGAAACATCAAGAATGGTTTATTGCAGGACTTCTACCACACATTCACAGGCCATTGATTCAATATAAGGTTGTGTCGCAGCCTGAGGCTCTAGAAATTGCAATGCAATTGGAATCATTCCCTGTAGGAGATAGTGTGTTACACATGGTTTTGGTCACCCTAGTGATGTCTCTACAATGGTGTATCCAAGATCCCAACAAGGACTTTTTGCCTGAGGAAAATGACTATTATCTTCTTCCAAAAACACAGTTTTAAAGTGAGTTCACAGGCTACCTATGCATTAGAGTGTGAGAATGATTGATTCTCGCAGGCTGCCCATACTTAGGGTGTGAACTATTCGTAGGATGCTCCATAGAAAGGGTGCGAACCTATTTCTAAGATTGGAAAAAAGAAGAAGTCTCGAGGGTTCTAGAAAGGGATCTTCTAGAAAATGAGTTGGCATTCATATGGTTTGCATCCTACTGACTTCTCAGATTTGGTGGGATCATCTGCATCCATGTAACCATCTCTCGTTCTCCTATATATTGAAAGGTTTCTCATGGAAAAGGTTAAGCAAGATTGAATGAAGAATCGGTGAAAGAATTGTGTGAGGAACTCTGCTAGAATAAGAATCTTGAGTCTCTCATTTGGCCTATCAGGTTGTGTTAGATATTCTTCATACAATTGTAGAACAAGTGTGTGTGTCAGAAACAAGAGCCACCGAAAGGAAGCTTGCGACATCAAGGCGATCAGGTTGTAATCTTCTATTTCCATTTAATATGATATAGAGGCATGTCCATTTCCCATAAAACCACCATTGTTTTATTGTGTAACTCCTTGATAATATGCATAGGTTGACTTTGAATATACTTTGTTATCTTCACTTTGGTTGGTTTGTGTTGTCCTGGACTTGATTGCATGAGAGCACTGGAGTGAAGCGAGAACAACAGAGACTTGAGGAAGCAATTTGAAGGTATGTCACTTGTTCCTCTCTGCTACTAGATTCAATGGTCACAACCTAGGGAAAGAGTATTGTCTTGTCTTGTTTTGTTCTAGATCCAGGTGGATCTAGGGAGATCTGTTAGTGTCCGCACCTACCGATTTGTCCAATAACAAAATAGGCGAATCTGTTGGGGATCATACCCATTTTTAGTGGTTTTTATTGGTTTTTGCTTGGCCATTTGTTCTTGACCTACCATTTCTCATTCCCATCAATCTCTGAGTCTTGAGGATACCCTCACTGACCCCCTGGGTCCAGAAGTTCTCTCAGAAATTTTGTCTTTTTTCCAAATTTTTCTTGTTTACAGACCTTCTCGCACTACGCCCTTTAGTGGCATGCAAGAATCACCCGAGTTCACACCCCGGTGTTTAATTCAGTGTGAACCCCTCACATTCGACCTGTGTCCAACTTGCGAGAATCCTTTATTCTCACACTGTAATACACTGTTATCCTGCGAACCCTCTTGCAAAATTTTTGTTTTAAGCCTTTTATGTCCTTAGACACCCAGAATTGTTTGTGTGTCTAGGAAGAACTTATATGGCCACTGATTGGTTGTCTCTTAGCTTCAGATCTCATGAATGATTAACTTTCAGAAATCAAAATCTATCCTTGCTCATTTTGTCTCGATTTTTACCTCTTGACCTCTTTCCTTCAAACAAGGGTATAATCTTCGATCTTAGTATCTGAGTGCTTGTTTGGTCAGAAGTATATGATTGGTTTAAGAGTTGAGAGTGATTTTTATTTTCAATTGGTTATTACTTGGAAACTTATACCCATATACATTTGAAAAGACTCGTTTTGTCAATTTGTTATTTTTGTCTTCATTGAAAGATCTATTTGGGGTGTTTGTTGTGCGTTCTTTTTGTTTTCATTGATTGCTTACTTTTTCAGTTCCATCTCTGTTGTTGGTTCCTAATAAAAATTGAAAACATATTTGTTTTTAATGCAACCTGTTATTTGAAAATAGCGGCATTTAAATATTGAAAAAACATGAAGAGAGAATTTGCATTGCTAGTGATTGTTTGATATTGCATCTTAAAGACTCATACATTGTAGTTCATGTTTTTCCAGAAAACTCCTCTTTCCCTCCTGTAAATAGGATTCATCAAACAGAATTTGTATCTTTCATTACTACTTACGCATTTTTGGGTCAGAGTCTCATTCAAAAATTGGTTTCATCTCCGTCTCCTCTTGAGTAACAACAACCCTTAATAATATTGCGCAATTTTAAAATTCAACTAGTAACTTTTTCTAGGGATCTTTCACACCAACATTAGCTAGGCTAGAGCTTTGGAATAGGTAGTGAGACATAGTCTCCGAAGGAAAAAACACACAATAGTATCTTGTGACAGGGAGTGTCAAATTCCATTTGCAACATTTTGTCCTGGGAATCCCCTCTCACACAAGGGTCAAACCTGAGGTCGCATCGAGATTGACAGAGTTACTCACCCTGCTTTGTTGATATCAGTGTAGAGATTACACATATTACAGGGGTCACTTGAACGTATACCCACATTGTTGAGTGTAAGCCTCTCGAGCTGATTTCAAGCCAGATACCCTACCCTTGCATGTGGATCAGACTTTCGATTGTCCCCCCAGGCATTATTGTTGTTGGTGGTAACCTTAGCAGCCTATCTTTTAGATTCTTACAGGAGGTGACTGTGAAGGGGAAAGTCTTCATGGTACCTGGAATCGATGTTGGCCAAAATCACTCGGGCTTCTTAGAGGGTATACCCACGATTATGTGTGGGAGCTTTCACCAAGACATAAGTACGTTAAGTAGGTCGTCAACATAAATTTTCCACCCTAGCCCAACCCCTTCTTGTCTCGTCATTGCGACATTGGATTTCATCACCAACTAGCGACTTCAGAATTAGAAGGTATTGTTTTCTTGGTTTGTTTCCTAGATTTTTACTAGCACATGTTGTTTGTTCACTCAAAGTTGACCATAGAATTTCCTTC
This sequence comes from Picea glauca, assembly GCA_000966675.3. NCBI lineage: Eukaryota > Viridiplantae > Streptophyta > Pinopsida > Pinales > Pinaceae > Picea > Picea glauca. The sequence continues at coordinate 477,674 of JZKD02S1954165.1, read as the reverse complement.
GTAAGTTTCTAACTCAATCACGATTGACCCTCCATGCCATTCGCGTAGAATGCAAGGCTTACCTCGAGAAAATCTAGAAGGTTCTCATCCCTTTCCTACCACCTCACCAGAGGGCTCTCCTCAGCAGAGTGAAGTCCAAGACATCACTACTCCACAAGTGGAAAGAACTGACTCTCTAGAATGGTTGCAAATTTCCAATTCTCGAGAGGACTTTCGACTTCACCCCGACTCTGAGAGACATATTATGCGACTGACTTCTTCTAGAGAACTAGTTGTTTAGTCTTCTGGGTCACCAACTGGACCGTTCCTAGGACTTGAAGGTCAAGATCCTTTTCGGTCCACCAAAATTTTTAGATGGGATCTCTTTGTCTCGGGAATAGGCATTAATATCACTGTCACACCTGAGCTACCTGAAACCTTTGATCCAGACACAGTACCTTTTACTACTGCATATTATTTTTCTGGCATAGAAGCTCTGCGAGCTAACCACATCTGGACTCTGCCGCGACAAATGGTCCATTACATAGATACTATGACTCCTTACACCGGGATTACTGTGGCTAGAAAATCCCCCATTGGCACACCTCTTTCGCCCAGACTCACCCCGACCCTTCTTCCCAGATAGCATGCGCTGAACGCTTCTATTACCACTCGTCCACAACTCACGTCTGATACTCCTGGGGGTCCCACTCCTTTTGGGCACCCTCCCCCTGGTTTTATCCTAGCACTTCCTCTACCCCCTTTCAGAGGACCCCCTTCATCCTCTATCAGAGGAAATGATCCTAGTGGCACCATTCCGTTGTTCACGCCTAATTACTAGATTCCTATTGGTGGAGAAATTCACCAAGGAGGCCAAACCCAAATTCATTTTACAGGACAAATCCCAATCAGGACTCAACCCCTGATTGGAGGGAAACCCGCACAGACCCCACCCTCTGGAAAAAACATACCCTCATCCTTGGCCCAGTATTGGAATTATCTTATTCAGCATAATCCTTTCTCGACTAAGGGGCAACAACTCCAATCTAGCTCTGTCATTCCCCCTAGCACATGCCAACCATACCCAGGCACGTCTAATCCTATCTGGGGCTCGAACACTCAACCCCATGCCCCTGTTCAAGGGTATAACCCTATGAATTACTTTCCTCCACACCAACAACCGAACCTGCCCGGATCTTCGCATTACATGCAAAATGCTTATGGTCCCACTAGTCTACCGATAGGACTCCCTCCCCAAAGTCACCAGTACCCACATGTGATCAAACAGTTTCTCTTCTTAGCCACCTTGGACCTACCTGATCTGTCAAGGATTTTAAATGACCCGATATGTCACTCTCCTCAATGGCCCGCAATACCAGCCAAACTACCATATGATATCCCCAAATTCGATAGCAGACCAAGAGAAGACCCAAACAATCATGTGATGAATTTTCACCTTTGGTGTTCATCCAACTCTTTGATGGATGACTCTATTCACCTACGCCTTTTTCAATGAACCCTTATAGGTTCTGCCACAAAGTGGTATATAGAATTACCATGAGGCTTCTTCACTGACTTCAACACCCTCGCTATGGCTTTCCTCACCCACTACCAGTTACCGATCTGATATGAAACAAGAACTGAGATCTTGAGTTCTTTCAAACAAAGAAAATCCACTCATATATCTGATCACATTCATGATTGGCGCCGAAGATGACTTCTCATCAAACTCAAACTTCCCAATCAGTTGTTGGCAGAATGGTTCATGAAATCATTCATGAATGACATCACTCATGACATCACCATGGGTGGAGTTATCATAGAAGAATAGGCAATCAGTTGTGCCCAATACCTAGACCTCATTTACTCACAAATGGGTATGCTTTACGACCTGCTTCCTGACACACCTCATTCTTCTACTTCTACTACTTCAACCACTCCCACTGCTTCTCATGCAATTGACGGTGTGATTGACACCTTCCATGCCCAACCTTATTTCATCCAGACTTCTGGCAACAACCCCAAATCCATTTCTTCTAATGTTCACAATGCTTCGTCTCCTACCCCTCCCACTAGCAAGACTTCTAAGGTGAATTATGTTCAATCTACCCCTGCCGGCTGAAATAAATCCAAAATAGGAAAGGGTAAGGCCAAGAAGGAAAAAAATACTCCACAAACTGGGAAAACTAAAGCACCCCCTGTTGACGATAGGGATAAGCACAAACCTCGATATCCTTGTCTTATATTTGGTGATGATCACTACACAAAGGATTGTCCACGTCGCGCTGAGGTTAATAAGTTCCTTCAAGGAACCACAAAACCCCCCACTCTAGGTGTATTGTCACAACCCTTCCCCTCTCAACAACAGGCCCAATTGGTCATTAATGACCAACCTTCCCCCTCCAATACATCCTATGTATTAATGTGTACTGGTGATTCACAGAAGAATGACATCACACTTACCACTCGAGCCAAAGATTATTCTTCTTCCAAAGAGAAGGTTGATACGATACCGCCTTTGTCGGTCTAACCCTCTCCTACGACCCCACCTACAAATGGTCCACTTCATCTTGAACAATCGAGCCTCGATACAGTTCTTCTACCTCCCCCAAAGGGTGTTGTTTGAAAATCGACTTTCAATCCTCATTCCCATGCTGCCCAGAACTACAGCATTATCGAAGATCTAGCCCAAGAACTGTTTGCGATGTCCGCCCTCGAAGTCCTTGAAAGTTGTCCTATACAATGGAAGGCACTGTTGAAAGCTATTGGTGGAATCGACCCCATGGATACAAATTTAATAATTTTTTACTTGGACGATCACATTCCAAGGTTACCCCCTCAACTCGCATTCCAAATACAAGTTATTGTCTCTGACAAGAACATTTGTAGAAAAATTATCAATGAGGGTGCCTCGACGTGTGTCATGTCTATCACCTATTGGAAAGCCATCGACTCTCCTCCTTTGACCGAATCCCACAACACACTCAAAGCATTCAATGGATATGGTTTCAATTCTTATGGTCTCCTTCCATTATTTCCTATCATGTTAGAAGGAAAAATGGTCCAAGTCAAAGTGGAAGTCTTTGATGCCCCTCTCGATTACAACCTTCTGCTTGCCTGTAGCTGGATTGATTCCATGCGTTCAGTTGTGTTGACTCTTTTCCATGTCATACATTTCCCACATCAAGGAAAAGTCGTTACCGTCGACCAATTGGCCTTCTTTCACTCTAATACATGTACCGACAACATATCGTTCATTTAAAAAACTCCTCCTGGATATGAGAACGTCGGTGTAGGACTTCTTAAATGTTCCTCTTTGATGGGAACTTTCCCCATCCCACCACCCGATGTCCCACATCTGTTTGTCGCCTCAATCAACATGATCTCCACCTCTACTCACGAAACCCCTACGTCTCATGACCCATGGAAGGTACTCGACCCTGATGATCATTTTCGTTATGGCAACGAAATGCCTTTAAGTCCGGTCAAATCTGCTTATCAAGCTATTCAATCAACAACCCCTCCTACCCCCTCTCTTGGTGATTTATTTCCAGATTCTTTCCACGTTATATTTCCCATGGATGAGATGATTATGTTTTTCATGTCCATGGAAGACACCCCTTGGGACAATGGACATCATCGTTCCATACTCTTCCTGGAACAACACACCATCGAGGGTTACCAATGGATCTCGACCCCATCGACTGTTGTCGTCATTTCTACCGTTCCCGAGTCTACACGCGATGTGATTTACAAAGGGAACTTAAGCAATATCTCACCCACCACTCCCCTTGACATATCCATAAAACCTAGAATTATCGAAAACATGCATATCGGAGCTTCATGTTCCCATGATGAAGTTGTCACCTACAAGTCTCTTTTCCAAGAATTTCGTGACGTATTCACCTGGAGCTATGAAGAAATGCCAGGAATTGACCCCACCATTGTGATACATGAAATTAAGACATACCTGGATGCTAAACCCGTACGACAACGCCTTCGTCTGGTCCACCCATGTAAAACAGCCTCTATCAAGATTGAAGTTGAAAAACTTCTCAAAGATGGATTTATTTACCCTGTGGCCCTAACTGACAGGGTTTCTAATCTCGTTCCAATTGACAAGAAACAAGGCACCATCTTTGTGTGCATCTATTATAGGGACATTAACAAAGCTTGTCCTAAAGACAACTTTCCTACCCCCTTTGTCGACCAGATCGTCGATGACTGTGCCAGAAGCAAAATCTTCTCCCTGATGGATGGTTTCTCCAAATATAATCAAATCAATATCGTTCCCGCAGACCAACACAAACACCTTTATTTGTCCTTGGGGCACGTTTTCTTACCAGAAACTTCCATTCGGTTTAAAAAATGTCGACGCAACTTTTCAGCATGCCATGTCTTATGCTTTCCATGATATTAAGCATATTGTGCATCCATATCTCAATGACTTACCTGCTCATTCCATGCGTCGAGATGATCATTCTATACACCTCTACGACATTTTCCTTCGCTGTCGGTTTTACCATATACGCTTGAATCCCCACAAATTTTTTTTCTACGTAGAATACAACCGAATTTTAGGCTTTATTGTTTCATGTCAAGGGATTCAGGTTGATCCTTTGAAGGTTGAGGAAATTCTCAATCTTCATCCCCCTTCCTCACTTCGCCAGTTACAAAGTTTGCAAGGGAAGGCAAACTTTCTTCGTCATTTCATCCAAAACTATGTCGAGCTAACTCTTGGATTTACGCAACTAATCAAGAAAGGATTCAAATTCACATGGGATACCACAGCCAACAAAACTTTCGAAGATTTGAAATTGTCTTTGACACGTACCCCGCTACTCTTCCCACCTGATTACGATCGCGATTATTTACTCTACCTCGTAGCCTCGGACTATACCATCGCTATGGTTCTTGTCTAAGAAGATGATTCCCATGATGAACATGTCATCTATTACTTGAGTCAAAGTCTCACGACTACCGAAACCAAGTATTTACATGTTGAAAAATTGTCCTTGGCAGCCGTCCAAGCAGTGCAATGTTTCCGACACTATATCCTCTATCGCAAAACTACCATCATTTCTTCCTGCAGCCCTATGTAACACATTCTTACATGCCAACTGCTAGGAGGAAAATACTCCAAATGGATCATGATACTACAGGAGTTTGACTTAGAATTTGAACGTGCTAAGTCCAAGAAATCCTTAGTGTTCACTGAATTGATATGCGATCTTCCTTGCCCTGAGACATAAAACGTAGTAGCAGATTCACTACCTGGTGAATCTCTTTTCTTGATTAGTTCCGATGACCTTTGGTATGGAGATATCATCATATATATTCAAAACCAGACTTTCTAGCCTAATTTGTCTAGTATTGACTGTCATTGAATCCACTACCAAGCCCGTCAGTATATTATCCTCGGTGATACTCTTTATCGTCATGGGATTGACTCCATTTTTTTACGTTGCCTCCCTTTTGACGAAACCGAGAAATCCCTCAATGACTGCCACTCTGGAGCCTGTGGTGGTCACATGTCTGGGTATGCTACTACTCCGAAGATATTGCGCGCTGACTATTTTTGGCCTTCATTATTTAATGATTGTATCATCGTCGTCCAAAAATTCAATGCCTACCAAACCTACAACCACAAGATACGATCACATCCCACTCCTCTACACCTTGTGGTGTATGTTGGTCCTTTTGCGAAATGGGGTATCAACTTCATGACATGTCACCCTCACTCGGTCGGGGGGCATGGTTACATTATTGTAGTTGTATATTAATTTTTGAAATGGGTCGAGGCGATGCCAACATTCGACAATACTGGACAGACCGCCGCATTATTCATATTCAATCACATCATTTCTCATTTTGGTGTTCCTCAGGCTATCGTTACCGATCACGATAGCCACTTTAGAAAATTCATGATGTCTGAACTAACTGAAAAGTTGGGTCTTCAACATGAAAAATCAACACCCTATTACCCACAAGCCAATGACCAAGTTGAAGTGATAAACAAGGTCCTTATTACCATGCTTTGGTGAATGATAGGGATTCACAAGATGAGTTGGCACACGATGTTGTTTTAAGCATTGTGGGTGTATCAAACATTTGTTAAGTCTTCTACCGGGTTTACACCATTCCAATTAGTTTATGGCCTAAAATCCATCCTACTATTGAATGTGAGATGCCCTCCCTAAAACTAGCCGTCGAACTTCTCCTAAACACTTCTACAGAAGAAGAACGTCTGTTGTACCTCATGCGATTAGACAAGACTCGTCGTGACGCTACCCTAGTCATAGAAGACCAAAAAAAATGCATCAAGGCCCAATATGACAAACATGTCAAGCCTTGCGTCTTCTCCGAAGGTGATCTGGTTCTCCTCTACGAACAATATCAGGATATGCTAGGAGCTAGAAAGTTTGAAGCCATGTGGCGAGGTCCTTATATCATTAAATGAGTTCTGGAGAAAGGAGCCTACGAGATAGTAGACTACGATGGTATCCCTTTGAGTGAACCTAGAAATGGGTTGTACTTAAATAAGTACTATGCATGAGATCACCTATGCATGAGTGCTTGTATTTTATTGTACCATACTTTTTGTTACTTTGCTTTGCTTTTGCGTTATTCGAACTTTTCCCTCGACTTCTTATCATGTGTTGTACTTGGTTTCCAGATGTCGGAGTCTTCACCACCCTACATTGGCTTCACTGATGGTGCTAGCCGTAGTACTCAAAACCTGGTTTCTGTTGCATGGGCACTTTACACCCCCACAAATGAACTCATAAGTTTACGAGGTGTGTGCCTTGGTCGCGTGACCAACAACATTGCAGAATATAGCGCCATCATCAAATTATTAATCGATGCTATTTCGCTTGGTATCCACCACCTGGTCATCTGACTCGATTCACAGCTAGTAGTACTACATTTAAGTAACATCTATGCTATCTGAAGTCCCACTTTATTATGGGTATATTTGAAAATTCTCCTCTTGGAACGTTGTTTTGATTGTATTGAGTATCAACACATTCCTAGATGTCTAAATACATTGACAGATGCATTAGCTAACTATGTGTTAGACAGACCTTTGGGATATTTATAAACCAATCACACATCACATGTATAACATAACACCAAATAAGCTGGTAGAAGCCATGCATATATATATAACGATCAAAATTCTTTTACAAAAAAGTCTCTGTCCAAGACCAAAATATCAAAATACGAAGCCCCTGGCTTCTACAAAATAGCGTCATGGATGGCGTTCATGATAGAATACTACATTTCGGGCCACCCTACGAAGCAGTCAGCCAATAGACTCGAACACGCCGACAGTATGGAACTGGTGATGTCTAGGGATCTCCCCAATGGCAATATCTGGGATGCTTGCGGTCAACCCCTCTAGGTTCTGCTCCACATCCTCATAGTCTTCAACATCCCATATCACCACCGGAGCCACCTCTCCTCACCGTTGAATAGGGGAGGTTCCTAGAGGTCGATACGGCCCCATGTCTGTGTCATCAAAAAGAGATTTTGTAATTAGTTCTTGACAAACACAAAAACATTACATATAATAAAATTTACAAAAACATGTAAAAAGAAAAAATGTATCTACTTCTTACCTAGATCACCCCACTGAGCATCTTCAGGTAGGGCCAAATCTGGATCTCCTCGAAAATCCAACCCAACATAGGAATAATCATCGATCATTAGCATCTGGGGTTGCAACCAATCGAAAAAAGCATCATTGTACTTGATGATGGGCCCTGCCACATGATGAGCCATGAGGTTGCACCACATCAACATCCTCGAGTCTTTTGGAGCCGATAAACCCCAATCAACCTGTAACCGCAACATTGGGACCCTCTCTAGAAAGAAGGATACCAAAAGTGACCCATACCCAAATTGTTTCAACTTGCCCTTTTTGCATTTCGTTAGTTGCCTCTTTATGCTGCAAAGGACTGCATCTAACCAATTAAAGACTCGAGGCTCTGTACACTCTATCATGTACTGAAAGTATCTCTGGAGATCCATGTGCGGAGTTATGCTCCCAACCATATGTGTAATAGTGAACAAGATGGTTTGAAGGGTCAAGTCTTGGACCCCCCAAATATCCACTTTACCTTCGCTCCTCTCCGCCTCAGGGACACAATATTGGCGCCAATACTCGCTCATGGGGAGCCTGCCACCTATGCCTCCAGTCAAAGTAGCATGGTACCCATGCCGTGACAACCCTATGAGGAAATACACATCCTCGATGTACAAGGTCAATGTATGGACTCCGACGTGAAACAACTATTGGTCCACGTCCCACATGTGGACTAGGTATTCCAGCAGTCTAAGTTGAGCCCTCATGCCCAAAATCTTGAATAATTTCAACATCCCACAGTCCCAGAGGGCGGAAACTGTACCCAGGTCATTCCCGACAATGGCATCATCTTCCTCGTGCTCTCTTTCTTTCCACTCTAGCATTGTGATGATCAAACACCTGCACAAGATCCATAAGAAAGGTGTCAACAACTTGATTCAAACTTTGGCATGAAGTTCATTGAGCATTTTTTAACTTTCATTTGCATTTCCTGGCCCTCACAGGAAATCTTTGGGCACAATGCGAGGTTCTTGCAGGTGCCCTTAGGGCCGCCTGCAATAATCCTTGATTCTTGCAGGTCCCGTGAAGCCCACCTGCGAGAACGCTTGAACGCATGGTGCAGCCCCAAAATGGATCTAAAACCCTTAAAAATGTCCATGAAAACAAAAACTAAACCATGAAAAAGTTGAAGGATCAAGAGCTTACCTCACTGGCTGAGACAGTTTGCCAAATGGTTGATTGTGCCTCACAACTTTGAAGTCTGATCGGAGGGTACGGGTGTTCTTTTTCTTTGGTGTTGTGAGTGCAATTACTTTTCAGGGTTTTCCAGACAAAACCTTGAGCTCAGTATTTGTTCGTTCTCGTGCTTGAAAATACATGAGAATGTAATCGAGTATACTTTTTCTCATCTTTTGTACTTGTCATGGTAACATGAAAACAATGAACATACAGGAATATCCTTTAAGCTCTTTTCACGCTCCTTAAAAATGAAAAGATGGTCGAGCGACCTTGTTTTGTTCACGCTCATAAAATTATTTGAATAATACGTTTGATGGGCGATAATTATCACTTTTTCGTTCCTGTTGAACTATTTTATGGAAAAGGAACTGAGAGAGTCTTCTTTAAGTGTTTTTCAGACTCTCAAAATATGAAAAACCCCCGAGTTTTCTATCCTTGGACTCATTAAACAAACATCGAAAGACCTGCAATGGGACCGAACCACTCCTTCCTAGGGTTCGTTAAATATACTTTGAGGGACTCATCTGAAGGATGAGCTTACATAAACAAGAATATGTTATCCTCCTCAATCTTGCGTAAAAATAAAGAGGTACTCGGTAGAAATGGTGGGGGAAAAATTTGGGAAAGGGATATGTTTTCATCTTCATATTAATGGCAGTAAGCATCACTCTTGAACATGGCACCCCCTATTCGTCATTTGAATCTGGGTTGGGAAATCCATTTGTCTCTCATTCGGATTACTATAGGGTCACGTCTTGGGTCGTCTTTGAGTCAGTGTTGCCAGGTCCTTGGTCGTGTCGTTCATATGTTCAAGAGCAGTCCACACAAACATTTTATTGAGTCGGCCATCTGCAGTTGTCTATTCTTACTATGTCGGCCTTCCCCATGTCTCTTTAAACTTTCATATGTGCTTTGTTCCATCCTCTAAATCTGTTACTTGTTTCGTGTCATTGATGGGGGATACATCAAGGCCCTCCTATGACGAGTCTTGTTCCATCGACTCCAACTCATTATCTGGAAACAAGACTTAGAAATCATTCAGTACCTTGGAACCTTCATGCCTTAATGGCAGGTCTCCTCACTGTCGACAGGGGTTCACATCATTGATCCCTGATCGAGAGATTCTGTCGGGTGCTCGAATTTAGCTCATATATTCACATTCGTTCAGATTGTACTTTGGTACCTTGGGAGACATTGACATCAATGGTTGTTTCCCTCATGCTTGTTAATGGTTTTCATTAATGACTGGCAATCAAGTGGTTTCTACCATGTTTGACTTCAACACATGTAATCGCATGGTTAGATTCGTACTTCCAAGTGATGGGATTGAAGACCCTGGGTCTTATCTATTATAGCCCAGGTTGCGATCAAGTATATATGACTTGTATCGGCACATAGATCCACTTTGTATGTCATGTGGGTATGTCATCTCCAGATCAATAAATTTTCACATAGATCCATGATGTATTGTTGGTGGCTATGTAGCACTTTTCACATAGATCCACAATGTATTCCTGGTGGCTATGTAACATTTTGATGGCATGGATCTAGAGTGTATGATTGGTGGCCATGACCTACGCTTATGATTTCATTAATTTGTGGTTTAATCATGGGAATGCCTACCTCATAAATGGTATTATATTCTGCAGATGCTTGATTGTTTGCAGGTTTTCGATTAGGTGTGCTCTTGGTCTCTAACGCACACACGTGTTTTGCAAAGTATTTTGGTTGTCACAAGTTCCAGCCTCATACTTTGGGGGGAATTCTATTACACATGGTTTTGGTCACCCTAGTGATGTCTCTACAATGGTGTATTCAGGCTCCCAACAAGGACTTTTTGCCTAAGGAAAATGACTTCTATCTTCTTCCAAAAACACAGTTTTAAAGTGAGTTTGTAGGCTTCCTATGCATTAGGGTACGAGAATTCTTGATTCTCGTAGGCTTCCCACACTTAGGGTGTGAAATATTCGCAGGATGCTCCAGACAAGGTGCGAACCTGTTTCTAAGCTTGGAAAAAAGAATAAGTCTCGAGGGTTCTAGAAAGGGATCTTCTAGAAAATAAGTTGGCATTCATATGGTTGGCATCCTACTAACTTCTTAGATTTGGTGGGATCATCCTCATCCATGTAACCATATATCCTTCTCTTATATATTGAAAAGTTTCTCATGGAAAAGGTTAAGCAATATTGAATGAAGAATCGGTGAAAGAATTGTGTGAGGAACTCTACTGGAATAAGAAGCTTGAGTCTCTCATTTGGCCTATCAAGTTGTGTTAGATCTTCTTCATACGATTGTAGAACAAGTGTGTGTGTCAGAACCAAGAGCCACCAAAAGGAAGCTTGAGACATCAAAGTGATTAGGTTGTAATCTTCTATTTCCATTTAATATGATACAGAGGCATGTCCCTTTCCCATAAAACCACCATTGTTTTATTGTGTAACTCCTTGATCATATGCATAGGTTGACTTTGAATATACTTTGTTATCTTCACTTTGGTTGGTTTGTGTTGTCCTGGACTTGATTGCACAAGAACACCCGAGTGAAGTGGGAACAACAGAGACTTGAGGAAGTGATCTGAAGGTATGTCACTTGTTCCTCTCTGCTAGTAGATTCAATGGTCACAACCTAGGGAAAGAGTATTGTCTTGTCTTGTTTTGTTCTAGATGCGGGTGGATCTAGGGAGATTTGTTAGTGTTCGCACCTACTGATTTTTCCGATAACACAGTGGAAGAATGGCGCACATTCATATGTAGTTGGATACTTTGATGATTCAACTGGAAGAACTTAAAAAAGGGAAGGAGAAACACAAACAAGTCTGGTGTACCAAGTATATGACTGAAGGTCATCACAATAATGAATTCCCAACATTCGTATAGTATCTGATGGCTGGAGCACCAAATCCTTTACAAGGAGGGGGGTATTGCGAGACATGTAAGAAATGGGTACATCATCCAACTGAGTACCCACTGCTATAGAAGTATCAAAGTACAACAAGGAACTTATTCTCCAATTTTTGCAAGTCATTTGGACATGAAGAAAAGGATTGTCATGCATTCGATTTGATGAGGGAGCGCACTATAGATATGTATAGGATTTAGGAGGAGAATGATGTGACAAAAGGAGGTGGTCCATAGTATACTAACTAGAGGGGATTTAATACAAGAAACAAACGAAATTTTGGTAGAGGTTGAGGCAGAGGAGGAAGAGGACTGATAATATGTTACAATTGTAACCAATCGTGACACTTAGCCTGTGACTTCTCGAATCTGTTTACAACATGCACATACTGTCAAGCATTGGGAAATGCGACAAAAGATTTTCCTCAATTATTTGTGAAATGGTAGGAAAGAGGAAGTCAAAACTAGAATCCAAATCAGAATGTAAATAATATATCGGTTAAAAAACTCAATGAAGGACCTATAATAAAAGTTGTTACGTGCAAAGGAGATAGAACATGAGATGATGTGACAAATGGAGGAAAGAAAGCTGAGCAATGGGTAAGGAAGTCAATAGGACCTATGCCAACCTTTTACCCTTAGAAAGAAAAGTTGACATATCAGAGGGAAAGAAAATAGGTACTTGGACAAGATTGGGGTGCATCAACATCATTTGTGCCATAGGTCAATGATTGCACTAGGCTAGAGTAGCCAAATGGGAAGGTAAACACTCTGAGAGAATTCTTGAGAAGTTTCATAGAGATAATGAAAGATAAAACTACGTTGAATTCATTATATGAAATGATTTATCATTGCACACAAGGAAGGGAAACTCCCATTGCATAGAGGGTGGTGAATCAGGTACTGCGCAGAAAGAGAACCAACAGAGAATTCAAATTCAATGCATAAATTGGGGGATATGATGTGGATAATGTCATCTTGGACTTGAGGTATGATGTGAATGTATTTCCAAAGCAGACCTGAGAGATGATGGGAAAGGCCAAGTTGGTTTGGTATCCTTTTTAGCTAAGGATCTTGAATAAGAACAATATAGTACTGATTGATAGATTGACCAGGGTAAGTGTGAACATAAATGCCGTGCGCAGTGTGGTAGACTTTAAAGTTATTGAGATTGTGGATGAAAATCAACCATATCCAACATTGATGGGACTAGAATGGGTATTTGATAACAAGGAAATCATTAATCTGAAGAGGAGGGAATTGAAATTTGAAGTCATAGATTTGAAATTTACTGCACCATTGGACCCAACAAAAGGAAAGAGGTACATAGAGCCAGCAAGAGGAAATGACATGGACAACTTTTATAACATGAATACATGGATGGATTCTTATGTAAACCCCATTGCAGATGGTGTGATGAGTTGGAGAAGTATCAATTCATGTGCATCATATTCAGAAGAATTTCTAGAGCATTGGCAATAGAGGATGCATGAAGTGTCAACTAGACGATGTGCATGCATGACCTGATCCTTGCTCTGGATTGGAGCATAGTTATGTGATCCACCCAGGTATGATGGATTGAATGAGATAAGTTTATTTGTAAATGTATTTGAGTTGTAGGTACTCGAACAACAAATGCTATTGGCACTAGATGCTTTCCTAAAAGTGACTTCAACCAAATTGTGGGTTGCACACAAAGTGAGAATAAAAGATTGGTCTCTGTGTATAAGACTAATGCAAGTCAAGTTTGGTACTAAGGTTTAAAATATTGCAAAAAGGTATACAGGGAAAAGTGACCCAATGGATCATGTGGAGTAGTGCAGGGACAGATGGAACATGACACCAAAGGAAGAATGGATACATAGATTTATACATACACTGGATACAATTATGAAGAATTGGTATATGGAATTGGAAATGCATAGAGAAAAAACCAACTGGGATGAGATGACTTAGAGGTTCAAATTCACATTTACATTTGAACATCAATATCCATCAATAGATGCAACTCTATAGGATATTTGAACTAAGATCTTCTTAGAATAAGGGCCAATGGAGGTGGTACCAGTCTGTGATGCACATAGGGCTGTTATGATTGTTCATGAGTTATTGGAGTGTTACAATTTTACTAAGGAAGAGCGCGATGAATAAGATCCCAATAATGTACAAGTACCTGAAATAGAAGGATAACGAGTAGTAGAAGGACCATAGCTTGAGTCTGATGCGTACACATATCCAATAAAGACGCAGAAGGTAAACATTGAGATGACAAAGAACCAAAAGTTTACATAGATAGGAGACTATTGGAGTGATGAGATAGTTGATAATATTGCAGACTTGTTGCTCGAATGTCAAGACCTATTCCCAAATACATTCTCAGAGATGAAGGGAATAGTTGGGGACTTGGGTGAGATGAAGATTCCATTGAAACTAGGTGCTAAGCCAGTGCCACAAAGACCTTACAGGTTAAATTTGAAGTACAAGGAGAAGGTGAAAGCCAAAATAGACAGGATGTTGAATGTAGGGATCATTGAACCTATGGAGGAATTGGAGTGGATAAGCCCAATGGTAGTGAAATACAAGAAGACAAGAGGTAATCAGATTTGTGCAGATCTGAGAAAGTTGAATGATGCATGATTACATGATCCATTCCCAACACCATTCATAGATGATGTACTGGAGAATGTAGGAGGGCAAGAGACTCACTTGTTCACAGATGGATTCTCAGGGTACCATTAGATAAAAATTGCACAGGAGAATCAGTATGAGACTACTTTCATGACAGAGTGGGGAGGTTATCAATATACAATAATTCCCTTTGGACTGAATAATTCCCCTATAGTGTCTTCTAGAGTTGTGGTTGCAATGTTCAAGGAATTTATCCATAAGTTCCTTGAAGTATACTTGGACGATTGGAATTTGTTTAGTCTACTGAAGGATCACATAGAAGTACTCAAGATAATGTTGGATAGGTGTAGAGAGTGTCAGATTTCACTGAACTTGAAGAAGTGTATTTTTTGCGCACTGTTGGAATTTTGTTGGGCCATGTAGTCTGCAAGCATGGATTACTAGTGGATCCGGCCAAGATTTCAGTGGTTATAGATTTAGAACCACCTACATTAGTTAGAAAACTGAGGGAAACAATGGGTCACATGGGTTATTACAGGATTTTTATCAAAGGTTATGTGTAGATCATAACACCTATGGAAATGTTGTTGAAGAAGGAAGAAAAGTTCTAATGGAACGAGGATTGTCAGAAGGGTTTGGACACTTTAAAGAAAAAACTAGTGACCGCTCCAATTTTGATCTTTCCAGATTGGAAAAAGGAGTTCCATGTTCATGTAGATGCATCGTCCATAGAGTTGGGTGAAATACTATATCAACCGAGGGAGACATAGATCACCCGATTTATTTTGCACGTAGAAAGTTGTCCATAGCAAAGAATAATTACACCACCACAAAATGATAAGGATTGGCAATGGTATATGCACTGCAGAAGTTCATACATTATTTATTGGGGTCTCACTTTAATATGTACTCAAACTATTTTCATTAAAATATTTAGTGAACAAGCCAGTGTTGGGGGGGAGAATATGCAGATGGCTACTGTTGTTCTAGGAATATGATTTTGAAGTTGTGGTGAAACCAGGGAAGTTGAATGCAGAACTAGATCATTTATCGCACATATTATTAGGTGACGATGCAAGTAATTCAGATGACAACCTACCATATGCTCAACTATTTGCAGTTAAAATGGTGGAGTATTATTTCTCGGACATCATGCAATTTCTAAGTATAGGAATGGCCCCATCAGACATGACAGTCATGTAGATAAAACAATTAGTAGTGAAAGTAGCAGATTATTAGTTGATTGCAAGGAATTTATACAATTTGGGTGAATATGGAATACTGAGATGATGTGTGTTGGAACATGAAAGACTAATGATACTCACATAAGCGCATGATGAGATTGTAGGAGGAAATTATGTAGGAAAAGCATCTTCACATGATATTTTTTGCATATGGATTTGGTGGCCCACACTTCAAAAATATTCTAAGGAATACCTTCAATCATGCGATGTATGTCAAAGAGTGGGGAAGCCATCTAGGAGGGATGAAATGCCTTTAAATCCATAAGTTATGTTGCAATAATTTGATAAATGGTCCATAGATTTTGTGGGGCCAATTACCCCACAAACAAGAAGATCAAGGGAAAGGTAAATAATCATTTTGACAGAGTATTTGACAATATGGGAAGAAGCAACACTAGTCATAGACTACACCACGAATACTACTGCACAATTTTTGTTTAAGAATGTAGTCACATGATTTGGATGTATGCGCATATTACTCAGTGATCAAGGAACACACTTCCTTAATAAAACAATTAGAGCAAGACTAAGGAGTTTCAAATTCATCATCAAAAGGGTATCCCATATCATCCTTAGGCCAATGGGACAATGGAAGCTTTCAATAAAATATTGGAGAATGATTTTACAAAGATCTACAACATAGGGAGAGATGATTGGGATTTGAGAGTTTCTACAGTTTTATGGGATTATAGGATGAAAAGAAAAAAGTTGATAGGGTAGACACCTTTCAAGTTGGTTTATGGGAAAGAAGCAATGATGCCAATGAAGTTTATTCTACCTAGTCTGTGCGTTTTAACGATCACTGATCTTTCAAACTCGTGTGAAACATAGGAGAGATTGTCACAGTTGGTACATATTGAGGAAGATCAGTTTGTCCCAGGGTTCCATCAACAAGTTCAGAAGGAAAGAGAGAAGACACGTTTCAAATGCATTGATTGGGATCTTGTGTGATTTAGAATGTGACGGAGATAGGTACTGTGCAATTGGAAACCATGAATGGAGAAGTCCTTGGAGGAATGGTGAATAGAAGTCAGTTGAAACTCTATAGAGACGACCAACAATATGCGCAGTAATCTAGGTTGCGCTAGAACACATGTATCATAGTAATTGTACTATAGTAGGAAGGTAAAGCACAAAAAAACATATAAAAAGTAGAAAAAGGAAGAAAAATAAATAAAAATAAGATATAGAAAATGAAAAATATTATAGAGTACAAAGACATAAGAAATAGAGAAGAAAGGATGATTGTCACGCTATCAGGATGGAATTGTGTCAATTAAGAAAACAATACATGGAATAAAAAGATTGAGAAGAAAATATATGCAGAAGCAAGAAAAGTTGCGCAATCTAATATTAACAAGACCGTTAAAGGAATTAAAACACGGAAATGGCGATGACAAAGTGGAAATGATAGGTCATAAATATGTCGTATAATATTAAATGGTAAAATCCATTGGAAATCATGAACAAACTGGTAGTACGAGGAAAAAATCAAATGATGGATTTGGTAATAAAGTTGCATTTATTTAAGCATTCATAAACCCCAATTAGTGGATTGGATGAGTTGTTGGTTGTGGAGCTTGATTATCTTCCTGATTCATAGGTCTTTGTTTTTAGTCGTGTTTATACCCCATGAAGACTATACACCCCAGAATACTGTACACCCCTCCACGCGCGCGCGGGGGGGGGGGTTGTAGAGTGGGATTGCCCCCTATTGGCACCAGGACAAAGTGGAAATAAGGATGATCGTGGGGAAAGAAAGTGTGTAGAAACCAAAGTAACAACTGGAGAAAGAACATCATGCGTGCATGTAAGAAATCATGCACAAGAAAAGCGACAGCTGGAGGATGAACAACACGCACGCATGGGAGGAAGACCTAACGTCGGTAGGGTTAGGGTTTTGGTAATACATTTTAAATGGATGAAGAGCCCAATAGATATAAATATAGATACATAGATATCATATGGGTTCTATTTTTTTATTAGTTCAGGTTTTCTTGTATTATTCCATCGTAGTTATGTACGAGTTGATGCATTATGTGATACTATTATGAACCATTTTTGTAAGTTGTTGAGCTAAGAACAGAGGAGAGAAGGAAGTTCTAAGGATTAGATCATAGGTTGTGCATCCTAGTACGATCTAGTTCACCTCATATAGATCTTACCCATCTGAGGAGAATTGTAAGCGGGTGGTGTTGGAAATGCAGAACTACCATAATAAAAGATCCAAGAGACAAATATTTGTGGACGTAGCCCAGGAGGGGGTGAACCACTGTAATATCTTTGTAATATGATGAATGCATGCATATATTTAATTTCTTTCAGCAATTAGTTGTTATGCTTAATGAATGAGTTAATATATTGTTATGGAAAATGATTGAACTATTCGAGAAATAAATGGTCAAAATAAATGCATAACCATGAGTAATAGTAGATTGAAATCATAATTCGTAGTACATGGTTTTAAATAATAAACCCCTATCTCATATCCAATCCTAGGTTGTAAACACATGAGTCTTACAACCACCCATTTAAAGCTATCTTGAGTGAGACTGTTGAGTTCATTCTTTGTACTGCGTTGCCTTCTGGTTTACTAGGAGGGCCAATAGTTTTAGAGGATTTGTTGGAAACCCGAAAGACATGAACCCTGGTTCGATAAATCAGATGGTCAAGAAAGAAGAATAAGTAAGTAAGACCAACAAATGGTTCCATTGTCGCATGAATAGGAATGAGAGAGGACTAAGTAGAGGAGATAGATCGAGTGAGAAAAGAACGAAGAAAAGAAGAGAGCAATGAGCCACTAGAAGGGAATGTTGAAACCTTGGAATCCCACAAAAGAAAAAATCAAAGGCTAGTTGAGAACGAAAGAGCTAGAGTTTGCACAAAAAGATAATAGAAACCCTAGGATCACACCTCGCAAATATCTGGATAAATACGTATTTATTGATTTACACAAAGTCTTTTTCTATGATTTTCCGCATCTACTACAGGAGTGGATACTAAGGTTGAAGGATAACCACGTGACAAACTGGATTCGACAGCTAGATTGGACCCCAATACAAATTGAGCAGTTATAGCATGTGAACAACAAATTCACCTGCGCAGTAGATTTTTGGCTTGACATTATTGTGGCAGGCTTCATCAAAGAGTTTGTAGTTGACACAATGAATTCATACAGCGCAACAGAGAAATAATTTCTATGTGGAGCTCGAGGAAGGTACATTCGATCCATGTATATGTCTATTAAGATACTGCTATATAACAAAGATGTAATGACAATGGAATCAGACAACTAAAATTTCTTGCATGTATGGGGGAAGGGGGGAAGCACTGATAGAGAGAGTGTTAACATTAATTCTTGTAAAAGGGGGGGGGGGGTCATTTTCTCTCCTTTTGATCATGTGGCATGAACTGTGAAGAAGTGGGTTTAAAATCCCAACAAAGGAATTTTCTCCAAGTATGCGGTTGTGAGCGCAATGTTGCAGTGCATAAAATCTCCATTTTGGGCTTAAAATGTTAGCAAACGGGCTATGTTATAACCCAAAAATGCACCACACAGGTTTACCTGGCATCAAGCCAACTCATGCCTCTTCCTAGCCAAAGCCATGTTGAACAAATCCTCAAAAAACCACTTAAATCAAGGGAC
>JZKD02S1954165.1:427950-449150 GCA_000966675.3 Picea glauca | reverse complement strand
TAAGTTGATTCATATTGAGATTAATGAAAAAGATACTTTTCCCGTCCCGAATACATGAGTCTTATCTATGTTATCTGATTTGTGTTTAATCTCTAACCCCCTAGTAGGTCAATAGAATGCATGTGTAGTTTTGTCTTGATTGCAGGAAAGCTTTGTGGAATGAGCAGCAGCAACAAGGAAATAAAGGCTCAACGGAGGATCTACTTCAACCGTCGATAAAAAGGTTAGTTGATTCTTCCCATGTTTGCATGAGAAAAGGGGTTGAGATTTCGAGTAGAAGGTTAAAAGTTAAGTCTTGAGGGTCATGATCTGTGTACAAGTTTAGAACCCTAGCTTGTTAGTCCGTAGGGTAGACTACCCCACAACAGGCTATCCAGTGTTCAAAGGCCAGGATCGATCAATGGAGTAGATCGTCAGTTGGCAGATAATTGCATTCGACAGAGTTGCACCAAGTTTAGCACAAGAGAGGGCACTCAGTATCGCCGAAAGGATTAGGGTCGTCCGATCAAGGAGGAACACATGGTGCACGATTCTGCTCTCTCACAACTTCTCCTATTGCGATTTTGAAAAACAAGGATCGACCCCCTCCCATCCAAGATACATGAGATGCGAAGGTGCCCAGGATTCAGGCCCAGGGTCTCGCCGAAATGATCCAGGCCGTTCACCTTGGAGACGTGTGGTGCACGATCGAGCTTTGTCGCAACTTCATCCATTGCGACTTTGAAGCACTATTTTTCTGTAGCTAGGATCCCCGAAGCACGAAGTGCTAAAGGTACCTAGGAGTCAGGCCCATAGCCTTGTCGAAATGATCGAGGCCATTCATCCCAGAGATGCATGGTGCACAATTAGGCTCTGTAGCAACTTCTCCTATCGTGACTTTGAAATACAAGGGTTGACCCCCTCCCATTCACAATATGTGAGATGCGAAGATGCCTTGTGTGTGGGCCCAAGGTCATAGCGCAAGGTCATATGGAGTAGGTATAAAGTAGATGAGGGACATGGAGCCAATATGTTCAAGGGAAAGTGGATTGTGTCCATTGATCTTGAAGCCAAATCCAACCACCAATATGAAGGTCCATTTTTGCAGTTTTAATCGCCAAGGATCCTGGATGCAAGAGTGGGGAATATCTCGAAAGGAGAAAGGTTGAAGCACCCTAGAGAAAGGCTCTAGGTCATGGCCATGGGTTACATTGAGGGCAGAGCCAAAATAAAGGGAGGCTAGCCTCTGATCCCCAGGAAGCAAGCGCGTAGCCATTCCTTGTGCTCGAAGTTCCGACCACCCACCATAGAGGAAGGAAATTAATGAAGATTGAGCTGGTAGCGAAAACTTTAGCTCTAGTCATGAATGTAAGGCATGGAGGTTCTGGCAGGCAGTCTGCCCAAGACCGTCCTATGTGTAGGTTGATCTAAAAGGGCCATGCCGATCTGATGTTCTTGTCTGACCATAGGATCCTGCACACGTTAAGTTGGACTTTAATGTTTCAGCTACCTTCCTAGTGCCAAGGGAGTGTACTTCTCTAAGTATATATTCTCATATTTTGTATTTTGTAAGGATCGATGGTAGAGAAAAGCTCCCAATGGTAAAGTTTTAATAGATGTTCTAGTTCTCTGGTTATGTATCTGTATGTGAAATTTCTTGTTTAATGATAGACAACTTTATTATCCCATCTAGTTTTCATCTCATACTGAGGGAGTTCATGATTGATTGATTCGCGTGAATCATTGTGACTGTGTTGTGATAAAGGTTTTATTGTAGCACTATTATATTCTCCAGTGTTTTCTGCAATTTTAATGTAAGAAGTTCTTGCGTTCAAGTTTTTCTTCTACAGGCTGTTATAAGCTTGACACCTACAACATCCCTTCGCATTTCCTCATGGAATTCTTTCTCCTATTCACCCTTACTACAACTTACTGTCTGAAGTTTAACTAAGACCTCACCTGCCTGTGCATGACCGGCCTAGTTTTAGAGTTAGAACGATATTGTTCTGATTTTCCTTCCATTTGATCACCCTTTATAAACAAATCATGACATAAAATGATGGGCTTCGAGCTTTTCTCCTGCTAAAATCTAGGAGTGACTTCCGATGCTAACATTTATGGTGTCGTTGTCAGGGATGAAGTTGAAAATTTTCCCTAGGATTGAACGACATTGAGCTTCTGACTCTGAAGGTGCATCATGAATCAGATCCCTTGAATATTGCTACTGTGCAGCTAGAGACTCCATTGTGACAACTCCACTGTGGCGAACTTGCTGTGTTAGTTGTGGCTTCCAGAGGTAGGCACACACGTTCCCATCCATAGCTACCTCTAGCTGCACCTGAAGTTGATCCAGAGGTGATTATCAGAAAAGGGAAGGCCTCTCAAGGAGAAACTTCCACTACTGAACCAGGTAATTTTCCATCTCCTTTTATAGGAACTCCATTTTCTTCTTGTCATCTTCCTAGTAGACTTGTTTCTGAAGTTTCTCGTTTCCTGAATTTCAGGAGTGTTCCTGCTGAGTTTTCCCCTCCTGGTCTGGAATTGGAGGGAGAAACCCTGGTCACTCCCCTCTCCCATGAAGTTGTACCTTGGCGTAGACCCCGGACTGCAGAATATTTCACCACCCCTCCTTTTGTTACTGTTGTTGCTACTGCACAGAGAGAAGCGTCTGCCAACTCAATCCCCTTATCCTTCTCTTTGAATCCCCCTTTGTTTCTCTTTTCATCAGGAATCTCATTTCCAGTATCCCCTGTTCGAACTCCTTCTCCCCTGAGTTCTCCACCACTTAATATTCCTATGGCAGGAGCAAATCCCCCCATGACTAGAATGGAGTCCATAATAGCTGCTAGGTATGCTCCCCTTGTGTTACCTCAGCCTCTCAATTCCCTTCTAGCAAATGGCTACCTCAAGTAGCTACCCAAGTTTACAGGCGAAGGGGACATAGCTGCAGAAGAATACCTTAAAGACTTTTATAGCTTCACAGATGATCATGTTATCATGTATGCAGATGTATGGATGAGGATTTTCATCCATAGCCTTGAAGGAAAGGCTAGAAAGTGGTTTAGGGACCTGCCTCCTGGATCTATCGATGGTCTTGAGGCTTTGGATAATTCCTTTTTGAGGCAGTGGGGAGATAAAAAAGACTTCATGTATTACATGACAGAGTTTGGGTCTTTGAAGAGAAAGGAAGAAGATTCTATCTCTGGCTTCTCCAAGAGATTCAATAAAATGTATAATAAAATCCCCGTTGAGATAAAGGCCTCAGAATCCTCTGCAAAAATCACTTATGCCAGTGCCTTTGATCCTAATTTATGCCTCTTGTTGAGGGAAAGGAGAGAAACTACTCTGGCTCACATGCAGGATGAAACCGTGGAAGTAGAATCTAACATATTGGTTGTTGACTGACTCAGGAATAAGGCTAATAGATATTTATCCAAGAAGATACCTGAAGCCTCCCCATCCCATTACTCTCCCCTTCCCCTTCAGATGGATGAGGTAACAAAAGTGATGAAATCGCTTTCGGCTAGGATGGAAAGGTGGGAGTTAGAGGGGAAGCCCGTGTACAAAAATCCCCAGAATATTGACAACAGAGGTTTTAGGAGGCCTGGTAACAATGTGCCACAAGATTTGCCAAGGGAGAAAAGGAGCAGAGATAGAGATGATCAGAGGATTCAAAACCCTCTCCAAAATAACCTAGTTTCTCATGAGGAAGGAGAGGAGATAGATGAGCTCAACCCTGAAATCCACTGTATTGAAGAAACTTCCCCTTTTCCCCATTTGACTCAATATGCATATGAAGAATCCTTTATGAACATTCAAATCAATGAGTTAGTTAAAGGAGAAAAGGCCAAAAACACTCCTAACAGATACCATCTCAGGTCAAATAAGAAAGAAGGGAATTTTGACAGCCATGATCAGCCCCTCATAGCAGAAAGGCCTGCTAAATCTGCAACAATCACTAATAAAGAAACGAAAGCTTAGAATACCTTGCTAGAAGCCAAAGAACTTGTCTCTAAGGTAAGGGAATCTCCTAAGCCTCTTCCCTCCTTTATTTTTGAGCAGGATATTCATAATATTAGAATTCCTGTACCCCTCTCAGAACTAGTAAAAAATGAAGATTTCAAAAGATCCCTCTCCAAACTACTATAATATGAGCCCCCCCATCTTTCCACAAACTCAATAAATATCCAATATGAAAAGCCAGTAGTTGTCCTAGGTCCCATGGTAGAATACAGAGATGATTCATCCCCTCCCTTCTACACATCCCTGAACATGCATGATAAGGTGTTGCATAATTGTCTTATGAATTCAGGAGCTTCCCACAACCTTATGCCCAAAATAGTCATGGAAGAATTGGGACCGGAAGTGACAAAGGATTATCATGATTTGTACTCTTTTGATTCAAGGAGAGTGCAATGTCTTGGAGTCACCAAAGACTTGGTGGTCTCTTTGTTTCAGCTGCCAATGAAGAGTGTGGTCATGGACATTGTAGTAGTTGATGTTCCCCCCAAGTTTGGCATGTTGTTGTCAAGATATTGGATTAAAAGACTTGGAGGAACATTACATATGGATCTCACATATGCTACCATTCCATTCTTCAGAGGAGAACACATGAGGTTTCACAGACAAGCCCAACTAGCTTACATTGTTAGTGATGAAGCAAACCCCACCAATCATCCTATCTTTGCACTTGACACTGATTTGGGGATGAGTTTATTGCAGCTCACTGATACTCCTACAACTCCTTTTCAAATTAGAAAGCAGCCCATATTTAATCACAAGATACCTCCTCCAACCACCTTTGTTTGGAAAATGTTCTTCGACGAAGCTTCTTCTAGTGAAGGCGTTGGTGCTGGAGTGGTTTTTGTATCGCCTTGTCAGGAAACCATATCCCTGTTATACAAGCTTGAATTTGAAACAACCAATAATGTGGAAGAATATGAAGCTCTTGTTCTGGGTTTAAGGGCTACAAAAGAAATGGGGATTGAGGAAGTAACAATGTTCAGAGATGTTGAGTTGATTATCCAACAAGTTAGAAATGCTTATCAGGCTAAGCATCCCTGGCTCAGGAATTACAAAAATGAGGTATGGGACCTGATTGATAATTTCTTCTCAACTTTCAACATTTATTTCATTCCAAGGGAGGAAAATACTTTGGCCGATTCCTTAGCTGTCTCAGCTACTCTGTTCAGGATCCCTCTGCTGCCTAAGATCAAATACGATGTTGAGATAATATATAGGTCATCTGTATTGGACAATATCAAGCATTGGAAGGTATTCAAAGACGATCTTGAAATCAAAAAATTTCTTCAGTCTGCCGATGAATTTTCTACATTGCACATCGATTAGGATCCTGATCTTGAAATTCACCCTCACCCTGATGTATTTTTGAATAAAATTGTTGATCACCATATTATTCATCTACCTAGCCATCACATTTCGAAGGGACTAGTCCCTCTATAAAGACTGTTTGATGGGAATGATTTGATAGTAAAGGGTAGGGTTTCAAATGAAGATACTAATACAAATGAGTGCAACATTGGCACACAAGAGAAGCCTAAGTTTGTCAATTTGTCAAGCAATTTGACCAAAGAGCAGAGGGCCGAATATACTGAGTTATTAAGAGAATTTGTTGACGTGTTTGCATGGACCTATGAAGACCTCAAGAATATGACACATCTATCATTGAACACAATATCCCACTAAAGGAAGAGGCCAAGCCATTTAGGCAGAAGATGAGACAGATAAATCCCATGTTGCTTCCTGTCATGGAAAGAGAAGTGAAGAAGTTGTTAGATGCCCAAATCATTGTCCCCTTGAGATATTCTGAATGGGTGGCCAATTTGGTTCAGGTGAGGAAGAAAAGTGGAGAAATCAAGCTTTGCGTTGATTTCAAAAATCTGAATAGAAGCTCAAAGAAGGACAATTACCCCCTACCTAAGATGGAACACATATTGCATAGGGTAACTGGTGCTTCCAGGATATCCATGATTGATGGATTTTCTGGCTATAATCAGATATAAGTCATGCCTGAGGACAGAGAAAAGACAACCTTCACCACTCCTTGGGGCACATTCATGTATGTCAAAATACATTTTGGACTAATGAATGAAGGAGAAACATTTCAGGGAGCCATGGACATAGCCTTCATTGGGGAGAAAGATCAGTTTGTGGTGATCTATCTGGATGACATCATATTATTCTCCAGGTCTGATAAAGAGCACTGTTATCACTTAAGGAAAGTTTTCTTGAAATGTCGGAGGTTTGCCCTTTCCTTAAATCCCAAGAAATATTTGTTTTCTATGAAGGAGGGGAAGCTGTTAGGCCATATAGTATCAACAGAAGGAGTGAGAATTGATCCCAGCATGGTGGAAGCAATTCAGACCCTGTCACTTCCCAGGTCTAAAAAAGAAGTCCAGGTTTTTTTAGGGAAGATTAACTTTCTGAGGAGGTTCATCTCAAATTTTGTTGAGCTGGTGAAACACATCACAACCATGCTCAGAAAGGGAAATGAAGTGAAATGGATCACTGAACCCAGGGAATATTTTTTCCAAATAAAAAATGCATTGACTGAGGCACCTGTGTTGATCAGTCTTGACTATTTCAAGGATTTCCTAGTTTTTTCTTTTTCTTCTTTTGATACAGTAGCAATGGTCTTATTGCAGAAAAATGAGGAAGGGTGAGAGAAACCCATTTCCTTCTTCAGTAAGGCATTAAGAGATGCAAAAATCAGGTATGAGATCATGGAGAAACAGGCCTATGCCTTGGTGAAAGCTCTCAAAGATTTCAGAGTCTATGTCTTGCACTCAAGAGTGACTTCATACATTCCTTCGGCCTCTGTGAAGGACATCTTTGTACAGCCTGACATAGATGGGAGAAGAGGTAAATGGATTGCTAAGATCCTTGAGTTTGACCTAGAGATAAAGCCCACCAAGTTGGTTAAAGGGCAGGGTTTATCCAAGTTGTTGGCTGAATCCAATTGCAAGGCTTTGGGGGTTGGATTCATCAATGCTTGCTTAGAAGATCAACAAGTTGAGTCACCTAGCAAAATATCTCAACGTGGCTTATCACTAGCAGAGTGCACCTGGTACAGAAACATATTGTACTTTTTACAAGAGTTGAAGCCACCTAATGGAATGGGAAAAAGAAAGGCTAGAGATTTAAAGCTCAAGGCGGTTAGGTATTTCCTTATTGACCAAGTCTTGTACTGGAGAGACACTTTAGGGGTGTTTCTGAGGTGTCTGAACCTACATAAAGCCCAGAAAGTTATGTTAGATTTCCATAGCAGACTTTTTGGAGGGAATCATTTCTGGAAGACCACAGCTCACAAAATTCTTAGGGCTGGGTACTACTGGCCCACCTTATTCACTGAGGTCTGCAGAGAAGTCATAGCTTGCATCAAATGCCAAAGGTTCTTAGGAAAGCAGCAGCTCAAATCTCTCCCACTAAATCCTGTAGTAGCTTTAGCACCCTTTCAACAGTGGGGGTTGGACTTCATTGGAGAAATTCATCCTCCTTCAAGTGGCCAGCACAGATGGATCCTAACTATAACAGACTATTTCACCAAGTGGATAGAAGCTGCCCCCACCAGGAGTACTTCAAACAAGGTAATTATCAGCTTCCTGGAGGATATAATAGCCAGATTTGGCTGTCCTAGTAGAATTGTCACTGATAATGCTGCTTCTTTCAAGTCTGAGCCTCTGGTTAAGTTCTGTGAGCAGTTTGAGATTTCACTAATTCACTCCACTCCCTATTATCCTCAAGGAAATGGACTGGAAGAATCTTCTAATAAAACTCTAATCAATCTCATTAAAAGATTATTGGAAGACAATAAGAGGGCCTGGGATTCAAATCTCAAATTAGCTCTATCGGTTGATCGAGTGACAACGAAGAAGTCCCTGGGCACCTCACCTTTTCAACTTGTTTATGGGATGGAGGTTGTTTTTCCCACCTAGCTCACTTTACCTATAGAAAAATTCTTTCAAGATCATGAAGGAGAGCCAGACCATATGGTCAGAAGAATTCATCAAGTGATAGAAGTGCAACAGATCAGGGAGTAGGTAATGGACATAGCTCATAATCATCAATAGAAGGCTAAGTAGGCCTTTGACAGGAAGGTCAAGAAGAAGGAATTTGAGATGGGTGATTTGGTGCTTAAGTGGGATGTACCCAGGCAGGATAGGGGTAAACATAGCAAGTTTGATGCCCTCCAGATTGGGCCTTTCAAAATCTCTAAATTTTTCTCAAATAACACGTACAGGTTGTAGGATTTGGAGGGTGAGGAAGTTTTTAATGGCCTAGTAAATGGGCATTTCTTGAAGAAATGTTTTGTTTGAGCCTTAGACAGCTCCTTTATTTGTAAATATTGTCTTTTTGGTTGTTTGTTTATTTTCGGCTTAATAAATGACTCCATAGCCCAACAGCAAGGCACTGAAGCTACAAATGAGTTATCAGATCATCATAGGGATGACTTTATCCCCCATGGAGCCTAATGTTAACATTAATTCTTGTAAAAGGGGGGCGTTGTTTTCTCTCCTTTTGAGCCCATGGCATGAACTGTGAAGAAGTGGGTTTAAAATCTCAACAAAGGCATTTTCTCCAAGGATGCGGCCATGAGCGCAATGTTGTAGTGCATAAAATCTCCATTTCGGGATTAAAATGTTAGAAGACGGGCTATCCAGTGTTCAACAACCAGGATTGATTGATGGAGAAGATCGTCGATCAGTGGATAATTATAGTCGATGGAGTTGCACCAAGTTTATCACAAGAGAGGGCGCTCAGTATCGCCAAAAGGATCAGAGCCATTCGATCAGGGAGGAACACATGGCACATGATTGGGCTCTGTCACAATTTCTCCTATCGCGAATTTGAAAAACAAGGATCGAACCCCTCCCATCCATGATACGTGAGATGAGAAGGATCCTAGGATTAGGGCCCATAGTCTCACTGAAATGATCCAGGTCGTTCACCTCGGAGACATGTGGCGCACGATTGAGCTCTATCGCAACTTTGACCATCACGATTTTGAGGCACTCTTTTTCTGTAGCTGGGATCCCCGAAGCGCGAAGTGAAGAAGGTGCCTAGGATTTGGGCCCACGACCTCACCAAAATGATCCATGCCGTTCATCCCAGAGATGCGTGGTGCACTATTGGTCTTTATCGCAACTTCTCTTATCACGACTTTGAAATATAAGGGTCGACCCCCTCCCATTCACGATACGCGAGATATGAAGACACCTTGGGTGCGGACCCACGGTCATAGTGCAAGGTCGTATGGAGTAGGGAAAAAGTAGATGAGGGGCGTGGAGCCAATATGTTCAAGGTAAAGTGGATCGTGTCCATTGATTTTGAAGCCAAATCCAACCGCCGATATGAAGAGTCATTTTTGCAGTTTTAATTGCCAAGGATCCTAGATGCAAGAGTGGGGAATCTCCTGAAAGGAGAAAGGTCGAAGCACCCTAGAGAAAGGCTCCAGGTCATGGCCATGGGTTACATTGAGGGTGGAGCCAAAATAAAGGGAGGCTAGCCTCTGAGCCCCGGGAAGCAAGCACGTGGCTATTCCTTGTGCTTGAAGTTCTGACCACCCACCATAGAGGAAGGAAATTAATGAAGATTGAGCTGGTAGCTGAAACTTCAGCTCTAGCCATGAATGTAATGCATCGAGGTTCTGGTAGGTAGTCTGCCCAAGACTGTCCTGAGTGCAGGTTGATCTAAAAGGGCCATGCTGATCTGATGTTCTTGTTCGACCAAAGGAGCCTACACACGTTAAGTTGGACTTTAATGTTTCATCTACCCTCTTGGTGCCAAGGGAGTGCACTTCTTTGAGTATATATTCTCATTTTTTGTATTTTGTAAGGATCGATGGTAGAGCAAAGCTCCCAATGGTAAAGTTTTAATAGACGTTCTAGTTCTCTGGCTATGTATCTATATGTGAAATTTCTTGTTTAATGATAGACAACTTTCTTATCCCATTTGGTTTTCATCTCATAATAAGGGAGTTCATGATCGACTGATTCATGTGAATCATTGTGACTGTGTTGTGATAAAGGTTTTATTGTAGCACTGTTATATTCTCCAGTGTTTTCTGCAATTTGAATGTAAGAAGTTCTTGCGTTCAAGTTTTTCTTCTACAGGTTGTTAGAAGCTCGATGCCTACAACAACCCTTTGCATTTCCTCACATAAGTCTTCCTCCTATTCACCCTTACTATAAATTAATGTCTAAATTTTAACTAAAACCTCACTTGCTTGTGCATGACCAACCTAGTTTCAGAGTTAGAATGATATTGTTCTGAGTTTCCTTCCATTTGATCACCCTTTATAAACAAATTGTGACATAAACTGATGGGCTTCGGGCTCTGCTCCTGCTACAATCTAGGAGTGACTTCCGATGCTAACAGAGAGGATAAATGGAAGGATTTAAAGATAGAGGCAAGAAGGAGGAGTAACCCTTGGACCCAATCATGATGGACGATGACCAGGTAAAGTGGATACTGGCGTCAACAGGAAAGACGCGTAGTGGAGTACCCTACCAATATAAGGTGAATACTAAGAAGAGAGTCGTAGCCGTGAGGGAAGGCTTGGGTAGAGATGAGGAAGAGGTAGAGGATCTCTGAGCTGTGGAGAAGATTGAGGAAATCCTATGCGTAACATATGAGAGGAAGATGAGAGGTCCAAGAACAGGAGGAGAAGGCAGCCATCCTATCCATATTAATGTCAGTGTGGAACCCATAAACTCATGTGTGACTAATACACGAAAGAGAACACCACCGTTTAGACAATCGACATTTAGAGGAAGTCAGACAACAGGAAGTACATCTACACAAGGAGCAACAACTGGAGGATCCAATTCAGGCAACACTAGTCAAGTATCTACACCGCGCGAAGGATGTAGTAGTTCAGTATTCAGAATGGCAGGACACGATCCCACTATCAGATGACCATAATTTTGAGGAGAAGCAGTATAAGACCCTGAGAATCATTTGTTCATTTGTGCAAATACCTGGGAAGCAAAGAAAATCACTAATGAATATACCAAATTCACACAGCTAGCGATTATGCTAAGAGACTATGCACTAGACTGGCACATGAGTCTATACACAAATAGTGCCCCTGGGATGACAAGGACACTGGACGACATTAAGAAATTATTGATAAATGAGTTCCAGAAGCCAAGCTTAGAGGATCAGTACATGAACGAGATGATCGAAATAAGACAGAAACTAGGAGAGTCTGTATGGGATATCGATCAGAGATCCAAATGATTGAAGGGAAAGTTAAAATACCTTATGACCGATATGCAACATCGACACATATTTGTCAACTCACTACTCCCACACTTAAAATATTCTTTGCAACAACAAAAGTTTCAGATGTAGGAAGAGGCTCTACAGGCAGCCTTGCAACTGGAAGAGAACCAATACCAATAGACATACCCAACTATCGAGGAACTAAAGGAGGATTTGAAGAATTGAACATTTCAGCTGAACCAGAATAAGAACAAGGACAAACGAGAAGTTGTTTGGTGCATCACATGTAGGATGGAAGGACACCACAAGAACGAATTCCCAACATTCGCATAGTATATGGAAGCATGTATGCCAAATCCATTACCACATGGAGGATGATGGTGAAAAATATGCAAGAAACTGGGTCACGACCCTTATCACTTCACGATGATGCAGAAATGCTAGACAGTTCCAAAGAGTTCATATTGCACCTTTTGCAAGTTAGTGGGCCACGACGAAAAATATTGCAGAACTATGGAGATGATGTGGGAAAGAACATCAGATGCATATAGGGTACAGGTTGAAATGATGACTGGGCAAGCATCACCACAGTTCAATCAAGCACCAAATTCATACAACACTACACAGCAACAGTATCATATTGCATAGCAACCCTACAATAACATCTAGCCGCAGTATAACCCAGCATAACCTCAGTACAATACCATGTAGTGTAATCAGGCACCACAATATAATGCACCGAGAGGTGATCGAGTAGGCTATAGAGGGTGAGGATGAGCCAGAGGAGGTTTCAGATGAGGTATAGGACCAGTCACATGTCACAATTGTCAGTAACCACGACATTTGCATGGGAATGTCACTTCCAGCAGAAACTTGTATGTATTGTCACACATCAGACCACGATACAGAGGAATGTCCAACACTACTAGTAAATATCCAGGAAAAGAGGAACCAGAACAATCATAATGTTCAGTGTATTTCATCTTAAGCAAGGGATGACAGAAAGAACATCAATATAGTCACTCGTGGAGGAATGAAAACAGGAAATGACGCAGTTTGATAGGAACCAACGCAGAACCAATGGGTAAATAAGAACACTAACCCAAAGAAGTAGTTTGACTTGCAAAAGGAAAAGGATATCTTTAAAGAGGCCCAACAAGAATTTCAGAAGGAGGAAATAGCATCAACTGCACAACAAAGCAAGGAAGCCCCAGAATATGAGATGTCGCTATCACTGGAACATACCAACAAAATGCAGCCCAAGGGACAAGTAAGTACAATCAAAGGATTTTTTCAATCATGCGTAAAATTATTAAGTGATCCTTCATCTATAAAAACATTGCAAAATATACCAGAGAAATGTAGCAGCAAGACAGAAGAAAATCTAGAACAAAAAACTGTCAATCACCTACACACAAGAAGAAGAACAAGTAGGGAATTTAGACTAAATGATAACATTGGGGATTTCAATATGGGAGACATTATACTAGACCTAGGATCCGAAGTGAATGTGATACCAAAGACGACATGGCAATGCATGGGAGAACTAACATTGGGATACTCAACTATTCAATTAAAACTAGCAAATCAACATAGAGTCCTACCAATAGGTAGACTGAAAGGAGTGACAATAGATCTGGATGGAGTGTGCACTAAAGCAGACTTTGAATTCATCGAAATAGTAGACGGCACAACACCTTACCCCACATTGCTTGGTCTGGATTAGGCATTTGAAAACCATGCCATAATCAATTTGAAAACCAAGAAAATGACATTTGAGTCTGGAGAATATAGGGTCATAGCACCACTAGAGCCATCGGAAGGGGAGAGGTTTGTAGAACCCACTTGCCTAGACTTAGAGGAAATCGACCAGTTGTATAGAACAATTGCGCGTGACAAGGATTATGTGAACCCAACTACAGACGGGGTACTCAGTTGGTAGAGCATTACTTCATGTGCAACAGACTCAGACATCGGGTTAGAAAAATGGCAACAATGGCTACACGAAGTATCCATGAGAAGATGTGCAAGAATTGACCACGCAGTAAGGTGGGTAGGCACAGAAATCAGATAACCACCCAGTTTCCATGGACTAAATGATTTGGAAACATTCTTGAAACAATATGAAGATGAAGTATTAGAGAATCAAAGACTGTTAGCACTTGACTTAGCACTCAAGGCCATACCCGCAAGATGGTGGTGTGCACATAAAGATACCATCATAGTCTGGTATCAATGTAAGTGATTACTGTGCATAAGGTTCGGCGCAAAATAAGAAAACAAAAAACAGAAGAAATATGAAGGACAAGAGGCACCAGTGGAACACTTTGGCGAAGTGTAGAATGTTGTGGAAGATGACACCACCGGAGGAATGGCCTCATCACTTCATACATACTTTAGAGAGCATACCAGTGAACTAGTATACAGACCAAGAATTGCGCAAAGGAACTATGACATGGAGGACATTGCAACAGAACTTTACAGTCACTTTCTCATTCGAGCATGAGAACCCCAACATAGACGTAGCCCTGAAATGGATCAGAGGAGTCATATTCATTAAAGAACCAGAAATAGAACTTATCACAAAAGAACAACAACAGAATAAACAGATAGTCAAGGAACTATTGTCATGTTACCATGTACAGGAGGAAGCACTAGATGAAGATGATCCGCGCGATATTTAGATCAAAGAAGTAGAAGTCGAAAGAGATGTGGGAGGACCACCCACAGAATCAGAAGTCATTTCCATGACAATCAATGTAAAGAAAGTTAACATCAGGACAACTGAGCAACCCAAAATGGCCAGCATTGGAGACTACTGGGATGATAAAAAAGTAGAAAGTATCATCGAGTTGTTGCGTGAATATAACGACCTATTTCCCACAACATTTACAGAGATGAAGGGTATAGCTGGAGAACTAGGATAAATGAAGATACCACTTAGATCTGACGCGAGACCTATTAAAAAACGACCCTACAGACTAAACCCCATATATAAACATAAAGTTAAAGACAAGATCGACATGATGCCCGAAGTCGGCATCATCGAACCAGTTGCAGAGTTAGAATGGATAATCCCGATGGTAGTGCATGACAAGAAATAAGGAAGAGGGATCAGGATATGCATCGACTTGAGGAAGTTGAACGATGCATGCCTACACAATCCATTCCCTACACCATTCACGGATGAAGTGCTAGAGAATGTGGGGGGACATGAAGCTTACTCATTCACTGATGGATTCTTAGGCTACCGTCAGATTAAGATAGCACAGGAGGACAGACAAAAGACCACATTTGTGATGGAATGGGGATCTTATCAGTACACAGTCATGCCATTTGGACTGAATAATGCACCCACAATATTCTTCAGAGTGGTCATCACAACATTTAAGGAGTTCATCCATTAGTTTATCGAAGTATACCTAGATGATTGGACAGTATATAGTCTATTGAAAAACCATGTGGAATTTTTATGACTAATGTTAGAGAGATGTAGATAGTGCCAGATATCGCTGAATATCAAGAAATGCATATTTGGAACATTGTTTGGGATACTATTGGGCCATATAGTATGGAAACAAGGCTTATTAGTGGATCCGGCAAAGATCACAGTCATTGTTAACTTACTAGCACCAAAACCAGCTCACCAACTAAGAGCAACATTAGGACACACAGGATACTATAGGAAATTCATCAAAGGATACGAGCAGATCACAAAACCAATGGAAAAGCTGTTAATAAAGGATACAAACTATCAATGGAATGATGAGTGCCAACACGGTTTGGATACCCTGAAGGAAACGATGGTTACCACACCAATATTAGTATTTCCAGACTGGGAAAAGACATTCCATGTGCATGTAGATGCATCAACGATAACACTTGGAGATATCTTAGCACAACCAGGAGTGGGAGAGTTGGATCACTTGATAGCATTCGCAAGAAGAAAGTTATCATAATCAGAAAATAATTATAACACGATAGAAAGAGAAGGCCTAGACATGGTCTATGCACTGCATAAGTTCAGACATTACCTATTGGGAAAACACTTTAATATGTTCACAGATCACTCAGCCATGGAATACCTAGTCAACAAGCCAGCGTTGGGGGGGATAATATGTCGATGGTTATTGCTATTTCAAGAAGTTGACTTTGAATTAATAGTTAAACTAGGAAAACAGAATGCAGGACCTGACCACCTATCAAGGGTCACAAATGGAGAAGAACCTACGAATTTAGAAGACAAATTTCTAGATGCACAGTTATTCTCAGTACAGATTGTTGATGACTACTTCACAGAGATCATCCAGTACTTGAGCATAGGTACTGTGCAACAAGAATATACCACCACACAGAAGAAGAACCTGGTAGTCTGTGCAACCGACTATCAACTGATCGCAGGAAATCTATACAAGATGGGCATAGATAGCATATGGTGAAGGTATGTGTACGACCAATAATTTTAGTAGAATCCCATGAGGGAATGGTAGGAGGGAATTATGGAGAAAAATCTATCGCGTAGAAGGTATTACGCGTAGGACTATGGTGGCCAACAATTCACAGAGACTCGAAAGAGTAATGTCAGAGATGCTATGTCTGTCAAAGGGTAGGAAAACCCAACAGAAGGGATGAGATGCCACTACGACCACAAGTAACATTACATGCATTTGACAAATGGGCAATATAATTTGTGGGACCAATTAACCCACCAGCCAAAAGAATAGGGGCAAGGTACATTATCACTGGGATGGAATACCTAACAATATGGGAGAAATCCACACAAGTAAAAAAATGCAGTGTAGAGACAACTGCACACTTCTTGTTTGAACAAGTAATCACTATATTTGGGTGCCCAAGATTTTTTATGAGAAATCAAGGCGCACACTTCATAAACAACACCATATGCATAATGAATGAATATTTTGAAGTTCATCACCACAAGAGCACACCATATCATCCATAACAAATGGCACAGTAGAATCCTTCAACAAAATTCTAAAGAACGCACTGACAAAGATCTGCAATGTCAATAGAGTTGACTAGGATCTTAGAGTACCAACAGTATTATGGGCGTATAGGAATACATGAAAAATTTTGACAGGGAACACACCATTCAAACTAGTTTATGGCCAAGAAGCAGTAGTTCCATTAGAATTTTTAGTACCCATCTTACGCGTAGTAGCTATCACACAAATGACAGAACGAGGAGTAGTACAAGAAAGACTGAATTAGATACTGACTATGGAGGAAGATCAAATCTTGGTGGGATTCCATCAACAAGTGCATAAAGCAAGAGACAAATCTTGGCACGACTGACACATCAAGAAGAAAATGTTCAAGGAAGGAGATCTAGTATTGATGTATGACAGTAAATCGCTTCAGCACCCAGGAAAGCTTAGAATGCATTGGCTAGGACCATACGAAGTAAATGTTATCATAGAAAGAGGAGATGTACAAATAAGTGATTTAGCAGGCAAAAAAATCATATGAATGATCAATGGGAGCTGACTGAAGCTATACAAGGACAGTTGACCACCCACCGTGCAGTAAAAAAAAAAAAAAAACAAAAAGGAAACCAAACTAAAAAGGGCACAACGCGCCAGAGATAGAAATGCCACATGACATTGTGAACATGAATTCAACAAAGGCAAGGAAAATAGTTGTATACAAAGGGAAACAAGCGGGAAAAGGAAAGTCGGAAAAAGTAGTATGACAGGACAACACTAGGCGAAATTAAAGCATGAAAAGGATCGATGGGACATCACATTAAACGCACCAACTAGAGACACAAAGAAAGCGTAATGAAAAGTATGAAACCAATGCATATACATTGAACCCATAGTTACGGTGTATTAAACGCATAATTGAGGAAGCTTCCTCGACAAGATTCGTGCCAAGCGCATACAACACACGAGCACGGGAGAAACTAGTTTATTCGCGAAAGGAGCACATAGAGAGAGTAATAGCAACCAGAACGAATAGAATGAGACCACAAATCTCACCGAAGTTATTCGAACTCAAAAACATTTTGAAAATCACCACTATGGCACCACCGAAGCCAGCAAAAGAAAGCTAGACAGCTAGACTGACCATGGTTCACACTAGGTCATGAGGAGCACTGGAAGAAAATGAATAGCAACAGTCGGAGATCATTGATATTGATGAGATCCCATCTCCAGAGATGATACCAGTGAACTCTACACTGATACTGGAAGAGAATCAACAACCACAAGTAGAGGCCATGAAAGTGGATATGCCAGCAGCGACGTAGGATCCTCAAAACGAGGAAGTGAGAACCCAAAAGGAAATGCAAACTGAAAGTACCGAAGCCGCCCTGGAAGTTAACGGAATGACATAGAATCTAGAAGTAGCAATGCAACCAAACGAGTCTCAAATGACCATCTCAGGTCAAACAATAGGGGGGACCATTGCATATGCCTCGGCTTCGCCAGAATGGATTATGGGGGAACAAATGGAAGTTGCTGGAACTTTGAACCAACCACCATAGCAAGAAGAGAGAGTACAGATACCGAGCCCACCCCAAAAGAAACTTGCAATAGAAATTGTTCTACCACGCATACCAGCTGGAGTACATGTAGAACCAAATCTACTAGATCATGTCGGGAAGCTCAAATATTCATACCATGACGTATCAGACAAAACCAAGTTCCTAAAACTTGTGCAGAGGGGCTTTATGTAGACCATAGGCACAACCCGATTTGGAGAACTAATCAACCAACCACACCAATGGGAAGTTGGGTTGGAGAGAACATGAATTTTAAGTTTGCTGCACCTACCACATTTTGGCAGAGGCCAGTATGCAACAACATGCATCAAGAAGTTGTTAGAAGTCACACATGGAGGGGATATATGGTTGAACAAACCCTCCCCCATAACTATTGAGCTTATTGCGCAAATAACAGGGTTACCAATCTGGGGTATGGATCCCACATTGATTTTGGATGACAAATCCAAGGAGAAATCATTGGCAGAAGAAATGAAGAAGAAATATGGCACCACGAGGGGAACGAGGGGAATCATGATCAAACGAATTAACAACACAGCTACACAATTGGGCGCAAATATCTTATCTTGCAAATCACTAAGAAAATGCCGCAAAGATGAAGTACCAGTTGGAGTCATTGTAGTTGCAACCTAGTGCACAAAAGGCACCTCAATGAGCTGGGCACCATATTTATTGAACTTATTTCAAGAGGATTGCAAGGATGCACGAGACCTAGGCACAGAGTTCCATTACTCATGGTTGATCACCCTAATAGCCTTCATGGGATGGCGAGAACCAGGGTATGTCAATTTTTGTACTAGACCACAGTCAGTGGGAGTGAGATACCTATTAATGAGATCCGGGGTGCATGTCAGGCATAAGAGGGAGAATGGAATCATATTCAAAGCATACCTACGGGACATACATGAAGCTATCAGTTGATCATGGAGAATAACACTAGAAGCTGTCATGCGATATGTGGGATTCGCCAATTTTCGGGCCACACAACAAGCAATGTGGATACAACCAAGGAAGGATCCATATAAACAGTGGATACAGATGTGCTACTACATCACAAAGGGTGATATCGACATGGTCATCAGTGAATGGCCTAATGAATGGAGGATCCAAACCATTACCCAAGAAGTACTGGAAAGAACAACAGAAGGAGAGGCAGCGTAGGTGGAAACACAACCTTCAGAAATCCCAGTTCCCAAGAAGCCAAGGATGGGCCAAAGGAAGCTGACTCAGGTATATGAAGGGTCAAAGAAGATAGGGACCCAGAAGGGGAAGAAAGAGACTACACAACCAACCAACGGACAACAGAAACAGGCTGAGGGAGCGTAGGAGATCGCCCCAAATACCATCACACAGGATCCAGGGGGAAATAAGAGACCAGCCATGCAAGAAGGAGGTGCACGTAAGAAATCAAAGATGCAATGAGCATCACTAGACTATACGATCATGAAGGATGATGGGGAAAGGATCGCCATAATTGTCCAGGATTGCCTAACAGAAGACTTCGATCATGCATCACATCCGGGGGGTATACTGCAAAAAGAACTGGCATAAATGGGGTAGTTCCTCAAGAAACTTGGGGAAGTCCAGATAGAAAGCAACAACAGAGGCATAGATCCATCGACACTACATACCAATGAAAGAGTGGAGGTAGAAGAACGAGACCCAGTCCGCTCAATGCCACACGCAAACGTAACGGTCTACATCAAACCTAGCATGCTGCACATGGATGAAATCGTGGGGAAGACACCCTTGAAGGATTTAGACCACATCCAATTGGTCTTGATGTGGATGCCATCAAGGGAACTACACAAATTGTAGGTTAGCATCGACCACGAGGTATAGTCTTATGCACATAAAAAACTTATTCGAGCTACAACAAGAAACAAAGAAGTGGGAGGCATTGGAAAATTTTTGTGAGAAGGCCAAGTTTGAAACTCAGGAGGAAAAAGAATGTAGGAACGAACTGGAATGAAGAGTGGGAGGAATTTTTGAGAAACTCCCAAGCACCGCGCAAGGAAATGAACTCCAAGTAGTAGAAAAGATAGACCAGATTACGTAGGCAATTGATCAGTATCGGAAGGAGATCGAGAGTCTCTGAGAGAAGCTCATACCCACCACTCCACGAACAGTGAAGGAGCAAAGGAAGTAGGAAGAAACAACACAGTTGCAGGAGATAGAGAAATAGGTTAGCACAACAGCTGAATTGTTCGATAAAGCAGTGAAACTTTGGACAAGGTTGGAGGAGGACTCACAGGTCCAACGCTGGGACAAGGAAGAGGAAAGGATCAATGCAGTGATCCAAGAGCTCAAGCAGAGGCAGAAGACCATACCAATCCTAGAATGAGTCAAAGGGATACAAGAGATCAAGAAGAGGTAGGAAGAACTTATCACTGCACAAATGCAGAAACAAGAGCGCTAGGCTCAAATAGAGCCATTACAGGAACGTGTAGCAGAAGTACTCGCACAAGAATACAAAGATAAAATACAAATAGCAAAGACCTAGGAAGAATGTGCAGGATTACTGAGTGACAAAGTGGAAGTTCAGGTAGTGTACACCATCAAGGAGAAGACCACGCAAGCACTGACAAAAGCAACAGAGCTGAAGGAAAAGTTCCATACAATCACCAAGGAGATCGAGGAAGCTTAGAAGGATTAGGTGACTCAGGACTAGTCACATGTCAGTGTTGGGGGCCTGTTGGCACCAGATTGAAGTGGAAATAAGGATGACCGTGGGGAAAGAAAGCATGTAGAAATCAAATTAATAGCTGGAGAAAGAACAACAAGCGCATGCAATAAAGCATACACAAGAAAAGCGACAGCTGGAGGAAGAACAACATGCGCACATGGGAGGAATACCTTACGTCGGTAGGGTTAGGGTTTTGGTAATACATTGTAAATGGCTGAAGAGCCTGATAGATATAAATATAGATATGTAGGTATCATATGGGTTCACTTTTTGTATTAGTTCAGGTTTTCTTGTATTATTCCATCGTAGTTATGTATGATTTGATGTGGTATGTAATACTGTTATGAACCATTTTTGTAAGTTTTTGAGCTAAGAATAAAGGAGATGTAACAACCCTAGTTAAATAGATGCATAGGGATTATTAGGTAAAATTAATTAGATAATTAATTGTTCTAATATGGTTTTAGTTAAACAATGATCAGTATTAATAATATTAATTAATTACTTATTTATTAATCAATTGACTCATTAAAGGTTGTGTAATGAATTAAAGGGGATTAATAATGTTAATTTATTTAATTAAATACTTTACGTATGCAGGGGGGGAAATGAAGCATTAAAGAAGGGGATACGATAATAATGAAAGGGATAAGATAATAAAGAAGGGGGATAAGATAATAAAGGAGGAGATAAGGAAATTAATGAAGGGGAGAAGAGTCGGTGAAGGGGGATATGACGGGGGAGAGTCTTATTGGGGAATCA
>JZKD02S1954165.1:415513-427222 GCA_000966675.3 Picea glauca | reverse complement strand
TTCATCAATTAACTAATCCCTTGTGCAACAGCCCAATCCTTTTCTCAACTTATAACGATGCTCGTTACTAGACACGAACTGATTTTCCAAATTTATAGGGAAACCGAGGAATACCTTTTATTTTTTATTTTTTATAATGATATAATAAATATATATATATATATTAATAAATAAATTTTAAAAAAATAAAAAAATTGAAATGTTTTGGAGTCTATGGGTTTTGAACCCACGACCACCCTCCGCCCAAGCCTTAAGAAACAACCAAACACCAACGCGCCAAGGAAAGCCTACGATTCAAGCATTGAAGGATGGCCTTGGACTCATTTCTTCGACATTAGGTTGGAAGCTACCTTATTTAGTTGTAAACGCAAAGAATAAGGACTTAGAACAAGATAAGCGGGAGGAGGTTCCATATGCGCTAGGAAGGTAAGTTAGAGGATTAGGCAAGAGGGGTACAGTGCTAGCGTAACTACCAGGCGAAGGAGACAATAGTTTTCTTAGGTGAAGAAATCAATCTTAGACGCTTTATCCCTAACCTATCCAATCCCCTAAAGAGAGTAATGTTTGTTTACAGACAAGTAAAGAAAAACTTACACCTAACCCTATTTCTAGTTTAAGTAGTGCAAATTTGAAACATCCTTGTACTCACCCTGACAACTTTGGTTGATGCAGGTTAAATCATACAGGATGGTTAGGACTCAAGGGAATCGAGGCAGAGGAGCATTGTCGCAGGCACCGCCAACACCGTCTCCACCATCGCCCGAACTATCTCTCATATTGCGCTCGTTGGAGGCCATAAATGAGACTTTAAAGGGGCGACAACTAGAAAAGACCAAAGTGGAACCCCCACCATTTGGAATGGGTAATCCCGAAGCATCGAGGGATTCAGGGGGAGGACCTCCAACCAAATCCATCACTCGAGAATTGTATAAGATCAAACTTACGAAGTTTTCTAGGGGTCGCGCCAGTGAACGCGCGGAAGCATGGTTGGAAGGCATGACAAGGTGTTTTTCCTTAAGGGACTATGCGTCCAACTCTAAGGTGAAGATAGAGATTTTTCAGTTAAGAGACAATGCCTTGAACTGGTGGGGTAACCTGGAAAGACAACTGCATCTTACCCCGGACACAGTATCTTGGGAACTTTTCGAGGAGAGGTTCCAAAGGAAATATCTGCCAGCCTACTATGAGGAACAACAAGTAGGAGTGTTTCATGCCTTAATACAGGGAAACAGGACCGTAGAAGACATGGATGATTTTAGGGGCTAAATTTCTCTCATGGGATAATTTTCCATGGTTTTTCCAAAAAAGAGTTTCACTATTTTAAAAATGACTCGCCCAAATTCTATAGGATAAAATTATTTTACCTTAAAAATCGCCAAAATTTTATAAAAACTATGTAAAATCCTTAGAAATTTGAATATTTTTACAAAAATATTGCCAAACATTTATGGTTTTCATATGAAGGATTAGTAGGATTCACCAAGGTTTCTGCATTTTAAAATAAATTTCCATCCTTAAAATCATCCCTAGTAGAAGAGTATGAGATCAGGTTTATGGAATTGGTCAAATATGTTTCATACATGGATAATGACCAACGGTAGGGAGAACACTTCGTCTATGGGCTAAACCCTAAGATCAGAGCTATGGTACAGATGTGGAAACCGTCTTTAGTAGCAGAAGTAGTGGAAAATTCACATTATGTGGAGGAACACATGAACTTAAATGGAGGTACGAGACCAACCTTTCCGCATCGTCCTGGATTCGTAGGGAAGGCCCCAAGGACATTTCCTAGGGGAGGGGTTTTAAGGCCACCTCCATATGGTAACAGAGTCGCACCAAGGACAGTAACCGTAGGGATTTCAATGGTAGCGAGTGAAACATCTCGTTCATCACCAACGCCGCAGACAGGTCAATGACCATCTCAAGGAACAAATAGTAGGGGCAGGGGTTCAAGGGGAAGGAACTCATTTCAGAGACAGTCACATAACAGTGCACAGGTTCAATCCCGTGTTACTTGTTGGGGATGTGGAGGACCCCATTACCAGCGTGACTGCCCAGAGTTACAATCAGGATTTGTGCATAGAGAAGGAAAGGCCCCAATGGGAAGAGCAAGTAGCAGCCACCATATTTACGTAACAGTTAATAATTGCCAGGCCGAACATCAATCCACGATGGTGGAGTCATTAGGTACGCTAAATCATATCAATGTTAAGATTTTATTTGATTCTGGTGTGACATATAGTTTCATTTCACCATCTGCATTAGAAAAGAGTGGTTTGGCAGCCTACGAGCATGATGACTTTAAACAAGTCGAGATGGCTTCGGAGGAAAAACAAGCGGTAGGACCTAGTGTTGATAATTGTATAGTAGACCTAGGAGTGTGTACTACCAGGTTGAAGGTATACATCACTGCTCTCGGGGCATATGACCTAATCATTGGAATGGATTGGTTAGCAGCTCATCGAGCTTTGGTAGATTGTTTCGCAAAGAGGGTG
This sequence comes from Picea glauca, assembly GCA_000966675.3. Classification (NCBI taxonomy): domain Eukaryota; kingdom Viridiplantae; phylum Streptophyta; class Pinopsida; order Pinales; family Pinaceae; genus Picea; species Picea glauca. Next base: position 424,727 of record JZKD02S1954165.1, on the reverse strand, counting down.
CTTTGTGTCAACAATGAGGGAAGACCAGTAGAGATCCAGGGTGTACGGAGAAAGGTGTCATTACGCTTTATCTCAACTATGAAGGTTAAGTGATGCTTGAGGCAAGGGTGTCGAATATATGTAGTGGAAGTAGTGAATGAGAGGAAGGGACCCTCATTAGATCAGTACCCGGTATTGTTAGAATTTAAGGATGTTTTTTTGAACGAGTTACCAGGGTTACCTCCTGAGAGGGAGCTTGATTTTACTATTGAGCTAAAACCTAGTGCAGAACCAATTTCCAAGACTCCATATTAGATGACAACGCTGAAACTTTGTGAGTTGCAAATGAAGTTGAAAGAGTTACTGGACTTAGGGATAATAAGGCCAAGTGTTTCACCTTGGGGTGCACCAGTAATTTTTGTAAAGAAGAAGGATGGATCCTTACGATTGTGTATAGATTACAAGGACTTGAACTGTGCTACAGTGAAAAATAGGTACCCAATGCTGCGAATAGATGACCTCTTCGATCAGATGAAAGGAGCAGCGACATTCTCAAAGATCGATTTGCGATCAGGGTATCATCAGTTAAGGATTAAGGAAGGTGACATCCCAAAAAATTCCTTTCAAACTCGGTTTGGACATTACGAGTTTGTCATAGTACCTTTTGGATTGACCAATGCACCAATAGTATTCATGAGCCTCATGAACGGCGTATTCTGGAAATACTTAGACTATTTTGTACAAGTCTTTCTAGATGGCATCCTCATCTATTCCAAGAACGAAAGAGAACATGAGGAACACTTATGAGTAGTGTTGTCCTCCCTTAGAGAGAACAAATTGTATGGGAAGTTGTCGAAATTTTCCTTCTTTCAGAAAGAGATCCACTATTTAGGTCATATCATTTCCGGTGAAGGAATCTCTGTGGACCCAGAAAAGGTAAAGGCCATTATGGAGTGGCCAATGCTGAAGAATGCCCATGAGGTGAGAAGCTTCATGGGGCTAGTAGGTTATTATCGGAGATTTGTGGAGGGATTCTCCAAAATAGCGAAACCTATCACCACTTTGTAGCGCAAGGGAGTCAGGTATGAATGGACAGAAGAATGTGATAGTGCATTCATTGAGCTTAAGAGGTTACCAACTAGTGCGCCAATTCTATGAGTACCAGATATGGAGAAGGACTTCACAGTCTACACGGATGTCTTGAAGCAAGGGTTGGGGGCCGTGCTAATGAAGGATGGAGGAGTGATAGCTTATGCATCAAGAAATTTGAAGAAACATGAAGATCTATACACAACTCATGATTTAGAGTTGGCAGCTGTAATGCTAGCTCTGAAACTTTGGAGGCACTATCTTGTGGAGCGAAACTTTGAGCTCAAAATGGACCATCAAAGTTTAAAACATCTCTTCACTCAAAGAGACCTGAATATCAGGAAAAGGCAATGGAGTGAGTTTATGAGTGAGTACGATTTTGGTATTTTGTACATCAAGGGGAAGGAAAATGTGGTCGCAGATGCCTTGAGTAGGAGACCACGTGTCTTCTCCCTGATACCCTTAAAAGTCAATCCAAGGGAACATGTGTTGATGCAAATCCAAGGAGACAATTGATATTTAAAGGTTACTTCAAACCTCCAGAGTGGGAGGCGATTAGATCCAAATTATGAAGGATATAGTCTGGAAGTAGACGAACTGTTAAGATATCGAGGAAGGATGTACATCCATGAAGAGGGGGATATTCAAAACATCATACTGAAGGAAGCCCATAGAGCACTTTATTGTGCACATCCGGGTGTGAAGAAGATGTACGTAGACATGAGGAAGCTTTTCTTCTGGGTAGGCATGAAGCATGATGTAGTCCATTTCATTTCCAAATGCCTGGAGTTTCAACAAGTGAAAGCTGACCACCATCACCCAACAGGCTTTCTACAACCACATGATGTTCCTATGTCCAAGTGGGAAGTCATTTCTATGGATTTTGTTGTGGGGTTGTCGCTCACATCTCATAGACACAATGACATTCTTTTGATAGTTGATAAGTTAACCAAGAGTGCTCATTTTATTCTGGTTATATACACATACGATGTCACTGATGTGGTGCGTGTGTTTGTAAGTGAGGTTATCTGTTTTCACGAGATACCTAAGAAGATCATTTCAGATAGGGACTCCAGATTCACTTCTAGGTTTTGGACAAGTTTGCAGTTAGCATTGGGGACTTAGTTGAACTTAAGCACAACTTATCATCCTGAAACAGATGGGAAAACTGAGAGAGTAAATCAATTCATGGAAGACATGCTCAGGATGTATTTCATGGATAATCAAACCTAGTGGGAGAAGTACCTACCTTTGGTAGAGTTTGCATAGCTCCATCGGAATGCCACCCTACGAAGCCCTGTATGGAAGGCTAGGCAGAATGCCATTGAGTTGGGATAGATTAGAAGACCGAGTAACAGTTGGGCCAAAATTTATTCAAGAGATGGAGGAACAGGTGATTCAAATTAGGAAGAGACTAAAGGAAGCACAGGATAGGCAAAAAAGTTATGCAGATGCACACAGGACCGACCGAAGTTATGAAGTGGGAGACCAGGTTTTCATTCGTATCAGGCCTAATAAGAGTACCATATGGTTCAGGAAGGGGACAAAGTTGTCACCTTGATTTATAGGACCATTCAGAATCCAAGAGAAAATTGGACTCGTTGCCTATCGTCTTGTACTGCCACCCCACTTGCATAAAACTCATAATTTTTTTCATGTATTTGTTTTACGTCATTATGTTGTTGATGAATCACATAAACTAAATTGGAAGGAATTGCAGGTATCGGACGTGGGAACTCTCACGGTAGATCCATTACGCATATTGGACCGTAGATTCTGACATCTCAGGAACTGTCTGGTAGACCAGGTTAAGGTCCAATGGGACAAGTATAGTCCAGGATCTGCTACTTGGGAATATGCCGAGACATTATGCCAAGACTATCCCTCACTTTTTTGACCACCTTCAGAATATGTTTCTTGAAGGTGGGGTGTATGTAACACCACCTTTTGACTTCGACAACTAGGATTACCTAAGGCCTATATACTTTATTTTCTAGTCACAGTGAAACTATTGAATGATACACTTAAACTTTAAGATGAATGAACCTTTATAAATGTTTAAATGTTATTGATGATGATGGATATAATGCGATCTACTATGTGAATGTAAATTTTATGAATGTTTAAATGTTATTGATGATGATGTATATAATGCGATCTACTATGTGAATGTAAATTTTACGAATGTTTAAATGCTATTAGAATGATGTTGGATATGATGAAATCTATTTGGTAAATGATAATCTTATGAATGGGTGTCGAAATTGAATTATGGGATATTATGAGATCTATTTCTAACTTGAAAACTTGATGTTAAGTTGTTGGTACATGGATACTGAATTGAAATGATGATTACATGCAATTACATGATGATACTGTGTAGAAATGTATGAGTTTGTGTTACAGACTAATCTGCAGGTTATGGGCTATGAAATAGCCAAGGGATAATGATGATGAAAGTGGATATCATGACCACTATACGAGAAACATGATGGTACGAATATTTGTATGTGAAATTATATTGGTTTGGATGCATTGCTATGATATTTGGACCAGTGCAAGATTTTAGGTGATGTGACTGCCCAAAACCGAATAAATGATGACAAAACTCCCAGCAACACGGTGTCACTATATATTCCATTGTAGGGTTTGGACCCTAGTTATGATTAGGATGGGTGGAGGCATTTCCCACCATGTATCCTCTGAAACATGAAGTCATGGGAGGACGATGTTAGCTCATGCTCCCCTAGACGTGTGATGATGACTATCAGTTGTCTGCTGGGGAATCTTGGTTGAGATAGTGACACTTCCTCTTACGGGTTCTATTTGGAGTTAAGTCAATATAGTTGACGCTCCAAGATAGTCTAGCAGAGGAAGGATAGGAATGAATATGGAAGTAAGTTAGGGAGGAAGGATGAGTAGAAATAGTTGAGAAAGTATGGAGATTCTCTGATGGTGGAATTTAATGTTTTCCCTTCTAAAAGAAAATGTGTATATATGAATATTCATAATTTACGTAACTAAACCACAGTTGTCTAAATAAAATTGTTGAACTGGATAATTGTAATTAAAGGATTTCACAAACATTTGATTGGTTATTGTCTTTTTATAAAAGACTAGTCTTGATTGATTGGATTGGATGCATACATAAATTACTGTAAGGGTGATAGTTATAGATTATTAGTACATGCATGAGACTTGTATGTACTAGCTACACATGCATTTCTTGTACATGTACACTAGTATGTATGAGTTTTCTTGGCTTACTTACTAATAGTGTCGGTTAATTTTCATGAATGTGTGCACCATGTTTCTTTTCCTTTGTATCATGAGATACCTTAACTTTGGGACGAAGTTCCCTGAAGGGTAGGTGTATGTAACAACCCTAGTTAAATAGATGCATAGGGATTATTAATTAAAATTAATTAGATAATTAATTGTCCTAATATGGTTTTATTTAAACAATGATTAGTATTAATAATATTAATTAATTACTTATTTATTAATCAATTGACTCATTAAAGGTTGTGTAATGAATTAAAGGGGTTTAATAATGTTAATTTATTTAATTAAATTCTTTACGTATGTAGTGGGGGAAATGAAGCATTAAATAAGGGGATAAGATAATAATGAAATGGATAAGATAATAAAGAAGGGGGACAAGATAATAAAGGAGGAGATAAGGAAATTAATGAAGGGGAGGAGAGTCGGTGAAGGAGAATATGATGGGGGAGAGTCTTACGGGGGGGTTATTCTTTTGGGGGGGAAGGAAGAATTTTGGGGAGGAGGCACTGGATTTCTGTTTGGGGGTTATTTTCTGGTGTGGGGAGTTTTAGTGAACCATTGCAAGGGGCACCGGGTTGCTGGAGGTTTTGGGCACGGGGGCCAGGATTCCTTTTGGTATCCTGGAGCTAGGGAGCCGGACAAGATGCTCCTAGCTGTCTGGGAGGTTAGTGAGTTTGGGTAGGGTTTGGTTAGTGCATCAGGCTGGGAAAGGAAGTAGGGAAAGGACAACCAAATCAATGAGGGAATTAGCATCAGGAAGAGGTAATTTATTTTATGTATTATAAGGAATATGAAGTGTTATGTTGTTGTTTGTAAGATAATTAGGATCTGTTCGTAAATTTTAATTAAGATGAATGGTTATATGTTGGTTATGATGTTATGAAATGTTAGGATAGCATTTCCTTAAAATAAATATTTTTATGGTTTATAAGGCTCTGTCGAGAAGAACCTTACAAGAGAGAAGGAAGGTATGAGGATTAGATCGCGGGCTATGGAGCCTGGTGTGATCTAGTTCACCTCATATAGATCTTACCCATTTGAGGAGAATTGTAAGTGTGCCATGCTAGAAATGCAGAACTACCATAATAAAAGATCCAAGAGCCAAATCTTTGTGGACATAACCCAGGAGGGGGTGAACCATGGTAATATCTGTATAATGTGATGAATGCATGCATATCTTTACTTTCTTTCAGCAGTTAGTTGTTATACTTAATGAATGAGTTAATACATTATTATGGAATACGATTGAACTGTTCGGAAAATAAACAGTGAAAGATAAATGCATAACCATGAGTAATAGTAGATTGCAATCATAATTCATACTACATGGATCTGAATAATAAACCCCTATCTCATACCCAATCCTAGGCTGTAAAAACCTGAGTCTTACAACCACCCATTTAAAGCTATCTCGGGTGAGATTGTGCAGTGCATTCTGTGTACTGTGTTGCCTTCTGGTTTACCAGGAGGGCCAACAGGTTTAGAGGCTTTGTTGGAAACCCAAAAGACATGAACCCTAGGTTAATAACTTAGATGGTCAAGAAATAAGAATAAGTAAGTAATACCAACACCCCCCTATGGGGTCCGGGGGAAAGAGGGCCCCCAAAGGAAAAATTGCATTATAAATGTATATTGTAATTTCATAGTAAATATGGACCGTTCATTATAAGGTTGCATATCTAATGGTAGAAGTTATGTTAGGGTTTTTTTCCCTAGAAGGAAACCCTCTTTTATGAGGGAATTGTATTGCGACTGTGTATCATTGCAAATATTGTATTTTGAGAGATGAGACTATGAGAGAAAGAAGAGGAAGTTACAACAGGTGTGTTGTAGGTTGTATCCCTTCATTTGTTGGATAGTTAAAAGGAAGGACCTAAAAATTTCTCTGGTGGATGTATCCCACACTAGGTGAACCACGTATATCCGCATCTCTTTTATATTGTGTATCTTCTATGTTTTATTTTTGCATTTGTTTTTATTTTATTGCTCCATGATCCTATTTATCTAACAAATGGTATCAGAGAGAAAGGTAACTTGTAGGAAAAGAGGGTTACTGGTTTGAGTGGGAGCAGTGAAGGAATATGGAAAGTTTAGGGTCAAGAAATTTAACTGCAAAAACTACCAGTTATGGAAGATGCAAATGAAAGATTATTTATATCAGAAGGATCTATTCCTACCATTGGTTGGAATAACAAAGAAGCCGACGACCATGAAGGATGAAGAATGGGAGGTTCTTGACAGAAAGGCACTAGGAATGATATGGTTGAGCCTAGCAATGTCGATGGATTTCAATATTTCGAAAGAAAAGACAATGAAGGAGATGATGGATGCATTGGATAAACTGTATGAAAAACCCTTGACGTCCAATAAGGTATTTATAATGAAGATATTATTTAATATGAATATGTTAGAAGGTGGGTTTGTTGCAGATCATTTAAATGAATTTAGTACGGTTACTAATAAACTAAGTTCTATAAAAGTGGACTTTGATGATGAGGTTAGGGCTCTTCTAATCTTGTTCTCATTGCTAGAAAGTTGGAATGGATTGGTCATGGCTGTAAGTAATTATGTCTCTGGTTCAAGCACTTTAAAATTTGATGACGTTTTTGGTGTTATCCTTAGTGAGGAAATGCGACGAAAAAGCATAGGTGATACATTAGGTAACACGTTAAACATGGAGAACAGGGGAAGACAAAATAATAGAGGAAAGGGATCAAGGAACCACGAGAATTATAGGAAGGGAAGATCCAAATACAGATTGGGAAATATAGAGTGCTAGAATTGTGGGAAGAAATGAGATCTGAAGAAAGACTACAGATCTCCAAAGAAACAAAGAGATGGACAACAAGAGAAAAAACAGGAAGCAAATGTAATAGGTGATGTGTTACAAGATGATTTGATTCTTTCTGTAGATAATATTTTTGATTCTTGGGTAGTAGATTCAGGAGCTTCATTTCATGCCACACCCCATAGGAAACATTTTCTAGATTATGTTCAAGGTGATTTTGGATAGGTTCATTTGGGTGATGATGCACCATACAAAATTGTTGCAATGGGAAAGGTAAAAATAAAGAAAAGGAATGTAAACCAATGGTTGTTGAAAGAGGTAAGACATGTTCCATATCCAAGGAAAAATCTAATTTCAACAGGGCAGTTTCCAAGTGAAGTTTGTATATCCATATTTACAGATAAGGTGTGGAAGGTCACCAAAGGATCACTTGTGATAGAAAAAGGAGAAAAGGTAGGTACATTGTATTTATGTACTAGTAATATTGAATTTTATATCTCTTTAGCTTCTACAAGAGTGGATACAACACTATGGCATCATAGGCTTGGAAACTTGAGTGAGAAGGGGATGCAAATACTTCATAAAATAAATTTGTTGGCAGATATTAAACAAATCGATTTGGTTTTCTGTGAGCATTGTGTTTATAGAAAACATAAGAGAGTCAGATTTCTCAGAATTGGAAAAGAAAAGAAGAGTGAAAAATTAGAGCTTGTGCATACAAATGTATGGGGACCAACTCAGATATCATCTCTTGGTGTTTCTCATTATTATGTTACTTTTATTGATGATGCAACTAGAAAAACTTGGGTTTATTGCATTCGACAAAAATATGATGTTTTTTATACTTTTAAGAAATGGAAAGATTTGGTTGAGAATGAGACAGGACAATGTTGAAGTGTCTCGGATCAGAAAATGGAGGTGAATATTGAAGTAATGAGTTTGATGATTACTATTCATACCATGGGATTCATAGAGATAAAATAGTTCCAAGAACACCACAAGAAAATGGTGTGTCGGAAAGGATGAACATGACAATCATGGAGCGTGCAAGGAGTATGAGATTGCATGTTGGTTTACCCTTAGAGTTTTGGGCAGATGTTATAGATTCTGTTGTTTAATTAATAAACAAAGGACCTTCAATCTCTTTGTATGGTGTAATTCCAGAGGAGACTTGGACAGGTAAAAAGGTAAACTATTCTTTTTTGAAGACTTTTGATTGTGAAGCATTTGTCCATATTGATAAAGAAAATTGAACAAAGATTGAGGAAAAATCCAAGAAGTGTACCTTTATTGGATACAGTGTTAATGATTTATGTTATCGCTTATGGGATTATGAAAATCACAAAATCAGTAGGAGTAGAGATGTCATATTCAACAAGAAGGTCATGTACAAAGATCAATTGCAGGGAAAGAAACGGGAAAAAGAAAAAACAGAATACACAGTGCTTGATGAGATCACTGAAAAAGAAATTCCAAAGGTAACAAAAAATCAAAATGTACAACAACATGAGAAAAAGGTACCTCAAACTCTTGAAAGTGTTGTTAGAATATATACCAGGTTAAGTAGACCCCTTGAATGATACTCTCCTTCATTGTCTTATTTATTGTTGACTGATTCTGGTGAACCAGAATGTTATGAATAGGCAATGCAGGTAGACACTAAAAAGAAGTGGGATCAAGGAAAGCAAGAGGAAATGGATTCCCTGGTAAATAACCGGACTTGGGACTTGACTCAATTGCCTGCAGGAAAAAGAGCATTGCAAAATAAATGGGTTTACGGGTTGAAGGAAGAAGATGGAGGAAAAATGAGGTACAAGGATAGACTTGTTGTAAAGGGGTTTGCACAAAATAAAGGTATATATTTTAATGAAATATTTTCTCCTGTTGTTAAAATGACTTCAATGAGGACTATTTTAAGTCTTGTGGCAGTAGAATATTTTCATCTTGAATAGTTATATGTAAAAATTGTTGGAAGATTGGTTGTTGTCATTGATGTCAACCCTAGTCATGGGTTTTGGACCACAAGATTGATGAAGTTATTTGGACATGAAGGAAAATGCACATGTAGATAAA
>JZKD02S1954165.1:397802-411472 GCA_000966675.3 Picea glauca | reverse complement strand
TTATACTATTGTTCATTTCTCATTGGATATAATTGAATGGTTTAAGTATAAGTTGGAAAAGGTTTTTAAAATTGTACTTGATACTGATTCACCCCCCTCTCAGTATCAACAAAAATAACTTTTCTCCATGGGGATTTGCAGGAAGATATTTATATGCAGTAGCCACAGGGATATGAGTTCAAAGGGAAGGAGAATTTAGTATGAAGGTTGAAGAAGAGCTTCTATGGCATAAAGAAAGCTCCAAGGCAGTGGTATTTGAAATTTGAAAGGTTTATGACAGAACAAGGTTATAGTAGATGTCATTTTGATCACTATTTTTATTTTAAAAGGGTAGAAAATGGAAGCTATATTATATTGCTATTGTATGTAGATGACATGCTTGTTGTAGTGTCTAATATGCAGGATATAAATTTTCTCAATAAGAAATTAGCTAATTCATTTGCGATGATGTATTTGGGTGTTGCAAAGAAAATACTTGGTATGAGAATAACAAGTGTTGGCTTAAATTCCTTCTTCTAGTCGTTTGAGTTATTGACACAGGGTTCATGTCATTCAGGTTTCCAACAAAGCCTCTAAAACTATCGACCCTCTTGGTAAACCAGAAGGCAATGCAGTACACGGAATTCACCGCACAATCTCACCCAAGATAGATTTAAATTAGTGATTGTAAGACTCAAGCATTTATAACCTAAGACAGAGTAAGAGATAGGAGTTTCCTAACTAAAGTCAAGTATTATGAGTTGTAGCGAAGTCTACTTATTCTTCCCCATCGTATACACATGTTTCCCGAGTTATTTCCCAAACAACATAAACAAATTCATAATAATGTATTCACTCATTCATCAATATAACCATTAATTGTTGAAATAAAGTAAGGACATGCATGCATTCATCACATTACACAACTATTACCATGGTTCACCCTCTTCTAGGCTACATCCACAAATATTTGGCTCTTGGCTCTTTTATTAAGGTCGTTCTGCATTTCTGGCACCGCTCACTTACAATTTCCTTCTTACAGGTAAGATCTATACGAGGTGAACTAGATCACACTAGGTCCCATGTCCTACGGTCAAATCCTCCAATCTACCTTCCCTCTTCCTTCCTTTGCTCAACAGCTTACAAAATGGGTTCATACAATCAAAATCCATTACATCTCGCATTCGGCCGTGGGTAATTACAAATAACAACAACTAACTAAACAACCAACCTCTGTATGATACCTTCGTATCTATATTTATACATTTTAGGCTCTTCATCCATTTAAATTGTATTACCAAAACACTAACCCTACCAACGTTAGGTATTCCTCCCATACGTGTGTTGTTCCTCCTCCAGTTGTCTCTTTCCTTGTGCACGCTTTCTTGCATGTGCATGTGTTGTTCTTTTGCTAGCTGTTACTTCGACTTCTGCACACTTTCTTGCCCATGATCGTCCTTCTCTTCCCTTCGGCCTGGTGCCAACAAGACCCCAACACTGACATGTGACTCATTCTGAGTCACCTAACCTCTTTCTTCTTCCTCAATCTCCTTGGTGATCATCTGGAATTTCTCTTGCAATTCTGTTGCTTTTGTCAATGCGTATGGATTTTCTCCTTGATGGTTTTGACTGTCTGAACTACCACTTGATCGTTCATCAATCCTGCGCATTCTAGATGGGTCTGTGTTATCTGTGTTTTGTCTCCTTCTGCATGCACGAGTACTTCTGCTACCCATTCCTGCAGTGGTTCTATTTGAGACTGACGCTCATTTTTTTGTGGTTTCATAGTGATAAGTTCTGCCTACATCTTCTTCATATCTTGATTCCCTTGACCCATTCTAGAATTGGTATGGTCTTCTATCACTACTTGAGTTCTTGGATCATTGCATTGAACCTCTCCTCTTCCTTGTCCTAGTGTTGGACCTGTGGATCTTCTTCCAGTCTTGTCCAAATTTGTGCTGCTTTCTCGAACAAGTCAACTGTCGTGCTAACCTATTTCTCTATCTCCTGCAGTTGTATTGTTGCTTCCTGCTTCCTTTTCTCCTTCACCACTAGTGGATTTTTTGGTCTAATCTAATCTCGGAGGTCCTCGATCTCCTTCTGATATCGATCAATTGCCTGTGCAATCTGGTTGATCTTTTCTGTGGCTGGGAGTTCATTCCCTTGCGTGGTGCTTGGAAGTCTCCCAAAAATTTATTCCACTCTGCGTTTCAGTTTGTTTCTGCATTTTTTCTCCTCTTGAGTTTCAGATTTGGGTTGTGCACAAACTGTTTCCAGCACCTCCCACTTCTTTGTTGCCTGTTGTAACTCGACTAAATTTTTGTGTGCTCAAGACTACATCTTGTGGTTGACTCTAACCTGCAATATGTATAATTCCCTTGATAATTCTTGTCAATACCAATTGGATGTGATCGAAATCCTTCAATGGCATCTGTCCCACAATTTCATCCATCTGCAACATGCTAGGCTTTATGTAGACTGTTGAATGTGTGTGTGGCATTGGAAGAACTGGGTCTCATTCTTCTACCTCCACTCTATATTTGGTCTTTGTTGTCGATGGATATATGCCTCTACTTCTACTTGCACTCTAGCCTTCCCTGAGTTTCTTAAGAAGTTGTCCCATTTCTTCCAGTTCCTTCTGCAGTTTGTCTCTGTGGTGCACTGCATGATCAAAATCTTCTACGAGGCAGTCCTGGACCATTCTGGTGATCATCTCTCCATCATCCTCCGTGATCGTATAGTCTAGTGTTGCTCATTGTGCCTTTGTTTTCTTGTGTGGGCTTGCTTTCTGTACCGCTGGTCTCTTATTTCCCCCTAGTTCCTATGTGATGAGGTTTGAGGTAGTTTTTGATGCTCCCTCGGCCTGTTTCTGCTGTCTATTGGTCGGCTGGGTGGTTTCTTTATTCCCCTATTGGATCCTTGGTTTCTCTGAGCTGTCTTCTTCCTGGGTCAACTTGATTTGTCCCATTCTTCGTCTTTTGGGTACTGGGATTTGTGGATGTTGTGTTTCCACCTACGTAGTCCCTCCTTCTGTTGTTTGTCCCGGTACTTCTCTGAGTATGGTTGGGATCCTCCATTCATCAGGACATTCGATGATGATCATATTGATATCACTCTCAGTGAAGTAGTAGCGCATTTGTAGCCACCATTTATCCGGATCCTGCCTTGGTTATATCCACATGGCTTGTCGTCTATCCCATAATTGACAATGTCCCCATATCGTGCGACAGCCTCTGGTGTTATTCTCCATGCTCAGTTAATGGCTTCATGTATGTCCCGTAGGTATGCTTCGAATATGATTATATTCTCTCTCTTATTCTTGGCCTGTGGATCGTATGTCAGTACGTGATATCTCGCTCCCTCTGGTTGTGGTGTGGTAGAAAAGATTAAGTATTCGAGTTCTCACCATCCCATGAATACTATGAGGGTGATCAACCATGAATAATGAAATTATGTACCTGTGTCTTGTGTATCTTTACAGTCCACTTGGAACAAGTTTGATAGGTATGGTGCCCAACTCATGGAGGTGCCTTCTGTGCACTGAGCTGCAAAAAATATGACTCCTGCTGGTACTTCTTCTTTGCGACATTTTCTTAGCAGTTTTCATGGTAAGATCTTTGCACCCAATTGTGTGGATGCATTGTTGATCCATTTGATTATGATGCCTCTTGTGCCCCTGTCAGTACCATATTTATTATTCATTTCTTCTGCCAATGTCTTTTCCTTAGATTTGTCATCCAAAATTAGCACGGGATCCATACCTCAGGTGGGTAGTCTTGTTATCTGCGTGATGAGCTCAACAGTTATGGGGATAGGTTTGTCCAGCCATATACCCCCTCTGTGTGTAACTACTAATAGTTTCTTGATGCATGTCATCGCGTATTGAACTCTGCCAAAGTGTGGTAGCTTCAACAATCCTAAAATTCTTGTTTTGTCCAGTCCAACTGCCCACTGATGTGGATGACTGATTGTTTCCCCAAGTTGTTTCATGACTATGTTCTACATAAATACCCATGGTGAAACCTTTGGATATTTGGTTTCATATGATACGTCATGGTCGGAGTACTTGAGCTTCCTGACATGACCCAATAGTTGCGGGTCTACCTGTACTCCCTATGGTATGCATGGTAGTACAATCTCTGCTTCCAGTTTATTTCGAGGTGAGATTGGTATCTGAACTCTGTCTTCCTGTTGCGGTGTTTGGTTCGATGTTCCAGTAACTCCCGATTTCTCCCCTGTCATCCACTCTATCCAAGCCCAGGTAGTTCCAGTGATCTCCTCTTTTGGTTGACCTATGTCGGGTGCTTGCATTTCTTCTGGTTTCTCCTCTACTCCCAGGTTCTATGTCATTCTGTTCACTTCCATGACTGCTTCAGTGTGTTCAGGTTGTATTTCCTGCTGAGTTTTGACTTCCTTGTTCTGAGGGTCTTGCATCGTTGCTGGTGTATCCTATTCCATGGACTCTACTTGTGGTTGCTGAATCTCTTCTAGTATTGGCATAGAATTTACTGGTATCTCCTTTGGTGATGGGATTTCGTCAATATCAACGATTTCTGGTTGCTGCTATTTGTTTTCTTCCAACAGTCCTCATGACCTAGTTTGAATCCTGGTCGATCTAGCTGTCTGGCTTGGTTCGGCTAGCTTCGGTGGTGCCATAATGGTGACTATCGAACATTTGCTAAGTTTGAATGGCTTCAGTGAGCTCTGTGGTCTCACTCTATTCGTTCTTGGTGTTATTGCATTCTCTTTGTTCTTCTTTTGCAAATAAACTAGTTGCTTCTGTGCTCGTGTGTTGTATGGACTTGTCATGAATCTTGTTGAAGATGCTTCCTCCATTATGTGATTAATGCATCATAACTGTGGGTTCAATGCATTTGCGGTAGTTTCATACTTGCCATTATGCCTACTTTTCCATCTCTAGTTGGTGCGTTTAATGTGGTGGCCCATCGATTCTTGCCTTTCTTTAATTTTTCCTTGTGCTATCCTGTCAGCCTGCTTGTGTCGACTTTCTTTTTCTCGCTTATTTCCCTTTTTGACATGACCATTTTCCTTTCTTTTGTTTTCTTCGTGTTTCGTATTTCTTGTGGTCTGTTCATCGCTAGCATGTTGCGCACTATTTTTTTATTTTATTTTTATTGCGCGGTGGGTGGTTGATTGTCCTTGTAAAGTTTCAGTCGTCTCCCATTGATCATTCCTTTGAGTTCTATGCCTTCTAAATATATTAACTGTACAACTCCTCCATCTATGAAAGATTTTACCTCATATGGTTCTAGCCAATGCATTCTCATATTTCCTGGGTGCTGAAACGACTTATTGTTGTAGAGAAATATGAGATCACCTTCCTTAAACGTTTTCCTCTTGATGTGTCGATCATGCTAAGCTTTGTCTCTTTCTTTCTTCACTTGTTGGTGGAATCCTGCCAGGATTCGTTCTTCCTCCATCGACAGTAGCTAGTTCAGTCTTTCCTATATTGCGCCTTATTCTGTCATTTGTGTGATCGCTGCTACACGTAGAATGGGTATTAATAATTCTAAAGGCATGACTACTTCTTGGTCGTAGACTAGTTTAAAGGGTGTGTGCCCTATAAATTTTTTTCATGTAGTCTGATATGCCCATATTACTGCTGGTACCTTGAGGTCCCAATCGTCTCTGTTGATGTTACAGATCTTTGTCAAAGCATTCTCTAGAATTTTGTTGAAGGCTTCTACTGTGCCATTTTCCTGTGGGTGGTATGGTGTGATTTTATGGTGATGAACTTCAAACTCTTCGAGCATCGTACGGATGGTGTTGTTTATGAAGTGTGTGCCTTGGTTTCTCATCGAGACTCTTGGGCACCCAAATCTAGTAATTACTTGTTCAAACAAAAAGTGTGCAGTTGTCTCTATGCTACAATCTCTTACTGGTGCGGCTTCCACTCATCTTGTTAAGTATTCCATCGCAGTGATAATGTATCTTGCCCCAGTTCTTTTGGCTAGTGGGTTAATTGGTCCCACAAAGTCTATTTCCCATTTTTTGAATGCTTGTAATGTCACTTGTGATCACAGTGGCATCGTGTCCCTTCTGTTGGGTTTGCCTACCCTATGAAAGATATCACATCGCTGACAGTACTCTTTCAAGTCTCTGTGGATCGTTCGCCACCATAATCCTGCGCATAGTACCTTCTACACAGTAGCTTTTCCTGCGTAATTCCCTCATGTTATTCCCTCATGGGCTTCTGCTAGAATTTTTGGATGTTCATGCTCTAATACATATCTTCGTAAGATGCTATCTACACCCAGCTTGTATAGGTTTCCGATGATCAGTTGATAGTCAGCTGCGTGGACTACCAGGTTATTTTTCTACGCAGTGGTATATTATCATGGGGTGGTGCCTGTGCTCAAGTACTGGATGATTTCTGTGAAGTATTTATCAGTGATATGTACTGATAATAACTGTGCATCTGGAAATTTGTCTTCTAAATTCGTTGGCTCTTCTCCATTGGTGACCCTTGATAGGTGGTCTGGTCCTACATTCAGTTTTTCTAGTTCAACTATTACCTCAAAGTAAAATTCTTGAAATAGCAATAACCATCGACAAATTCTCCCCCCCAAAACTAGCTTGTTGACTAGGTATTTCAGGGCTGAGTGATCTGTAAACATCTTAAAGTGTTTTTCCAATAGGTAATGTCTGAAATTTTACAGTGCATAGACCATAGCTAGGCCTTCTCTTTCTGTCATGTTGTAGTTTTGTTCTGAGTCTGATAATTTTCTTCTTGCAAACGCTATCGGGTGATCCAAGTCTCTCGCTCCTGGTTGTGCTAGGATAGCTCCAAGTGATATTGCTGATGAATCTACATGTACATGGAATGTCTTCTCCCAATCTAGAAATACCAATATTGGTGCGGTGACCATATTTTCCTTCAGGGTATCTAGACAGTGTTGACACTCGTCATTCCATTGATACTTTGTATCCTTCCTTAAAAAAATTTCCATTGGCGTTGTAATCTGCGCATAGCCTTTGATGAATTTCCTGTAATATCTCGTGTGTCCTAATGTTTCTCTTAGTTGGTGGACTATTTTTGGTGCTGGTAAGTTAACAATGACGATGATTTTTTATGGGTCCACTAGCAAGCCTTGTTTGCATACTATGTGTCCCAATAGTATCCCAAACAGTGTTCCAAATATGCATTTCTTGATATTTAGTGATATATGGCACTATCTACATCATTTTAACATGATTTGTAAGACTTCCACATGGTTTTTCAATAGGCTATACACTGTCCAATCATCCAGGTATACTTCAAGGAATTGATGGATGAATTCCTTAAATGTTGCGATGACCACTCTGGAGAATATCGTAGGTGCATTCTTCAGTCAGAATGATATGAATGTGTACTGGTAAGATCCCCATTCCATCACAAACGTGGTCTTGTGTCTATCTTCCTATGCTATCTTAATTTGATGGTAGCCTGAGAATCCATCATTGAATGAGTAAGCCTCATGGCCCCCTATGTTCTCTAGTACGTCATCCATGAATGATGTAGGAAATGGGTCATGTAGGAATGCATCATTCAACTTCCTCAAGTTGACACATATCCTGATTCCTCTCCCCTATTTCTTGTCTTGTACCACCATCGGGCTTATCCATTCTGATTCTTCGACTGGTTCGATGATGCCAGCCTCGAGCATCCTGTTGATCTCGTCTTTAGCTTTTTGTTTGTATATGGGATTCAGTCTGTAGGGTCATTGTTTAATAAGTCTCACGCTGGATCTGAGTGGTATGTTCATTTCTCCTAGTTCTTCGGCTATACCCTTCATTTCTGTAAAGGTGGTGGGAAAAAGGTCGCTATATTCATGTAATAATTCTATGATGCTTTCTACTATCTGTTCATCCTAGTAATCTCCAATGCTAGCCATTTTGGGATGCTCAACAGTGTCGATGTTAACCTTCTTTATCCTGATTGGTGTAGAGATGACTTCTGATTCGATAGGAAGTCCCTCCACATTTCTCTTGCCTTTGACTTCTTCGATCTGAATATCACACGGATCGTCTTCTTCTAGTGCTTTCTCCTATACATGGTAGCATGACAGTAATTCCTTGACTGTCTTCTTATTCCGCTATTTTTCTTCTATGAGAAGTTCTACTTTTGTTTCTTCCATTAATATGACTCTTTTGATCCATTTCAGAGCCACGTCGATGTTGGGGTTCTCATCCTTGAATGAGAAAGTAATTATAAATTTTTGTCAGAGTGTCTCCCATGTCTTGGTTCCTTTGCATAATTCTTGGTTTGTGTACCAGTTTGTTGGTATTCCTTCTAACGTATGAATGAAGTGATGAGGCCATTCCTCTGGTGGTGTCATTTTCCATAGTGTTTGACACTCCTTCAAGTGTTCCGCTAGTGTCCCTAGTCCTTTATATTTTTGTTGTTTTTTATATATCTATTCTACGTTGAATCTTATGCGCAATAGTCGCTTGCATTGATACCAGTCTGTGATAGTCTCCTTGTGTGTGCCCCACCATTTTGCGGGTGTGGCCTTTAGTGATAAATCTAGTGCTAGTAATCTCTAGTTTTCCAATACTTCATCTTCATATTGTGTGAAGAAATCTTCCAAATCATTCAGTCCATGAAAACTGGGTGGTTCCCTGATTTCTATACCTACCCATCTTACTGCGTGGTCTATTCTGGTACATCTTCTCATGGATACTTTGTGTAGTCTTTGTTTCCATTTTTCTAACCAGTGTCTGAGTCTGTTGTGCATGAAGTAATGCTCCACCAAATAAGTACCCTATCTACAGTTAGGTTTACGTAATCCTCATTACGTGTAGTTTCTCTGTACAACTGGTCGATCTCGTCTAAATCCAGACAAGTGGGTTCTATGAACCTCTCCCCTTCTGATGGGTCTAGTGGTGCTATGACCCTGTAGTCTCCCGACTCAAATGTCATTTTTCTGGTTTTCAAGTTAATTATGGCCTAGTTGTCGAACGCCCAATCCATACCAAGTAGTGTCAGGTAGGGTGTTGTGTCATCTACTATTTTGATGACTTCAAAGTCTACCTTAGTGCGCCCTCCATCTAGATCCACTGTCACTCCTTTCAGTCTACCTATTGGTAGAAATCTATGTTGATTTGCTAGTTTTAATTGAACGGTTGAGTATCCCAATGTGGGTTCCCCCATGCATTTCCATGTGGTCTTTGGTAGCACATTCACTTCGGATCCTAGGTCAAGTATGATATCTCCCATATTGAAATCCCCAATGTTAGCGTTTAGTCTAAATTACCTACTTGTTCTTCTTCTCGTGTGTAGGTGATTGACATTTTTTAGTTCCAACTTTTGTTTTGTCTCGCTGCTACATTTATCTAGGTTGTTTTGTAATACTTTGGCAGATGAAGGATCACTTAACACTTTAACGCATGATTACAAAAAGTATTTGATAGTAATTACTTGTCCCTTGGGTTTCATTCTCTTGGTATGGTCCAGTGATGGCAACATCTCATATTCTGGAGCTTCCTTTCTTTGTTGTGTGGTTGGTGCTATGTCCTTCTTCTGGAATTCTTATCGGGCTTCTGTAAAGATCTCCTTTTCCTTGTGCATTTCAAACTGCTTCTTGGGGTCCATGGTATTTTTTACCCATTGGTTCTGTGCTGGTTCTCATCGAACTGCGTCATTTCATGTTTTCATTCCTCCTCGAGTGACTATTATGATGTTCTGTCCATCGTCCCTTGCTTCAGTTGAAATCCATTGGACATTTTGATTGTTTACATTCCTTTTTTCCTGAATCTTGACAAGTAATGTTAGACATTCCTCTGTATTGTGGTCTGATGCACGCCAATAGATACAAGTCACTGGTGGCAGTGGACACTCTTGTGCGTAATGTCCTAGCTGCTAGAAATTGTGACATGCGACAGGTCCTCTACCTCGTCTGAAACCTCCTCTGGCTCATTCTGCTCCTCTATATCCTATGCGATCTAGTCACGGTGCATTATATCGTGGCGCATAATTATACTGCACGGTATTATACTGGGGTTGTGGTGTGTTGTAATGCGGTTGCGCATTATTGTAGGGTGGTTGCGTAGTATAATTTCTTAATGTCAGACAGTGTCCTTGTCAGCTCAGGAACACTGTTAGTGTCTAGACTCATGTACCAGTCTAGTGCATGGTCTCTTAGCGTGATCGTGAGCTGCATGAGTATCTTCATCAGTGATCTTCTTTTCTTCCTAGATATTTGTGCAAATGAACAAATGCTTCTCAGGGTCTTCTGTTGCTTCTCCTTGAAACTCTGGTAATTTGATATTAGGATCGTGTCCTACCATGCTGAATACTAAACTACTCCCTCCTCCACACAGTGTAGATCCTTGACTAAGATTACCTGAACTAACTCCTCTAGTTGTTTCTCCTTGTGTAGAGGTACTTCCCGCTATCGGACTTCCTCCAAACTTCAGTTGTCTAAACGATGGTGTTCTCTTTGGTGTATTGGTCACACATGGGTTTATGGTTTCCACACTGACATTTATATGGAAGGAATGGTTGTCTGCCTCTTCTATTCTTGGTCCTCTTATTTTCCTCTCATAGGTGGCGTGCAGGATTTCCTCAATATTATCCACAGCCTGGAGATCCTCTAACTCTTCCTCATCGCTCGCTAAGCCCTCCCTTTCAGCTACGACTCTCTTCTTGGTGTTCATCTTATATTGGTAGGTTACTCCACTACACGTTGTTCCTGATTATGCCAAGATCCACTTAAGTTGGTTGTCATACATCAAGATCGAGTCCAGGGTTCCTCCTTCTTTTTGTCTTTATCCTACCCTCCTTCCATTCTTCCTCTCTCTGTCAGTTCTTCCCCCCTTCCCCCATGCACATAGGGGAGTCTAGCTATCTAATTCCATTGTCATCACACCTTTTTTATATAGAAGTATCTTGATAGAAGTATACAGGGATCGAATTTACCTTCCTCAGGGTCCTCGTAGAAATTATTGCTTGGCTGCGTTGTATGACTTAGCTATGTCTACTGCAAACTTTTTGATGAATCCTGCTACAATACTGTCAAGCCAAAAGTCTACCGTGCGGGTGATTTTTTTTTTCACCTGTTGTACCTACACAATTTGTACTAGGGTCCAATCTAGTTGTCGAATCTAGTTTGTTGCATGGTTATCCTTCAACCGTAGGATCCATTCCTATAGGAGATGCGGAAAATCACAGAAAAAGACTTCGTGTAAATCAATAAATATGTATTTATCCAGGTATTGGCGCGGTGTGATTCTAGGGTTTCTATTATCTTTTTGTGCAAACTCTAGCTCTTTTGTTCTCAACCAACCCTCGATTTCCACTTTCAAGGGGTTCCAAGGTCTCAACATTCCCTTCTAATGGCCCATTTTTTTCCAATTTCATTCCTTCAGTTCTCATTTTCTCTATCTCATCTACTCAGTCCTTTCTTGTTCCTCTTAACATGGAAACAAAACCATTTTTTGGCTTAACTTCATTCTTCTGGTCATCTGAGTTATTGACCCAGGGTTCATGTCATTTGGGTTTCCAACAAAGCCTCTAAAACTATCATCCCTTCGGGTAAACCAGAAGGAAACGTAGTACATGAAATGCACCACACAGTCTCACCCAAGATATATTTAAATGGGTTAATGCAAGACTCAAGCGTTTACAACCTAGGACAGAGTAAGAGATAGGGGTTTCCTGACTAAATTCAAGTATTATGAGCTGTAGCGAAGTCTACTTATTCTTCCCGGTCATATACACATGTTTCCCGAGTTATTTCCCAAACAACATAAACAAATTCATAATAATGTATTCACTCATTCATCAACCTAACCATTAATTGATGAAAGAATGTAAGGACATGCATGCATTCATCACATTACACAACTATTACCATGGTTCACCCCCTCCTAGGCTACATCCACAAAGATTTGTCTCTTGGCTCTTTTATTAAGGTCGTTCTACATTTTTGGCACTGTGCGCTTACAATTTCCTCCTTACAGGTAAGATCTATACAAGGCGAACTAGATCACACTAGATCCCACAGCCTACGGTCTTATCCTTAGATCTACCTTCCCTCTTCCCTCCTTTTCTCAACAACTTACAAAATTGGTTCATACAATCAAAACCCATTATATCTCGCATTCGGTCGTGCGTAATTACAAATAACAATAACTAACTAAAAAACCAACCTCCATATGATACCTTTGTATCTATATTTATATATTTTGGGCTCTTCAGCCATTTACATTGTATTACCAAAACCGTAACCCTACCGACGTTAGGTCTTCCTCCCATGCGCGTGATGTTCCTCCTCTGTCTCTTTCCTTGTGCATGATTTCTTGCATGTTCACATGTTTTTCTTTTGCCGGCTGTTACTTCGACTTCTGCATGATTTCTTTCCCACGATCGTGATTCTCTTCCCTTCGTCCTGGTGCCAACAACAAGAGACAAGAAAAATCGCAAATTAACATTGTCTCGGAGTGAATACATAGAGAATGTGTTGGAGAGGTTTATAATGCAAAATGCAAAACCAATTAGTACACCTTTGGCTAGCCATTTCAAATTAACTAAGGAAATGTGTCCCAACACACAGGAGGAGATAGAATACATGTCCAGGGTCCCTTATTCATCAGCAGTTGGTAGCTTGATGTATGCGATGGTTTTCACAAGACCAGATATTGCACATGTAGTGGGAGTTGTGAGAAGGTATATGAACAATCCAGGTAAAGAACATTGGGAGGCATTAAAGTGGATTCTCAGGTATTTGAGAGGTACTACCACTCATGCATTATGTTTTGGAGGTTTAGACAATGTTCTACATGGATATGTTGATTCGGATATGGAAAGTGATAAATATAGAAGGAGGAGAACCACAGGGTATGTTTTTACTATAGGTGGAACAACAATAAGTTGTATTTCGAAACTACAAAAGGTTGTTGAACTTTCAACAACAAAAACATAGTATGTTGTTTCTACAGAGGCTAGTAAATAAATGATTTGGTTACAGAGGTTTATGGAGGAATTGGGAAATAAGCATGAGAATATAAGGTTGTATTGTGATAGCGAGAGTCCCATTGATCTTGCAAATAACTCATCCTTCCATTTGAATACTAAGAATATACAACTCATGTATCATTTCATATGATCCGTCTTGGAAGATGGACATTTGAAGTTGGAAAAGATACATACTAGAAAGAATCTTGCAGACATGTTAACAAAGGGAGTAACAAGGGAGAAACTAAGTTCCTACTCAGTTTCAGTTGGTATTCAAGAATGAAGGTGAAGATGAGAAATTTTCCAGGTTTGAGAAGGATCATAGTCCAATAGATACAATAGTGGTGGTGTAATGTCCCCAAGGCCGAGCCCTATTGTAAATCTCGTTTATGAAATGAATTGTAAATATGTTTTATAGGATGGTGAGCCGAGTTTATATAAGCTAGTGGGCTTACGTGATTGCTAGGCCAGAGAGCCTAAGTGTTGAAGGCCAAGAGCCTAATTTTTCACGTGTATCTATGCAGAACATTAATAAAAAAATATAAACACCACTACGTGCAGACCGACACGATGAATGAGTGATGGGGGACTAAGCTTCCATAAAGTGGGCAAGGGATTAGGGGCTAGAAGGTGGGGAAAGGGGCTAAGTGTGGAGCCTAGGGGATAAGCCTAAGGGCTTAAGTCTTGGGAATAATATTTTAATATTATTATTCCAAAGAGACATGTGAAAATA
>JZKD02S1954165.1:383066-397756 GCA_000966675.3 Picea glauca | reverse complement strand
GGGGGGGGTAACGCATGTAGTTTCATGGATGACAAGTGTCAACCCAAAATCATGAAAATAAAATGGATGAGATGAGCCGTCAGGGGGTTCCTCCTCCATTCTACCTGATATTCTGAACCATACATCCCATCCGACCTTTGCAGGAGACCTCGTGCAATTCTGAAACCGTGGGAATAGTCTATGTTGATTTTGGGGATAGCCTGTGTTGATTTCTAGAAAGCTGATACATCCTCTGTCTGAACAGATTGAGCCTGTGAGTGGAATCTCTGTCCCAAAGCCATAACCATGAGTCCATCTTGTCATTACTGATCCTGTTTGGAAAGCCCGTGGTCTGGCTTCCCCATTGGTTGTTGTGGCCGCGTAGTGCTGGACTGCGTGTGGCTTGTTGGCTAGTTTGTACAACACTCTCTCTAGGTGAGAGAGGTGATTGAATTTGGAAGAACAGGTTGCTTGGCCTATGAGTGACTCTCTCCAGGTGAGAGAGTGCTCAGAGGAAGGAGAGAACTCCTGGAAGGAACCCTGTAGCTGCCACAGAACGTGGAGACTTCCAGTACAGTTTGTTGTTGAAACCCAAGGCAAGGGAGGTTAGCAGCT
The DNA here is from genome assembly GCA_000966675.3 of Picea glauca. NCBI lineage: Eukaryota > Viridiplantae > Streptophyta > Pinopsida > Pinales > Pinaceae > Picea > Picea glauca. Next base: position 397,162 of record JZKD02S1954165.1, on the reverse strand, counting down.
GAAGGAATGTTTAGGTGACATAGAAGGTGTATAATCTTGGGGTGGAAAAAGCATGTGGGGAAGGAGATTATGTGGGTAGTGAGTATGAGTGGTTCCTGGGAGAGAATTCCTTCCTTGTGACCGTGTGTTTTCCCTTTAACCTCAGCCTAGCCTAGGATTCCTTGACTTGGGGTGGAGCTTAGTCCTAGATCAGGGGTGACCTATTGCTGAGCTTGATGAGCAGTGCGGTCTAAGGCTGGGAGGTTCATGGAAGGCCTGCACCTGGTTGGTGAAATTACCACTGTTTTCAAAGATAAGTACCAGATGATGTTTCAATTATGTTTCTACATGTCTGTGTATTTATAATTATCATGTATTCTATTGTGCATATGAATTAATGTTAAATAGATTGATTATTTATAATAACAGTAATTATTATGCTTACTCTGAGTTTAAGTGTGTTTCATTTGCTTGAAATCATGTCATATATATATATATATATATATATATATATAATTAAGCATGAGATTGTTATTCTGCGAAGTAGCGCTTGCCCGACCCGGGAAAGGGGGTGTTACAGTATGGTATCAGAGCCAAGGTTTTGATGTTGAGCCTAGATGGGCTAGTTAAGTGGTCTTTGGACTGAGGGTTTGAGGAGAAATTGTGTCTGGAGGACCAATTTCGCACCTTTGAATGCTCCTGAGTGTCAAGGAGTTACTTGACCATGTTATCAAGCTCAGGAGGTGTAGTGGTGTTATGGAACCATAGCTGACATGGTATCTGGCCATAGGGAGAGAGGACTCCACACTAGAAGTGTTTGAGCCGTAGGATCTGTTCAGGAAAAAAGAGAACCCTCGTGACCGTCAGATCTGGAAAATGTGCACAGGATTTAAAAACCCTTTAGAGTTGCACAAGAACATGGAAATCACGATACGTGAAATCCTGAATTCGTCGGGACTGTCCATCGGGTGGAACATGTGGCTACTGGACAACGTTTTGTTTTCCCAAGTCGCAAAATAGAAAAACTCAAAATTCTAAAATGATCTAAATCGTAGATCGTAAGAGAGGAACTTGACCGTTGGATCAAGTGGAAGGGTAGATAGTAATTTTTGGATTTCGGCAAATGGAAGTTCGATATGTGTGGTTGCACGAACTCCGATGCCCGAAACACCGAAAAGATCTACGTTGTAGATCTGAGAAAAGTCTAACCATTGGATTTTCCCTTTGGAATGGACATGGACACATGGGTGTACCACGTGCCAGTAAGTCGAGGAGACAAGCGAGAGTGGTGGGACCCGATGACATCACCATAGGTGACGTGAACCCTTCGAAAGGTGCCACTCTCCATTGTAGATGTGGAGACAGTTTTGTTATGTGGGCCTGAAGGGTAAAGTAAATCGAGATTTTGGGATTCGCAAAGGAGGAGCACGAGGGCTCAACTCTCCAACTTTTGAAGTCGCGAGTTGTGAGAGGTGTTAGGACTTAGCCCTAGCCTATGGTTATATGTAGCAGGTGCGAATGAGGAGGGATCCATACACGTATCGCATGTCAGGTATCGACATTTGGAGGAAGAGGAGTCGAGGGTCTTCGAATCACAAACTCGCGAGATCCCGAGTTGCAAAAGGTGCCTTTGGTTACGAAGGTAGCGAGAAAGAGGGAGCTATCACCCAAAAACCCGAAGTGTCAAAGTCCCAGAATTTTCAAAGACAAAATAACCACCAAGGATTTAACTGTCGTGGACTGAGACCCCGAAGTTCCAAAGTCTCGAAATTTGCAGAGCCGAACTGAGCTCAAAAATTTTAATGGAATTGAAACGTTTTTATTGTTCATGTTGGTTTATGAATGTTGTAAGTTTTCTTGAAGGTTTAAGGGTCTGACAAACTTCGGTTGATTGCACATTGTGTGTGTAGAGTTCAACGAGTGTCAGGACAACTGTGAATCTACGCCGAGTATAGAAATGGAAGAGGTGCAGATTTCCTCCATTTCAAAGAGTGAAAGAGAAGGAAGGGATGCCAACTTGGGATTCGAAGGATCAAACTCCAATGGGAATGGAAGAGAATTGGATAAGGAAGGACATATGATGAAACTCATTGAAAGATTGCAGAAAGATGCCCAGGCTCGTCGAGCTGATAGCTGAAAGCTCATGAGGGTCAGGGATCAGCAGGGTGAGTTCAACTTAAAGATGTTGAAGAGCCTTGAAATAATAGAAAGGAAATTGGAAAAAGAGAGTGACACAAGTAGATCAAGAAGTGTCAGGACCCTTGAGAGGAGAAGAAGATCGAGGAGTGGTAGAAGACATCATCGTCGCTCCCAAAATAATTCCAGCAGGGAAGCACACAGTAGTTCAAGCCCATCTCCTACCAGAAAACACCGAAGATCTGGGATGGATGAATTGAAAGGAGAAATGAACAAGATCAAGCCTCTAATGTTCGATGGAGAACATAATGAGGAAGATGTTGAAACCTAGTTTCTTGGCATGAGGAAATATTTCCAACTGCAGAATTATTCTGCTCATGCAGAAGGAAGAATTGTGATGTATCAACTGAAAGGAAAATCATCCATGTGGTGGGATCAGTTTGTGCAAGTGCATCACATTAGAGAGAAAGATATCACTTGGAAGGAGTTCAAGAGGTATTTCAAGAAGAAATACCTGACCAAAAGATACTATGACAGAAAGATGAAGGAGTTCTTCAAACTCAAGTTGGGCAGTATGACCATTGATGAATATGAATGAAGGTTTTTGGAACTACTGAAGTCTGTTCCATTCATCAAAGATGAGGCTATCAAGATTCAGAGATATCTGAGTGGACTGCCACATTCCATTGGTGACAAGATTTAGTATGATGATCCTAATACTATGGAAGAAACAATAAGAAGGGATAAATACTTATATGAACAACAAAAAGAAAGGCATAATTTTTGGAAGACTTGGGATGATCAGAAGAAGTTCAAGAAAGAGCAGAGGCAGAAGGGAAAGAAGCCTCCCTTTTTTAGAAATAGTCCTCAGGGACATCCATCTTTTAGAGATCCCAGGAAGGCTGAAGTGGGTGAGAAAATTCCCATACTGCCACCTATGGAGTGTTGGGGCTATAAAGGGAACCATAGGTACAAAGACTACCCCCACCGAAAAGATAAAGCGAGAACCATCCATAATGTTCATATAGATGAAACAGTGGAGGATATGGACAACAGGATGCCAAGGATCTATGCAGCCTTGGACAACAAGCAAGCATAATTTCAATCACACATGATTGAAGTGGAAGGTATGATCAACAACTGACCATTTATTATTTTAATTGATTCTGGGGCTAGCCATAGTTATGTAGATACTAGGGTGGTGGAAAGTTTTCATTTATTGAGAAGAAAACATGAAAAGTATTGGTTAGTGCAAATGGCTATAGGAACCAAAAGGAAGGTCACTGAATTGGTTAAATCCTATTCAGTAGACATGAATGGATTGAGCACGAAGGCTGAATTGAATGTTCTTCCTTTAGGCTCTTACGAATGCTTAATTGGAATGGATTGGTTGGACTAGCACCATGCCCTCCTGGACTATCATAACAAGAGGTTTACATGCCTCGATGAGGAGGGAAATCAGAAAACAATCCAAGGAATTCTCAAAGCTATGGTTGTTAGAGAAATCTCAGCCATGCAGCTGAAGAAGTGTTACAAGAAAGGCTGTCAATTTTTTGCAGCCCATGTGGAGGAAGCATCCATAGACAAAGTCTCAAATATTGGAGACCATGAGATACTCACGGATTTCAAGGATGTATTCTAGGAAGTACCTGGACTACCTCCAAAGAGAGACATCAATTTCTCTATGAACTTGATACCTGGAGCAACTCTGGTGTCAAAATCTCCTTATAGAATGAGTACGCCATAGCTGAAAGAGTTGCAATTGCATATTGAAGATATTTTAAAGAAGGGGTACATTCACCCCAATGTGTCACCTTGGGGTGCCCCAGTCCTGTTCATGAAGAAAAAGGATGGGACGTTGAGGCTGTGCATTGATTTTCAGCATTTGAACAAGGTAACTGTCAAGAACAAGTATCCTCTGTCGAGGATCGATGATCTTTTCAATCAGTTGAAGTGTGCAAAAATATTTTTGAAGATAGATCTAATATCGGGATATCACCAAGTAATAATAAAGGATGAGTAAATCAACAAGACCACCTTTAGAACAAGGTACGGTCATTACGAGTTCACAGTGGTGCTGTTTGGACTGTCAAACGCACCTGTTGTTTTTATGTGCTTGATGAATGGTGTATTCAGGGACTATTTAGACAAGTTTGTCATAGTCTTCCTGGATGACATATTGGTGTATTCCAAGTAAGAGGAAGAGCATGAACAACACTTGAGACTAGTGTTGCAAGTGTTCAGAGGACACCAACTATATGCTAAATTGAGCAAATGCTCATTTTACCAAAGGCGGATCCATTACTTGGGGCACATTATTTCAAAAGAAGGGATCATTGTGGATCCTAAGAAGGTTGAGGCCATCCGAGAATGGTCAGCACCAAGGAATGTGGCGGAAGTCAGATCCTTTATGGGTTTGGTGGGCTACTACAGAAGGTTTATAGCAGGGTTTTCAAAGATAGCTCATCATATCACTTCCTTGCAAAGGAAGGAGAAAAATTTTTGGTGGAAGGAAGAGTGTGAAGAGAGTTTCCAGCGATTGAAGTAGTTGTTAACCAATGCTCCAATCCTGAGAATTGCAAATCCAAATATGGATTTTGTGGTGTGCACAAATGTGTGTAAGGAAGGGTTGAGAGGAGTTCTCAGCCAAGATGGATTTGTAATCTCTTATGAGTCCGGGAAAATGAAAGAGCATGAAAATAATTATGCCACTCATGATTTGGAGCTGGCAACAATCGTCCATGATCTGAGGAAATGGAGACATTAACTCATGGGAAGAAGATTTGAATTAAGAACAGACCACAATGGTCTGAAATATTTTTTTGATCAACTGACTTTAAACGCTAGACAAAGTAGGTGGCTGGAGTTTCTGTGCGAATATGACTTTGATATCAAGCATATCAAGGGGAAGGAAAACAAGGTGGTTGATGCACTTAGCAGAAAAGTGCATGACTTACATGCTTCATCTATTAGCATGTATAGGACTGATATCAAGGGTAGAATTTTGGAAGCTACAAATGTTGATTTATAGTACAAAGACTTAGTAGCAAAGCTACAACAGCGTGAGAGACCACAGAAAAAGGAAAGTTACACCTTGGAAGCTGAGGGATTACTTTTGTATAAAAACAGAGTGTATATACCCAATGTCTAGGAATTGAAGATGGAAATTCTAAAAGAAATGCATAACGTGACTTATGTTGGACATCCTGGATATCAGAAGACTATGGTAGTAGTCAAGAGACATTATTTTTGGCCAGGTATGAAGAGGGAGATCATTGAATACATCACTAGATGTATGTAGTGCCAAAAAGTTAAGGCTGAGCATAGGCACCCAACAGGGTTGCTGCAGCCTTTACCCATTCCGAAGTGGAAGTGGGAAGTGGTGATGATGGATTTTATTACAGGATTTCCCAGAACTAGCAAGAAGCATGATTTGATCATGGTGGTGGTGGAAAAGCTTACAAAATATGCCCATTTTATTCCACTGAAAACCACTCACAAGGCAGCAGATGTTGTTGATATCTTCTTAAAAGAAGTGGCACGCTTGCACAAAATTCCTAAGATGATTGTGTCTGATAGGGACCCGAAATTCACCTTGAATTTATGGAAAGGATTGTTCAAAGGATTTGGAATGAATCTGAATTTTAGTACAACGTATCATCCTGAGTCTGATGGACAGACAGAGAGGGTGAATAGAGTAATAGAGGACATGCTGAGAATGTATGTGATGGACAAACCATCAATATGGGAAGACTACTGGTAGAATTCACCTACAATAATGGGTATCATGCATCATTGAAGATGAGCCCATTTGAATCACTTTATGGAAGAAAGTGCAACACTCTAGTGAGTTGGGATAATCCAGCTGATAGAGCAATAGTTGGGCTAGAGTTACTCAAGGAAATGGAGGACCAAATGATAAGATTTAAACATAATTTAAAAGCTACCCAGGATAGGCAGAAAAGTTATGCTGATAATGATAGAACCCACCGAGAATTCAAAGTGGGTGATCATGTTTTCCTGAAAGTGAAAACTAACAGGAGTTCCCTGAAGCTGGGAAGTTGCGCCAAGTTGGCAGCAATATTCTGGGGGCCTTTTGAAATCCTGGAAAGGATTGGGCCAGTTGCATACATGCCCTGCATCCATGACTATACATAATGTGTTTCATGTTTCACTGCTTAAGAAATATATACCTGATGCTAATCATGTTATCGATTGGAATGTGATTCAGGTGGAACCAGAAGGTGTCCTGCAAGTGCATCATGTGCGCATATTGGACAGGAAAAGAAAATAGCTCCAGAATCAAGCCATAGATCTTGTAAAGGTCCAGTGGACCTGGTACGGTCCTAAGAACATGACATGGGATCATGAAGATGTTATGCGGGTAGAGTACCTGCATCTTTTTGAAAATTTTGAAAAGCTTGTTGATGCAATGTGAAGTTGCACTAAGGACAGTGCAGAAATAAGGGGAGGGGGATTGTAATGTCCCCAAGGCCGAGCCCTATTGTAAATATTTTTTATGAAATGAATTTTAAATATGTTTTATAGGTTGGTGAGCCAAGTTTATATAAGCTAGTGGGTTTACGTGATTGCTAGGCCAGAGAGCCTAAGTGTTGAAGGCCAAGAGCCTAATTTTGCACCTATATCTATGCAGAACATTAATAAAAAAATATAAACACTGTTGCGTGCAAGCCGACACGATGAATGAGTGATGGGGGACTAAGCTTCCACAGAGTGGGAAAGGGATTAGGGGTTGGAAGGTGGGAAAAGGGGCTAAGTGTGGAGCCTAGGGGCTAAGCCTAAGGGCTTAAGTATTGGGAATAATATTTTAATATTATTATTCCAAAGAGACATGTGAAAATATATGTTTTTATCCTAAGTTCTTTTGAATGACATGTGACTTCCAAATGGGGGGGGGGAATGCATGCTGATGGAACGCATGTAGTTTCATGGATGACAAGTGTCAACACAAACTCATGCAAATAAAATAGCTGAGATGATCCGTGAGGGGGTTCCTCCTCCATTCTACCCGATCTTCTGAATCGTACATCCCATCTGACCTCTGCAAGAGACCTCGTGCAATTCTGAAACCATGGGAATAGTCTGTGTTGATTTCTAGAAAGCTGAGACATCCTCCGTCTGAACAGATCGAGCCTGTGTGTGGAATCGCTGTCCCAAATCCATAACCGTGAGTCCATCCTATCATTGTTGAGCCTGTTTGGAAAGCCCATGGTTTGTTTTCCCCATTGGTTGTTGTGGCCATGTAGTGTTGGACTACGTGTGGCTTGTTAGCCAGTTTGTACAACACTCTCTCTAGGTGAGAGAGGTGATTGAATTTGGAAGAACAGGTTGCTTGGCCTGTGAGCGACTCTCTCCAGGTGAGAGAGTGTGTAGAGGAAGGAGAGAACTTCTGGAAGGAACCCTGTAGCTGCCACATAACTCAAAGACTTTCGGTCCGGTCTGTTGCTGAAACCGAAGGCAAGGGAGGTTAGTAGCCGAAGGACTGTCTAGGTGAAAAAGAAGGTGTATACTCCTGGGGTGGAACAGGCATGTGGGGAAGGAGATTCTATGGGTAGTGAGTATGAGTGGTTCCTGGGAGAGAATTCCTTCCTTGTGAACATGTGTTTTCCCTGTAACCTTAGCCTAGTCTAGGATTCCTTGCCTTGGGGTGGAGCTTAGTCCCAGCTCGGGGGTGACCTATTGTTGAGCTTGATGAGTAGCGTGGTCTAAGGCTGAGAGGTTCATGGAAGTCTTGCACCTGGTTGGTGGAATTACCACCGTTTTCAAATATAAGTACCAGATGATGTTTCAATTATGTTTCTGCATGTTTGTCTATTTATAATTATCATGTATTCTATTGTGCTTATGAATTAATGTTAAAGCCATTGATTATTTATAATAGCAGTAATTCTTATGCTTACTCTAAGTTTAAGTGTGTTTCATTTTCTTGAAATCATGTCATATATATATATATATATATATATATATATATATATATATATATATATATATATATATATATATAATTAAGCATGAGATTGTTATTCCGCGAAGTAGCGCCTGCTCGGCTCGGGAAAGGGGGTGTTACAGGTGGAGTTGTTGAGATCAGTGTTACAGAACAATTCCCATGTGGATAGGTGAATCTTCCCTTGGATTCTAGACCCCTAATACCAAGACATAAAAAACACAAATGGACACTAACAAGTTTTTGATTTCAGTTTAACTAATGAAAAAGAGAGAGGGAAAGAAAGTGTGATGCACCTTGTTTCGAAGTTTTTCCTCGCTACTTCCAATATGAGTTCGATATCCAAACTCCTTATCACAACTTGAAACCTGCAATGCAATGGACAAAAAAGAGAAACAAAGATCTCCTACTCTACAAGATTAGATTAAACAAATCCATCTACAAAGATCGAAAGAACAATAGATAAGAACATGTAATAATACACAAGCTTTAAGGAAATAGGACAAGTATATTGATGAGAACTTTAAAGAGATACTTACAATCATGGATGGTGTTGCAACATCTTCTCCAAGTCCTCCTCATCCAACCCCTTTCTCGAAAGATCCATGATCAGAATGACAATGCTTTTGATGATTATTTTCCTCTCTTGTTCACCATGAGAATGCCTCCATTTATAGGCTTTGGGATGCCCAAGCACCTTGGTTTTATTTGGGATTAGTTGAGGATATGACTCCATTAGCTGTGATGTATCCCTTAGAAGCAGTCTAAGGGTTATATTTGAGCCAAACCAACTCGAATCATCCATAGTTGTACTTAGAGAAAAAGGGGATTTCTTCCCAAGATTTTCTCAACCAAATCAATGTTCCTTTACAATGGGAAACAGAGCTCTACAATGCTCCATTATAGATAGAAAAAGAGTTCTAGTGCTCCCTACATATGAGCAGGGAAGTGTTGATCTTCCAAAATTTTCCAAGATGACCAATTCTCATAGAAAACCACTTTGTTTCTACAGTCAAATGATGGGGCTTCTTCTTCTAACATGTTTTAGGGGTCATATAAAGTTTTCTCATGGTGTCATTCGTGATGCAACAGTTACGTGATGTAAATGTGATACTTATGACACTTGAGACAAAAGTGAGACACTTATGACACTTACAAAAATGAGAATGTGACATTATCTAAGTGAGGAAATTTGACGTGTAACAGATTGCCCCCCAAAGTGTGAAGTCAGAAAATGAAAGTTGATGGTAAAAACACTTTGTATATTATTCGAAGCAAGGGTATAGAGTCAGGGAACTTGGTAGAAGTTGCAGACAACCATCAAACAAATGTTAATACATGTTCCAATCCTGAAGCAGTCATTCCTATGCTCAGGCTATAAATGACTCAAAGTATGGCCACCAATAAATACATTGTGGATCCATGATGATCTTGACTAAGGGTATGGCCACTAGAGATACAATGTGGATCCATACTTATATGAAATGAACTGATCGTAGCCACGTAGAATACACAATGGAGACACAAGATGATAAAAAATAGACACAGACCAATACAAAATGGATCTATGTGATAACATAAGTATCAACATGCTCAAGTGACTTCCCTCACATCCTGGGCAAAGAAGGTATCATAATGAATTCTCAACCCAGGGTCTTCATTGCAATCCCAATGTGGTACAAATATATCCATGTGAACATATGTCTTTATGTCGAACCTAGTAGAAGCCACTTGATTAAAGATAATTGAGGTAAACCATTAACAAGTGCAAGGGAAATCACTAGTGATGTCAACGACTTCCAATATACCCTAGTACAATCTAGTGAATGTGACTAAATGAGCCAAGGTCGAACATTCATGGAATCATCCGATCAGAGGTCATTAATGTAAAACTATTTTCGGAAGCGAGGAGGCCTATCATTAAGGGTGAGAATTTTTAATGTCACGGTTATATCATCGTTGTCATCGATTACTTCACTAAATGGGGACAATATCGTGTGTAGTGATCATCACCACAAATGAGACATGGAAATTTTGGTTTTAGCTATGGTTGTTTCTTAGCAGCAGGTGGTTGTGCTTGTGTTTTTTCATTTTCAGTTGGATTATTGTTTTTCTTAGGTTTATTATTCATTTTCTTCTTCCCCCCTGACTGTTGCAGAGAATCAGATTGAACTGCATTAACCTTAGATACTTGAGTCGGGGCGGAGCTTGGTGAGAGTGAAGTTGATCTAGTAGTTGGGGAAGTGACTAAGTGATTAGTCATGCCTTCGACTGTGAACTGAATTGGGTTTTGACGGAACCAATAACTCCATCTGCGTGAGCGGTGGAGGATGGTTTTGATGGATCGATTATCGTACAGGGAGTGTTCAGAATGAATTCATACAAAGTACTAGATTGGGAATAAAACAAGTTCAGATACTAGGCATGAGCAATGGATTCCTCTTCAGTAATAACACCACCCATGGTTACGTCATGAGAAATCAGAGGTAAAAGAGATTTAGTGAACAATTCAACTACTAACTAGTCAGGAATGGTTTCTTTGATCAACCGTCATCGTCGTCTCCACTCATGAATATGATCAGAGATATGTACAGAGTTGGTTTGACGAAGGGATATCAATATTTTTGTACCAGTCTCATTGTTACATGCCAAAATTACTCACTTCGATAGTGTTGCAAGTGTCGTCATTACAAGTGTCGCAAGTGTCGCATTTTGCTCACAAATGTCGTAAGTGTCAGGGAAGCATCATGCCATGATGCCTATTTCATGCCTATAACGACATGAGAAAGACACTTGAAACACCTCAAACATTTGATTTGGAAGAGGAGAAATGAGTTAGCAGGCTCATGAACCTTTTGCCATCTGAAAACACTCAAAAAACTAAGCTTTTGAAGGAGAGCACTCCCCTATACCTCTTCTGGGAGTGTTGGCACTCCCCCTTACACTGTCTGGGAGCATTATAAAGCTCCTTTGGCCCTTTTGAGGGAGCGTTGGTGTCTTTAGGAGTGTTGGAACCCCCCTTAAGCCTACTAGGGAGCATTGTAGTGCTCTGATGGCCCTTTTGAGGGAGCGCTACCTATTCTGGGCAGTAGTTAAGTTGTTGAGATGAACGGGGGAATGATCCTTTCATTCTTGGAAGGTAGTTGGATTCGAATCCCTAGTCCAACCATGATCTTAAAGTAGATCCTCAACTGAAGGAGTAAAATCCTCAACTTCCCCAAGGATATCTCAAGTGGTTAAAGCCTCTCCAAGGCTATATAAGCAAGCTCTCTAATGGTGAAGAGGGACTGGAAAGGGAGAATCACACCAAACTTATGATCTCATAGGTGGTGCTGGAACAGAGATATTTTGGAAGCAAGAGACCTATGATCTCATAGGGAGCAATCGGTGAAGCTATCATCATTCAGATTGTGGATCTTTTGAGCAAGGGGTAGACAAGGAGGACTTGACGAACTGCTGCAATTCATCCATGGTTGTAAGTAATGTTTTTTCCTCATTAATATAATTTGCTTGGCTTGTTTCTTTCTAATTCATGTTCAATCTCACATGAATTTGTCTCTTTATTAGATAGACCTATTTTGGACTAATCTTGATAGAGTAGGAAGTGGTCGTACTTTGTTTGTCTACAGGGCTGATCGAAGAGTGAAAGATTGGAGATCAACTCGGAGCGTGTAAGGACAAACGTCGATAAAAAGGTACTTCTGTTCTCCTTCCTCATGCATTAGTTTGTATAGATTTGAAAGGAATTCAGTGACCATGATAAGCACTTTCTGTCTTAGAGTTAAGATTCTAGCTCTTTGAGGAGATCTACCTGTCCGCAGAGAGATTTTCCTTCAACAGAAACTGGTGACTCCACTGGGGAGTCCTCGAATCAAAACCTTTTTGTTTTGATTTCTCCTCAATAGACCTTGTATCACACCTTGATTGTGTTCATACCTTTTTCACCCCTTCATATCTGATTGCATTTGCTGATTGACTCTTTACTCCATCACACTCAGCTTGACTGTCAAAATTTGATTGAAATTTTAAGTTTTTGGACCTTTTTATGAGTTTTTTGAGCCTGGTGCCCCCATGCCCATGTTAGAAGAGTGCTATAACTCCCTAGAAGGGTTATAAATAGCTTTATAATTCTATGGTGGCCCTTATACCAGAGCGCCAGCCCTTTTTTGCCCAAAATCGCTTCAAAAATTGTATTTTTTGGAGGTCCAAACCCTATTTTTTCACTTGCTGAGCTACTTTGAGATTCAATGAGTCTTCCTTTAACCTTTGACATGCTTCCTCCTGAGAATTAAACACCTTATTGTTCATATTTTATGCCCTTTTTCATTATTTTTGAGTTTTTTTTGTTGAGAGCTTGAAATCAATCCCTTGCTTTCTTCTCTCCTATCCGACTGAGTGGGAACTCTAGTGAAGGACATCAGAAGTCTGTAAATCTTCTCATTTGGTTCTTTAAGTTCATCTAGTCCAATCTCTTTCTCCTTCCTTTTGTGTTTGTTATTTTCTTTCTCTTGTTTGATTGCATAAGGGTGTGTTGTTTGTGCGAAATCTGCGTTTTCTTGTCTAAATCTCCTTGATATGAAAGGGTAGTTGGCAGGACAAGTTTTTCATTGAAATTGATCATCATTCACATGAAAACAACAAAAGTACATCTTAATGATTAGTTTGTATATTAGTTTTTATTTTTGAAATGTTGTAGCATCACATTGGATTTGATTGAGAACAAAATTGATTGAGGGCATTCCTTATCAAGTGTTTGATAGTGAAAACGACTCTTCCTCTTTCCCTTAAATAGGTATTCATTGAAAAGAAATGATTGCTTATCATATGTCATGCATATTTTTGGGAATTAAGTCATCATTCCATTAGTTTCACTTTCATACACCCTCTGAGTAAACAACAACCATTAAAATCAACGCTTAACTAAAATTTATCAGACTTTTTACATCTTTGTTAGTAAACCTACATTAGTTTAAGGTGTAGGGCTTTGGAATAGGTTGAAAGGATAACTTTCCAAAGATATCGAACAAACTTAGTATCTTGCGTTAGGGAGAGTCAAATCCAATTATCGTATTGGCTTGTTGGGATCCCCCTCTCGCATAGGGGTTATGCACGAAGTCGCATTCGGGTGAGTTACGGAGATTATCCCTCCGTGGCCCAACTGTTTGTAGTGGTCAGATCATATATTGGGGATCACTGGAAGGTATACCCACGATTATGTGTGGGAGCCTTTCGGGTTGATTTTGGACTTGTTATCCTGCCCATACGTTCCAACTGGACTGTCGACTGTACCCGCCCAGGGGCTAACTACGAGTTGGTGACCTTAGTAGCCACAATCTTTAGGGTCTCACACAAGGTGACGGTGAAGGGAAGTCTCACTATACCTAGAACAGATGTTGGTCAAACTCACTCAGGCTCCTTGGAGGGTAAATCCACAATTACTGCGTGGAAGCTTGCACCAAGGCGTAAGTCTATTAAGCAGGTCGCAAACATAACTGATATGCCCGCTCTATCCCCGCCCCTTCCTATTTTTATCTCGTGACATTGGATTTCATCACCAACTAGTGGTTTCATCGTAGGAAGGTTTGTTTGATTGATTGCTTCTTAGATTTGTAGCGTGTGTTGTTTGTTTTACTTAGTGGAACTTAGGTCGAGTTAGTGATAATGGCATCGAATCCTAGGAGTACTAATGGAGGAACCCCTTCTCATGGGGAACCTTATACCTTTCCTTCGTTTGGAAACTTTGGCCCTCCATATGTTGCCACACTGAGTCTTCCAAGACTCACTATCGGATTACTAGTTTGGTTGTTCCCCACTCCGGTGATCTCGAATCCTCCCAATGTTTTAGTTGCACCTAATACTTTGGATGTCAATACACCACCCACACATCAACCTCACATCAATTTTTCACCTTCTTCGCCCATTAAGTCTCCTTCCATTTCTCCTTCTTCGCCTAGTGAAAGCTCTAAAGCAAGTAGCCAGGTTGATCAGAAGAAGAAGAAACAGAAAGAGAAGAAGA
>JZKD02S1954165.1:368720-383056 GCA_000966675.3 Picea glauca | reverse complement strand
AAGAATAAAACAATATGCGCAAGTATGTTATAACTTTCAATAAATAGAACCAATAACTTTCATGCCCAAAGGTTTAATGGTGGAATACATGCAACTGCGTAATCAAGGTAAGACAGAGATTAAGAACATAAGTCTTGTAAAACCTTTACCAATCATATGATAAACCAGTGATCAAATATCAACCAACAAATCAAAAAGACGACAACAGTATAATCAACGAGATAGGTGTTTTCACATTTGCAATTGTGAAAACTGAGTCAAAATTGAATTGTAATGGTTGAAGAAAACGAGAAACATGTCCATTAACACAATGCGACAACGATTTGTCATGATACCACAAGGGGTGTAGGCAGCTTTCGAGAGTAATCGAAAAAAATTGGGTTGGCTGCCAACACCTCCCTAAGTGATTCTTTTATGCAGACAGTATCACCCCCACCAAATGTCAATTATGTGGCGTTGTCTCCCATGACCTCAAATTCCGACGATTTGGATCCGGTAGTGGACATGGTGATTTCTTTGGTAGGATTATTGGAGCCTAATATCCTTCCTCCTATCGTGACCCTTGACATGTGTTCCTTCTTGAGTGATTATCTTCCATCCAGCAAAGATCTTCTGGAGGCCATGACCACGTTTTATCCATTGACATGGTACCCTTCCAGAGCATTATCCTCTTGGAAGCCATGATCTAGACAAAACCATGAGCATAGTTTCTCTTCTCTGTGGAAAGCTCGCTAAAAAATGAAACAAAGGTCCTGAGCATAGTTCTTTTCCTGTGTCAAGCTCGTTAAAAAATGAAACAGTCACCTCTCTTGAACCTTCTTTTCATCCACCCTTCTCCTTTTTCTCATCGACTAGAGAAATTGGTGACGACCTTAGAGCCGATGAATGAATTGAATCTTGGGGGGCATGTCTCCAGCCCTTGATGATATTTCTAGAGCTAAGCCAGTAGCTTTCAAGCTGGGGGCATACCGAGCTTAGTCTTTGTTCTTTCTCGTGCTCGTAAATACATGAGAATGCATCCGGGTAGACTTTTATCTCTTTTTCGGACCTGTATGGATACACGAAAAAGGAACCCCCTAAAGTCTCCTTTAATCTCTTTTCAGACTCTCTAAACATGAAAAGATTGTCGAGTGATCTTGCTTCCTTTCCCACTCTTTAAACGGTTTGAAAGGGCATCTTTTGAGTGATAATTTATCTCTTTTTCGGCCTCGCGAGACTAACATTACGAAAAAGGACAACTCTGGAGTCATCTTTAAGTTCTTTTTAGACTCTCTAAAGATGAAAAGATTACTTAGCAACCTTGTTCTTTTCACGCTCGTTAAAGTGTTTGAAGAAAATGTTTGTTGAGTGATAGTTTATCTCTTTTTCGGTCTCGTCAAACTACTTTACGAAAAAGGAATTGAGAGAGTTCTCTTTTAAGTGTTTTTTCAGACTCTATAATCATGAAAAACCTTAGATTTTTTTGTTTTTGGACTCTCTAAACAAAACATCGACAGGCCCATATGGGATTGAACCCTTACTTCTTCTAGTTCATTAAACAAAGGAAGAGGAACTTACCGAAGGTGAGTTATATTGAGCATGTGTTATTCTCCTCGAGCTCATTAAAACAAAAAGAGGTACTCTCCTATCTGGATGGGGGAAAATTTGAAAGAAGCAAGCCAAGTAGTCTCTTGAAAACATTACCAAGTAATTCTTAGAGTCACCCTTGAACACGACACTTTGTCATTTTCATGCATTATAATCAACTGAACCTCTGCACTGAGCCAATCCTTAGAGTTTCTTTCACTCTTCTGGGTCACCTGACGTAAGTCACAACATCCACTACATCATCAAGTTTTGGTCCATGTCATGTTTTTGTTGTCGTGCCTTAGTGTTCAAGGGAAGTATCCGTCTCGAGAGTCAGCCAGCACAAATATATTGTCTCAATACCTATGTCAGTCCATGTTCATTTGATCTACCGATTACATCTTTATGTCTATTTCATGTCGTTGATGGGGGATACATCAAGGCCCTCCTTCGAGGATCCTATTCCTGTCGACCTCAACACATTATCGAGGAATTAGGCTTAGAAACCAATTAGTACTTTGGGACCTGCATGGCTCAATGGAAGGCCTCCTCACATTCGACAGTGGGTTTACATCAATGACCTCTTATCGGATGATTACACAGATGTTCGACTCCATCCCATCCATTCACATTCATTGGAATGTACTATGGTACCTTGGGAATCATTGACATTAATGGTGATCTCCCTCGCGCTTGTTAATGGTTTACATCATTGATCGGTAATCAAGTGGTTTCTGCCATGTTCGACATCAGGAAATCTATTCACATGGTTAGATTTGTACTACATTGGGATCAGTAAGAAGACCCTGGGTTGAGTGATCACTTTGATATGTACTTTTCCCAGGTTGCGAAGGATTTTCTCTTGAACAATGACACATATACTGTTACATAGATCCACTTTGTATTGGTCATGGCTATGTTTTGTCATCTCATAGATCCACTATGTATTCTTCATGGCT
Source organism: Picea glauca (assembly GCA_000966675.3). Classification (NCBI taxonomy): domain Eukaryota; kingdom Viridiplantae; phylum Streptophyta; class Pinopsida; order Pinales; family Pinaceae; genus Picea; species Picea glauca. Next base: position 380,531 of record JZKD02S1954165.1, on the reverse strand, counting down.
ACGATTAGTTCAAGTCATGGGAGTATAGATCCATAGTGTATTTTCAGTGGCTATACCTTTTTATCAATACAATTATGGATCCACAGTTTATTTTATGGTGGCCATATCTTACAAGTCTTTATCACCCAAGCATAGGTATGCCTACCTTGGGTTTGAAACATGTCATAATATTTATTGGATGTTTGTGTGCAGCTTCTGTCAGGTTCTCTGCATCTATACCCTTGCTTGAAAGTCTACAAAGAATTTTAGTTATTAGTTCCTGTCTTCTAACTTCATACTTTGGGGGGGAATTTGTTACACGTCAAAATTACTGACTTCGATAGTGTCACAAGTGTCATCATTACAAGTTTTGCAAGTGTTGCATTTTTCTCACAAATGTCGCAAGTGTCAGGGAAGCATCATGCCATGATGCCTATGTCGTGCCTATAACGACATGAGAAAGACACTTGAAACACCTCAAACATTTTATTTGCAAGAGGAGAAATGAGTCAGTAGGCTCATGAACCTTTTGCCATCTGAAAAAACTCAAAAAACTGATCTTTTGAAGGAATGTGCTCCCCTATACCTCTTCTAGGAGCGTTGGCGCTCCCCCTTACATTGTCTGGGAGCGTTATAAAGCTCCTTTGGACCTTTTGAGGGAGAGTTGGTGTCTTTAGGAGCGTTTGCGCCCCCCTTAAACCTACTTTGGAGAATTGTAGTGCTCTGATGGCCCTTTTGAGGGAGCGCTACCTATTCTGGGTAGTAGTTAAGTTGTTGAGATGAACGGGGGAAGGATCCTTTCATTCTTGGAAGGCAGTTGGATTCGAATCCCTAGTCCAGCCATGATCTTAGGGCATATCCTCAACTGAAGGAGGAAAATACTCAACTTCCCCAAGGATATATCAAGTGGTTAAATCCTCTCCAAGGCTATATAAGCAAGCTTTCTAATGATGAAGAGGGATTGGAAAGGGAGAATCACACCAAACTTATGATCTCATAAGTGGTGCTGGAACAGAGATATTTTGGAAGCAATAGACCTATGATCTCATAGGGAGCAATTGGTGAAGCTATCATCATTCAGATCATGGATCTTTTGAGCAAGGCGTAGACAAGGAGGACTTGATGAAACTGCTGCAATTCATCCATGGTTGTAAGCAATGTTTTGTCCTCATTAATATAATTTGCTTGGCCTGTTTCTTTCTAATTCATGTTCAATCTCACATGAATTTGTCTCTTTAGTAGATAGACCTATTTCAGACTAATATTTATAGAGTAGGAAGAGGTCGTACTTTTTTTGTCTACAGGGCTGATCGAAGAGCGAAAGATTGGAGCTCAACTCGGAGCATGCCAGGACAAACGTCGATAAAAAGGTACTTTTGTTATCCTTCCTTCTCATGCATTAGTTTGTATAGATTTGAAAGGAAGTTAGTGACCATGATAAGCATTTTCTGTCTTAGAGTTAAGAGTCTATCTCTTTGAGGAGATCTACCTGTCGGCAGGGAGATTTTCCTTCAACACTCATAACGGATGGTTAATTGAAAGCGTGTGAGAAAATCCATGGCAAGGGAATTAAAATATTGAAATTTTTTGCGTTGTAACTCAATGTACCATTTGGCTACTGAACCCGTAAGTGTATGATGGAAAATAAGTAATCATATAGAATCATCCATTAGTCAATTTGATGAATACCATAGATGAAAAGTCATAATGTGGTTATTAGGGTCTTCACCAAGTTTACCATAAAATTTTGGGATATCGAAAGGAAATTTAGTCGAAATAACTGGCAAGAAAGGAGAATGTAATATGGGATCATTTGTCAATCTCGATAGATATGGTAGATATAGAGTGGATAAGAACGGTAGCTATCGATTGACTTGAGGATGATACTGGTGTGGCATGGGGACGCTAGTAGGGCCGTAAACTGGTTGAGGTGGATAGTTGTAGCCAACATGCCCTCCCATATATTGTTGTTGTTGACCAACAAAGGTAGGATTCATTTGTTGAGGAATGTTTATGAAAGGAGAAGGGAAACCCATTTGGCCTTGGAGAGGATAACCAATATAACCTGGGGGAGGATAGTTTGCTTGATTAGCTTGAGGTGAATAACCAGTCTTCCCTTGAGGAGGATAACTGGGTTTTCCTTAAGGAGGGTAAGGATTTGGCCCTTGGGGAGGAAAATATTGTTGACCTTGAGGACCCCAAGTGGGATTTAGGACCCTCGGGAAAGGTTGTACAAAATGTAATACAAAAGGATTGGGATTTGGTATTCCTCCTTGCGAGTTGGGGTTTGATGGCCATCCCTGATATGGTTGATGAAATGTACCTCCTTGGGATGGTCCCCATGATTTTGGGGGGTTTCTGGTGAATGAAGTTTTCCCCCCTACCATTGTTGGGTAAAAACTGGGGCTTGACCAATGAAAGGGGGTTTCTTCCTAGTCAACACTATTGTATGGAAGGATGGTTGTCCCCCAGTAGGGATGTGTCTGCTAGATGGGGGTTTCCCCCAAATAGGGATTTGTCCCATAGTTGGGTTTATGTGTGTGGTAGGGTTTTTCATATTCTTATGTGAAGGTGTCCCAATAGGGTTCTATGGAGTATACAAAACAATATCTTGAAGAGGAATAATAGGTGCAACCGTTAGGGTACTTTGCACATGAATAGGAAACATGACTCATGTTTCACTATGAACTTTCCCTGAAGTGGTAGAAATATTGATTGTTGATTCAATGGGACGATTAATGGTATGAACTGACGATCCTGCCTCTGCACCGATAGTGGTAGAGGCATGAGGAGGGTCAAAAGGCAGTCGACTAAAATCATTTTTTTTGTAAATATGTGTTCCCGATGGATTCCTTCATATGGAATGAACAAGAGTTTGTTGTGGATCTACCATTTTATAAGAATGGATAAGAGTGGTGTATTCTTCACTAAACTTTGGCTGTACTAGTTCCATATCTAGTTGATTATATGGCCTTGATGGTAAGTGAGGGTGATATTCTACTATAACGTTACCTAAGGAATATAATCGGGCAAGGAGTGGATCAATAGGCACTTTCAAAGAGGGGTTGAGAGGAGGGGTGTCTTCCTCAACTGTGACTAAGGCTCTCTTAGGATTTACTATCAAAGGAGTAGCAACACTCCCAGTATTTTCTTGGTTCTCAACCTCTTCACGGTCAGTGTCTTTAGGTGAGTTAGGAGGTAAGGGTTCATAGGCTTCTAGAGGGAACCCTTGCATCCTATGTGATCTACGAAGACCTTTATCAACCATAGTACCAATTGTTTAAGACAACTCAAAGTAAACAAACAACACTTGCTAAAACATCTAGAAGACCAACAAGCAAACAATGCCTTCTCTCAATGAACATACTAGCTGGTGATGAAAGCCAACATCGCATGATCAAATTTATAAGGGGCTAGGATATGAGCGGGTGGATTAGTTACATTGGCATCATTCTTAACATACTTACACCTCAATGCAAGCTTCCTCATGGTTTTACCCACAAGTTACCCTCCAAGGATCCCGAGTGAGTTTGACCAACATCTGTTCCCTGTACAACAGATAGTTCCCTTCACTGTCACCTTGTGTAAGGACCCTAAAGATTGTGGCTACTAAGGATACCAACTCACATTTATCCTCTGGGAAGGTACAGTCGATAGTTGATTCTGAACGTATGGGCAAGATATCAAGTCTGAAATCCTTCAAGAGAACTGAGGACAAGTGGATCGGTAAACTCCAGAGGACCCTGAACGAATTTGGAATTCACGAAGCTCCAAGACCAAATGAATATAGTTGAAACTCAAGAAGAACCCCCAATATACGATCGTACTGCTACGAATGAATAAGACTCAGAGGGATAATCTTTGTTGCTTTCTTGAACACGACCTCGTGCATAACCCTTGTGTGAGAGGGGGATCCCAACTATGCTTATACGAAGGTTGGATTTACTCTCCCTATCACAAGATTCTGAGTTTGTATTGAATGATTTGGAAAGTTATTCTCATACCCTATTCCAAATCTCTAGTCCTATTCTATTGTTGGTGTAAAGATCTTAAAAATAAAAAGTTTCTAGATTGATTTTAACTAGCATTGATTTTAATGGTTGTTCGTTACAGAAAGGTGAATGGAAGTGAAACTTAGTATTTTTGGTACTCGACTCCAAAAAATATGAAAAGAATGAGATGAAATTTTTTTTTTCAATGAAATTCTAGCTATGGGAAGGATAAGAGTTTCGTTTCTTTCACTAACAAACACTTGAGAATGAAAAATTTCATACAATTTCATTCTCAACAAGAATTCAAACAATTTGCCAAATTATAAAGAAAACCTTTCCAATATCAAAACCAATGCATGCAAGTATGTCTTTGTTTGATTGTAAATGTAAATTGAATAATTCGTCTAATGCTTCTTGCTTTCACTAATAATGAAAAATGACTTCACTACTATGATTTTTGAAAAAGGAAGCAAAAGCACACAAACAAAGACACTCTCAACAGTCAATAAGAAACTTAACATAAGAACACACTATCTATTCAAATAAAAACACCAAAAAACAAAGAATCTCACTTAATAGTCTTTCAGAATTGAGTAAGGGATCAAAGACCAAGTAAACAATACTAAGATCAACGACTTTCCTTATGAAAACCTCCAATCAATTAGATAAACAAAAAGAGAAACAAAAAGAACCCAATTTGAGAAAAACGCTTGTTCTTGCAATAAGGAAAGACAACACAAACCCAATAAAGACTACAAGAATGAAAATAAGCAAATTCTAAGTCAAGTAGAAGATAAGAGTTGATAGAATAGGATCTGAGCCTGAGAAAAATACCCAAGAACTATACCTAGCAAACAGATAGTTGTCAATTTTTCAAAGAAAGAAAAATCGACGCTCTGGTAGTAACAACACCAGAGCATTACAATTCTCCCTAATGAACTCTCAGGGAGAACTGATCAAGCTATCAATGCTCTGACTTAAACCGGAGACGACACTAGTTCTGAGAAAAGTTTTGGAAAAACCTAGAAAATTAAAAAACTTAGGAAAATTAAATCAGAGACTCTATGAGACAACTTTAGCAAAGATGGATAGATCAAATCAGAAAAATGGATCCCAAGATAGGAAAGAGTGTGGACGAAACCAAGGAAATAAAAAAACTAAAAATTTGTTCCCCAATGGAGTTGCCAATTTCTGTTACAAAACAATTCCCCCATGGACAAGTGAATCTTCTATTTTATTTTAGACCCCTAATACCAAGACAGAAAAAGACAAATGGCGACTGTTATCCCTTTGAATTTAGTTTAACTAATTAAAAAGAGAGAGGGAAAGAAAGTGTGATGCACCTTGTTTCGATGTTTGTCCTTGTTGCTTCCAATCCAAGTTTGATATCCAAACTCCTTAGCACAACTTGAAAGCTACAATGCAATGGACAACAAAGAGAAACAAATAAATCCTACTTGTTATGGGTAAATTGGTAGATGTGGACATGAACTAATCCCCCTAGATCCACTTGGATCTAGAACAGAACAAGACAAAACAATACGCCTTCCCTAAGTTGTGATCATTTAATTTACTACCAAAAGAGGAATAGATAACATACCTTATGAATCGCTTCCTTATGTATTTATTATTCCCGCTTCTCTCTGGTGCTCTTGCAAAATTAGATATGTAACAACACATGCCAACCAACATGAAAGTGACAATAGTATAATTCAATGGAAACCTAAACATGTGATCAAGGAATCATGTAATAAAATACTAATCATTTTATGGGAAAGATACATGTCACCGTATTATATTAATGGAAAGTAGAAGATACAACCGAGTGCCTTGATGTCGCAAGTTCCCTTTCGTTGGTCCTTCGTTCCAACACACACATACACTTGTTTTGAAATTTGTATGAAGAGAATCCACAAAATCTTGATGAAACAATGGAGACCTCAAGCATCACTTAAAACATGATCCTTCACACAACCTTCAGCCTATTCTCTCATCAATTCTCTGCTTAATCTTGCTTAAACTTTTCCATGAGAAGCTTATGATTATATAGGAGAAGGTGAAGTGGTTAAAGAGATGAAGATGATCCCACCAAATCAAAGAAACCAGTAGGATCGTATCCATATGGATGCCACCTCACATTCTAGAAGATTATCCTTCTAGAAACTTCATGAAACATATTTCTTTTTTTAGCTTTGGATGACTTCCACACCCCGCCAATAGAGCAGACTATGAAAATCCCACGGGCCACCTATAGTGCAGCCTACGGAAATCATAGATTTTTGCATTGTGTAATATGTGTAGCCTACAGACCCTTTCCAAAAAGTAATCTTGTAGAGGAGGAAAGAAGTTGTTTTTCTCAGGCAAAAGTAATCTTGGGAGCCTAAACACATTCTTGTGAAATCATCATCAGGGTGACCAAAATAATGTGTAATAGAATGCCCCCCAAAATATGAGGTTGGAACTCGTGACAACCGAAATACTTTGTAAAAATGTGTGTGTGTGTCGGGAACAAAGAACACACCAATCAGGAACCTGCAAACAATCAAGCATCTGCACAATATAATACCATGTCTAAGGTAGGCATCCCTGTGTTTAGACTGTAAATGATTGAAATCATAAATACAAGTCATGGCCACCAATTATACACCGTGTATCCACGTCATCAAGATTCTCATAGCCACCAGGAATACATTGTGGATCTATGCTTTATAAAGATCAAATATGGACATATCCATGAGACATACAAAGTGGATCTATGTGTCAATACAAATCACAAATACTCCATCGCAACCTGAACCAAGAATGACGAAGTCCAGGGTCTTCAATCTGTCATCCATTAGTACGAATCAAGCCATTTGATTATAGATGTCGAAGTCAAACATGGTTAGAAACCACTTGATTACCGATCATTAATGAAAACCATTAACAAGTGCGAGGGAAATCACCATTGATGTCAATGACTCCCAAGGTACACTAGTACAATCCAACTAGTGTGAATAGATGATCTGAATTCGAACACTTGATGGAATTTCTCGATCGGGGATCAATGATGTAAATCCATTGTCGAAAGCAAAGAAACCTGTCATTGAGGCATGCAGGCTCTAAGGAACTAAATGATTTCTAGGTCTTGTTCCTAGATAATGAGTTGAAGTCGACATGAAAAGACTCGTCACAGGAGGACCTTGATGTATTCCCCCATAAATGACACAAAACAAGTAGCAAGTTTAGGGTAGCAAAGTATGAACATGATTTGAAACTGACACAAGGAAGGCTGACATGGTAAGAATTGACAATTGCAGATGGCTGACTCAATAGAGGGCTTGGTTGAAATTCTCTTGAACATATGAATGGAATGACACTGGTCTTGGTAGCATTGACTCAAAGACGACCCAATATATGAACTTGCAGAAAGTCAGATGAGAGACAAATGGATTTCCCAACCTGGATTCAAATGATAAAAGGGGGTGCCATGTTCAAGAGCGACGCTTATTGCCATTAACACAAATATAGAGACATATCTCTTTCTCAAATTTTCCCCCACTATTTCTGAAGAGTACCTCTTTATTTTTATGCAAGCTTGAGGAGTATAACATATACTTTTTGATGTAATCTCATCTTTCAAATGAGTGCCTTGGAGTATTTTTAACGAACCCTAAGAAGGAGTGGTTCAGTCCCATGTGGGTCTTTCGATGTTTGTTTAAAGAGTCCAAAGATAGAAAACTTGGGGGTTTTTCATATTTTGAGAGTCTGAAAAACACTTAAAGAGAACTCTCCCAGTTCCTTTTTTGTAAAGTAGTTCGATAGGACCGAAAAAGTGATAAACTATCGCCCATCAAACGTTTTCTTCAAATACTTTTACGAGCGTGAAAATAACAAGATTGCTCGACAATCTTTTCGTTTTTATGGAGTGTGAAAAGAGCTTAAAGGTTACTCCGTAAGTTTCGTTATTTTCGTGTTACCATGACGAGTACGAAAAGATGAAAAATGTATACTCAGTTACATTCTCATTGATTTTTGAGCACGAGAACGAACAAAGACTAATCTTGAGGTTTTTCCCAAAACCCTAAAAAGTAATCATATATGTGATGAAAAAGAAAAACAAAACGCAAAAATTGTCCATACTTCATTGTTCGGAACCTTAAGTTGCCCATCTGCAAGACATAACAAACTCATATGACCATTAAACTATTAGGTTTTCAAGAAAATAATATTTAAATGATACAAAATATTTTTGGAAAGAGTAGAAAATGAGATAAATAGTGGTAAGAACTCATTTTCACCATTCCATTTGTATTTCACCCAAAATTTGTCTAGAAGGTCATTTTCACCTCATATTTCAGCGATCGATTGTGGAGAGCACGGGAGATCATTCAGAGATTGGTTTGTGTGAAAGTGGTAAGTACTTCATCTCCTTCCTTTTCAGTAGTTTAGAATGCATTTTAATTGGTTAAAGATGAATTTTTGGGTGGATATTTGGGTCGTAGGTGTGCGCTGGGGTTGCCACGGGTGCCCTATATCGAGGCCTGTGGAAATCAAGGATTTTCATAGGTGCCCAATGGTTCACCCACGGAAACCCCATGCTATAAATGAAGGTCTCTTGCAGCGGCTGAGAACCCAAAAATAAAACAATGCGCTGGACTAAAAACAATTCTAAAACATGATTATTGAAGGTGCTAATCTCTTTCTTTCATTCCTATGCAGGTATTTTGATTACAAAAATGTTGGAGTGGTGAGAAAGAGAGCATGAAGACAATGATGCCATGGTTTTGAATGATCCGGCTAACATCAATTCCCTATGACAATGTGGCTTATTAAAGTTCTTCAAGATCCAGGGCATGAGGGCCCAATTGAGACTATTGGAGTATCTGGTCCATATGTGGGATGTGGATCAATAGGTATTTTGTGTGGGTGTCCATACTCTCTCCTTGGACATTGAAGGCATTTAATTTTTGACATGGTTATCCTGTCGTGGGGCACCTGTGACTCTAACAGGGGGTCGAGGTGGTGGCTTGCCTATGAGTGAATACATCAAACTACATTGTGAACCTGAAGCTAAGAGGCGTAAAGGTAAAGTATCTATCAGAGGGGTTCGTGATTTGACTCTCAGGACCATCCTTTTTACCATTGCGCGAATAGCGGGGAGTGCATCTCCGCATATGAATTTATAGATTTATTTCTAGTATGTGATTGAATGCACCGAACCTCATGTATTCAATTGGTGTGATGGTCTTCTTCGTAGGATGAAAAGGAAGCTGACCAAGAGCAAGAATGGGGAGCTAAAACAATTCAGGTATGGGTCCATATTGGTATCTTTCTTATTAGAAATATTCCCTCACCTACGCCTACAGGTAGACTGGAATATACCAGTGCTACGAGATCCACGAATCAAATGATGGTGTGATCTCATGTCCTGACATGTAGCAGGTCCAATTATCAAATATAATGATACTTTCTTTGACTGGTTGGAACCTCAAATTTTGATGATTGATGATTATGCCTATGTAGGGTTGGATTTCCACAACGACCCTTATTTGGTGTTACCAGAGGGTTCTCAGTGGGGGGGCCTAGGTAAGAAATATATTTTTCTTTTATAATGTTTTTGTAAATTTTCAAAATATTAAATGTTTTTTATGTTTTCGATCCAAAAGACTAATCAAAACATTTTGACCATGCAGATGTAGGGACATATCGGCCCCCGAGTACATCCCCTATACAGAGGCAAGGGGAAGTAGCAGGATGAGATGCAGATGAGTACGAGACAATCAAACAGAACCTGGAGGGTCTGACTGCAGGCATCCCAAACATGTCTATTGGTGAGGTCCCTAGGCGTTTCCAGTGCCATACTGTAGGTGTGTCTGGTTCATTGAGGCGATTGCTCCATAGGGTAGCATGAGCTATATTGTGTTATCATGAGCAACATATGTGATGCCAATTTGTAGAAGACATGAGCTTCAAATTTTAACATTTTGGTCTTCGGACGAAAAACAATCTTTTTGTAAAAAACTTTTATCATTATAAATATATACATGAGGCTTCTACCGGCTTATTTTGATTTGTATAATACATGTGATGTGTGTTTGGACTCATAAATGTATCATATGTCTATCTAACACATAATTAGCTAATGCATCAGTTAATGTATTTAGACATCTAGGAATGTGTTGATACTCAATATAATCAAAATAACGTTCCAAGAGGTGAATTAGTAGATATAACCATAACAAAGTAGGACTTCAGATAGCATAGACATTACTTAACTGTAGCACTACTAGCTGTGAATGAAGTCGTATAACCAAGCGACAAATCCCAAGTGAGATAGCATCGGTCAAAAATTCGATGATTGCGCTATACTCTATGATATTATTGGTTGCACGACCGAGGCAAACACCGTGTAGACTAATAAGTTCGTTTGTAGGTGCATAGATTGCCCAAACAACATAAGCTAGGTTCTGAGTACTATGACAAACACCATCGGCGAAGCCAATGTGGGGTAGCGAAGACTCTGACATATGGAAACCAAGCACAATGCAAGATAATTGGTCTAGGGTGGAAACCAAATAACATAAAAAACACACAAAAAGTATGATACAGTAAAAATACAAGCACTCATGCAAAGATAGTCTAAGCATAGTAGTTCTTCAACTAAAGCCCATTTATGGGTTCACTCAAAGGAATGCCATCATAATCTACTAACTCATAGGCTCCCTTCTCCAACACTCATTTGACGATATAAGGGCCTCGCCACATAGCCTTGAATTTTTTGGCTCCTAGCAAATCCTGATCTTGTTCATAGAGGAGAACTAGATCACCCTCAAAGAAAACATGTGGCTTGACATGCTTGTTGTATTGGGCTTTGACGCATTTTTTCTGGGTTTCAATAACCAGGGTGGCATCACGACGAGCCTCGTCCAATTTCATAAGATACAACAAAGGTGTTTGGGAGAAGTTCAACGGCTAGTTTTAATGATGTTATCTCACACTCAATTGGTATAACAACTTCTAAACCATACACTAATTGGAAGGGTGTAAATCCTGTGGAAGACTTCATGGATGTCCGATAGGCTCACAATGTCGAAAACAACATTGTGTGCCAACTTGTTTTGTGAATTCCTATAATTCATCGAAGCATGGTGGTAAGAACCTTGTTGATTGATTCAACTTGGCCATTGACCTGTGGATAGTAGGGGGTTGAGTTTTCATGTCAAAGACCCAAATTTTTTGTAAGTTCAGACATCATGAAGTTTTGAAAGTGGCCACCGTGATCAATGATGATAGACTGTGGGATTCCAAATCGTGTGATGATGTGATTGAATATGAATAGGGTTGCATTTTTTCCCAGGTTGTCGAATGTAGGCATCGTTGTTACACATCAAAATCACTCAACTGGATAAGTGTCGCATATGCCTCTCACTTGTCGCAAGTGTCGCAACTCCTTTACGACTTGTCGCAAATGTCGCAAGTTGGTTACAGGGTGTCGTAAATGTTGTTGAATCATGCTACCACAATGACAACACTAAAGAGGCACTTGAAACATATCATGTACTTGGTTTGAAGGAAGAAACTAGTTCACTGAGGTCAAACATCTCTTAACACCTAAGAGGGCTTCTTGATTAAGGGTTTGGAAGGGGAACGCTTCTCTGAAACTGCCTGAGGAGCGCTGGCGCCCTTCTGCCATGCTTCAGAAGCGTTATAGCGCTTTTCCACCCCTTTGTAGAAGCACTACCTAGATTTGAAGCGCTGGCGCTTCCCTTGACCTTCTCTGGAGCATTCTAGCACTCTGATGCCCCTTCTGAGGGAGCGCTCTCCATTCTGGGCAAGTTGTTAGCCCGGTGAGAAGAAT
>JZKD02S1954165.1:319343-356164 GCA_000966675.3 Picea glauca | reverse complement strand
GTGGTCGTATCTTGTTTTGTCCACAGACCTCAACGAGGAGAAAAATATTGGAGCGCAACTCAGAGCGTGCAGGGACAAACGTCGGTTGAGAGGTACTTCTGTTACTCTCCCTTCTCATGCATTAGGCTTAGATAGATTCGAAAGAAATTTAGTGTCCATGATAATCACTTTTTTGTCTAGGGTTAAGGTCAATCCTTAGAGGTCGATCTACTTGTCCGCAGGCAGATTTTCCTACAACAATCGCCTCGGCCCATTTCATGAAATAATCCACGACTATGATGATATTTCCATGCCCCCCAATCAAGTGAGGGTTACAGTTCTTGAAATCGATACCCCATTTAGTGAAGGGTCCAACGGAAAATACAGGGTGTAAGGGAGCGGGATGAGATCTTATTTTGTTGTTATATGTTTGGCAAGCGTGGCATTTCTGGACAACATTTATACAATCTTTAAATAAAGAAGGACAGAAGTATCCAAATCGCAAGATCTTTTGGGCAGTGGCATACCCAGACATATGACCGCCACACACTCTAGAGTGGCAGTCATTCAAATATTTCTCAGCCTTATCAAAAGTGAGATAGCGTCGGAATATACAGTCAACACCACGGCGATAAAGAGTGTCACTGAGAATGATGTATTGATGGGATTGATAGAGAATGCGACGACGGTTTGTACTAGAGATTTATGGATGGAAAGTTTGAGTTTGGAGATAAATGATAATATCTCCATACCAAGAATCATCAAAACTGATAAGAAAGATGGATTCATCAGGGAGGGAATCCTCTGCCACATTTTCTATCTCAGCGGAGGGAAGGTCACATATTAGTTCATTAAAGACCACTTATTTCTTCGACTTAGCGCATTCAAACTCTAGGTCGAACTCTTGGAGGATGATGATCCATTTGGAGTACTTTCCCCCTATCAATTGGCATGTAAGAATATGTTTCATAGGGTTGAAAGCAGAAATGATGGTGGTCTTGCATAATAGGTTGTAGTGACGGAAACGTTGGACAGCTTGAACAGCTACCAAGGCCAGTTTTTCCACATGTAAATATTTGGTCTCAGTGGTCATGAGACTCTGAATCAAATAATAAATTACATGCTCGTCATGTGAATCATATTCCTAGACGAAAAACATGGAAATGGTAGAGTCTGAGGTGGTGAGGTAAAGGAAATAATCTCGACTGTAATCTGGAGGGAAAAGTAGTGGTGTTCGTGTGAGGGAAAGTTTCAAATATTTGAAGGCTTTATTGGTTGTTTCATCCCAAATGAACTCGTAAACATTCTTTAATAGGTGAGTGAATACTAGTGTTAACTCAGCATAATTCAGGATGAATTGACGCAAGAATTTTTCTTTCCCTTGCAAACTTTGGAGCTGGCGTAAGGTAGAAGGAGGAGGAAGATTCAAGATGGCCTCAACCTTCAGAGGATCCACCCTAATTCCTAGACGTGACACAATGAAACCCAGAAGTTGGCCAGACTCCACACAAAAAACACATTTATGTGGGTTTAAACGTATGCAATAGTGGCGAAAATGGAGGAAAATGGCTCGGAGGTGGGTCAGGTGGTCTTGGCGATGCATGGAATGCACCGGTATATCATCAAGATAAGGTTGTACAATGTGCTTTATATCATGGAAATCATAGGACATGGCATGCTGGAAAGTCGCACCAGTGTTCTTTAGACCAAAAGGGAGTTTCTGGTAGGCAAAAGTACCCCAGGGACAAATAAAAGCAGTTTTATGTTGATCCACGGGTAGGATGTTGATCTGATTATAGGCGGAGAAACCGTCTGTTAACAAGAATATTTCACTCCCGGCGCAATCATCGACGATATGGTCAATGAAGGGGGTTGGAAAGTTGTCTTTGGAACAAGCTTTATTAATATCCCTATAATCAACGCAAATTTGGATCGTGCCCTATTTTTTATTGACCGCAATGAGATTGGAGACCCAATCAGTTAAAGACACCGGATAGATAAAACTGGCATTGAGAAGTTTTTCAACTTTGATTTTAATAGTTGGGGCTTTACGTGGGTGGATTGGGCGAAGCCTCTACCAAATGGGTTTAGTGTTCAAGTAGGTCTTGATCTCATGTACAATGATATCTGGGTCAATACCTGACATCTCTTTGTAACTCCAAGCGAATATGTCACTAAACTCTTGAAAAATATCTTTGTAGGTGACGACCTCAGCATCGGAACAAGTGGCTCCGATGTGCACATTTTCGACAATTCCAGGTTTAATGGAGATGTCAAGAGGAATAGTGAGTGAGATATTACTCAAGTTCCATTTGTAAAGAACATCGTGGGTAGGCTCGAGAACAAAGGAAGTGATAAGAATGGTCGACTGAGTCAAAATATGTTGGTAGTTCTCTATGGTCTGTCGTTCAAGGAAGAGGATGGAACGATGATGCCCATCATCCCATGGGGTATCCTCCATAGACATAACCGACATAATCATCTTGTCCGTCAGGAAAATGACGTGAAATGGATCAGGAGATGAATCACCAATAGAGGGGGTAGAAGGGATTGTTGATTGAATGGCCTGATAGGTGGATTCAACTGGACTCAAAGGAATTTGTTTGCCATAGCGAAGACAATCACCAAGGTCGGGTACTATCCACGGGTCGTGAGACACAGGGGTTTCTTTAATAGAGGTGGAAATCATGTTGATCGAGGCGACAAATGGAGGGGGAATGTCGAGCGGTGGGATTGGGAATGTACCCATCAAAATATAATCTTTAAGAAGACCCACACCAACATTCTTGTACCTAGGGGGTGTTTTCAAAATGAAAGGTACATTGCTAGTACAAGAATCAGAGTTAAAGAAGGCTAGTTGGTCAATAGTGACCACTTTTCCTTGGTGTGGGAAATGTAACATGCGAAAAAGTGTGGAGACAACTACGTGAATGGAATCAATCCAACTAGGGCCAAGTAAGAGGTTGTAATCAAGAGGTGCATCGAAGACCTTGACCTCAATGTTGACTATTTTTCTTTCTAACGTAATAGGCAATGAAGGAAGGACATCGTAGGGTTTAAAGCCAGAGCCATTGAAGTCATTGAGAGTTTTTTGTGATTTAGTAAGAGGAGGAGAACCAATGGATTTCCAACAAGTGATAGACATGACACACGTCGAGGCTCCCTCGTCAATAACAGTTCTACAAATATTTTTGGTTTTGACGACAACTTGTATCTGAAATGCTAATTGAGGAGTTAGTCTTGGAATGTGATCTTCCAAGTCAAATATTACTAATTTTGTATCTCTGGGATTAATTCCACCAATATCCTTTAACAGTTTCTTCCGTTGCACGAGAAAACTTTGAAGGACTTCGAGAGCCGACATCGCAGAGGGTTCTTGCGCCAGATATTCCACAATGTTGTAGTTTTGGGCAGCACGCGCATGAGGATTGAAGGCAGACTTCTGAAGAACGCCCTTTGGAGGAGGGAGGAGGATAGTATCAAGGCTTGGTTGTTCGATATGAAGAGGACCGTTAGTAGGTGAAGTCGTGGGAGTCATTTGTACCAATGAAGGTGGTGTATCATCAACTTTCTCCTTGGAGGGAGAATAATATTTGGCCCGAGTAGCGATAGCAATGTCATTTTTCTTTGAATCACTCATGCACATCAGGACATGTGAAGTAGTAGAAGGAGAAGGTTGGTCATGAATGACCAATTGGGCCTACTTCTAAGAAGGGAAAGGTTGTGACAAGATGACAGGTGTAGGAGGTTTTGGGGTCCCTTGAAGGAACTTAGTGACCTCTACCCGTCTCGAAAAATATTTCGTGTAGTGATCATCACCACATATAAGACATGGGTATCAAGGTTTATGATTATCCTTGTCATCAGCAGGTTGTGTTTTGGTTTTTTTGGATTGGGGGTTATTTTTATCCTCTTTGTTCCTACCCTTTCATTTTTTGGATTTATTTTTACCGACAGGGGTATATTGAACAGAGTTCACCTCAGAAGTTTTTTCGGTGGAAGGAGTGGGAGTATATTGTACATTAGAAGCAAAAGACTTGGGTGTGGTGTGATATCCCGATGTAGATTTGGCGTCAGTAGAGAAAGTGCCAATCACACCATTAGCAGCATGAGAAGCTACCAGGGTTGTCAAGGTAGTTGTGGTAGAAGGACGAGGAGCGTCAGGGAGTAAGTCGTAAAGGGTACCATTTTGTGAATAAACGAGATCAAGGTACTAGGCATGACTGATCACCTATTCTTCGGTGACAATGCCACCCATGGAAATATCATGAGAGATTTTATTCACAAATGATTTAGTGAACCATTCTACCAACAATTGATCGGGAAGGTCGATTTTGATCAAACGTCATCTTTGTCTCCACTCATGGATGTGATCAGAAATATGAGTGGCCAAATTTTTCTTGAAAGAACTCAAAATATCTGTTCCTGTTTCATAGCAGATGGGCAGTTTGTAATGGGTGAGGAAAGCCATGGCAAGGGTATTAAAGTCAGTGAAGAAGCCTCGTGGAAATTCTATATACCACTTTGCAGCTAAAACGGTAAGGGTTCATTGGAAGAGTCTCAACCTAATGGAGTCATCCATCAAAGAGTTGGATGAACACCAAAGGTGAAAAGTCATAACATGGTTGTTTGAATCTTCTCTTGGTTTACCATAAAATTTGGGAATGTCTGAAGGTAGCTTGGCTAGTATAACGATCCAATGGGGAGAATGAAGGATAGGGTTGTTCAATATCCTAGACAAATCGGGAAGGTACGAAGTGGCTAGAAAGGGTAACTGTCTATTCACGTGTGGGTACTGGTGACTTTGGGGAGGAAGTCCTATCGATATACCAGTAGGACCATAAGCAGTTTGCATGTGATGCGAAGATCCAAGCAGATTTGGGTGTTGGTGTGGAGGCATATAGTTCATGGGGTTGTATTGATTAGGGATGTTCCCTTGCAACAGGACATTAGGCTGAATGTTCGAACCCCAAATGGGATTGGGCGGACCTAGGTATGGCTGGCCTATACTAGGGGGTATGAAAGAGCTAAATTGAGGATGTTTCCCCCTAGTCAGTTGAGGATTACCTTGGGTAAGATAGTTCCAATACTGGGCCAAGGCTACAGGTATGTTTTGCCCATAGGGAGGGGTAGTTGGGGGTTGTCCGCCAACTGGGGGTTGCGTCCCAATTGGGATTTGACCACCATATAGGGGTTGCATCCCAATATGGGTTTGGCCTCTAGGTGGGGGTTTTCCTCCAACCGGGGTTGGTGTCCCAATTGGGATTTGGCCTCCAGGTGGGGGTTGGCCCCTAAAGTTAAATTATCCACCAACATGAATCTGGTAATTAGGTGTGAAAGACTGAGTGATGCCACTAGGGCCGGATCCACTGGAAAATGGTAGATAAGACCCTATGGAGGGGACATGAGGAAGTTTTAGGATAAAACCGACAATAGTATTGTGTCCAAGAGGAGGAAAAACTCCAAAAACTTCGGATGGACCCTGATAGGAATAGGGATAGAATCATTTAACACATTATACCCAGGGGGAAGGGGTGGGGTAGGTCTAGGTGAAAGTGGTGTGCCAATGGGAGCTTGGATAGCCACCATATTCCCTGTGGGAATATTCGTAGCATCTGGGACCATTTTAGAATGGGCCATCTGAAGGGGGATGGTTGAGTCAGGGTCAACTAGCTGGGCATCTGAACCAGGGAAAAAATAGGCAGTTGTAAAAGGTATCACGTCTATATCAGACGTTTCAGGCTGCTCAGGTTCGACAGTGATATTGACACCTTCTCTTGCACCTAAAAGATCCCGTCTAAAAATGTCAGTAGTCCAAAAAGGATCCTAACCTTCAGGGCCTGCGAATGTTCCGGTTGGTAATCCAGAAGATTCAACAACAAGTTCTCCAGATGAATTCACCCGAACAATACGTCTCTCAGTATCATGAGGAATTCAAAGAGATTCTAGAGAATCTATAACTCGGAATTGTTCTGAGTCAGTTCTTTCCACTCATGGAGTGGCAATTTCTTGGACCTCACTCTGTTGAGGAGAGCCCTCTGGTGGGTTGGTAGGAAAGGGTTGAGAACCTTCCAGATCTTCTAGGGGTATTCCTTGCATTCTACATGAACGACGTGGAGGGTCGATGTTGGATGAGCTAAATATCTTACAAAAGAAACTCTATGGCCAACTATGGAAACAAACAACACTCGCTAATAAAATCTAGGAGTCAAACCAAGCAAACAAAACCTTCTTATTTTGAGGTCACTAGTTGGTGATGAAATCCAACGTCATGAAATCAAGACAAGAAGGGGTTGGGCTAGTGTGGAAAAGTTACGTTGACGACCTTCTTAACAGACTTATGCCATGGTGCAAGCTTCCACGCGGTAATTGTGGATTTACCCTCCAAGGAGCCCGAGTGATTTTGGCCAATGTCGATTCCAGGTATCGTGAAGACTTGCCCCTCCATAGTCACCTTGTGTAAGACCCTAAGAAGATAGGCCACTAAAGTTACCATGAACAACAATGATGCCTGGGGAAATAGCCGACAGTCCGATCCACACGGAAGGGGAGGGTATCGAGCCCGAAATCAACTTGAAAGGATTCCACTCATCATTGTGTGTATACCTTCAAGTGACCCCCATAATACGTGCAATCTCTACACTGAGACCAACAAAGTAGGGTGAGTAACTCTTCCAATCTCAATGCGACCTCAGGTTTGACCCTTGTGTGACAAGGGCTTCCCAGGACAAAATGTTGCCAATGGATTTGAAAACTCTCTATCACAAGATACTATTGTGTGTTTTGTGCTTTGGAGAGTGTGTCTCATAGCCTATTCCAAAGCGGTAGCCTAGCTAATGTTGGTGTGAAATATCCTAGAAAATAAAAGTTACTAAGTAGATTTTATGATTACACAGTGTTTTTATGGGTTGTTGTTTACACAAGGGGAAGATGGAAATGAAACCGATGTTGTTGAGACCTTGACTCAAGAGAATGAAAATAGATATGAATGATGCAAATTTCATTCAATGAACTCTATCTACAGCAGGGAGAAGGTGTTTTTTGGGAATAAAATAAGCTACAAAATGTACTTTTCTTTCTTGAACACAATTTCAAACAACCATGAAAATGAAAATTTTCAATTTTCTCTTTATCTTTTAAAAAATAAAAATAAAAATTGAATGCAAAAAAATCCTTATAAATGATTACTCAACAATAATGAATGGCTTTAATTTTCCTTTCAAACAACCAAAACAGGGATGCAAGGACAAAAGGACAAGTAACCAGCGAAATTCGATACACTCAACATGCACCCAAATCAAACTTTCAACGTAGATAAAAGTAACAATGAAAAGAAATTAGCTCACTGAATGAAAATGAACAAAGAAATTTCCAGTCAACAAACAATCCAAAAAAGAAATCAATCCAAAACTCTTAAATCCAATCAACAGACCTTTAATCAACCAAGAACTCAGATACAGGATCAGAGATTATATCCTTGTTTGATAAAAATCAAAAGTAAAAAACTGGAAAAGACTAAGAAAGGAGTTCAATCTCTGAAAACCAATTGCAAGAAAGATAAACAATCAAGCAAAAATCATGACACTGGCATGAAAAAGTCTCTCCCAGCTGGTAAGACAAAACTGGGCATCAAGGGATGACAGGACCCAAACCAAAAAAAAAAAATTGCAAACCCCGTCGTGACCCAGCTATAGGTTACAGTGCGGAAATAGAGCATTTTCGTAGGCCAAAAATGAGTAGGGTGTGGAAAGTCTGCACTGGCATGGACTGAAAGGGTGCGGAAATTGATAGTTTCCACAGGCTGTGTAAAGGTTACAGTGCGGGGGTCTTTTGCAAATAAGAGAATTTTGGAAAAATGATAGAGGGTCTCAAGAAACTTTTGGGTCCAGAGAGTCTTGTTGGATCTCCCACAGACTCAGAGACTGAAATAGAATGAAAGATATGGGCTTAAAATAAAATGGACAATGAAAAACCACAATTAAGTTGTATCCCCAGTGGATTTGCCAATTTTGTTATGGGTAAATTGGTAGATGCGGACATGAACTAATCCCCCTAGATCCACCTAGATCTAGAACAAAACAAGACAAAAAAATACGCTTTCCCTAAGTTGTGATCATTGAATTTACTACCAAAGGAGTAATAGATAACATACCTTATGAATCACTTCCTTATGTCTTTGTTGTTCCTGCTTCACTCTGGTGCTCTTGTGAAATTAGATCTGTAACAACACATGCCAACCAACATGAAAGCGACAATAGTATAATTCAATGGCAACCTAAACATGTGATCAAGGAATCATGTAATAAAATACTAATCATTTTATGGGAAAGAGACATGTCACCATATTATATTAATGGAAAGTAGAAGATACAACCGAGTGCCTTGATGTCGCAAGTTCCCTTTCGGTGGTCCTTCATTCCAACACACACATACACTTGCTCTGAAATTCGTATGAAGAGAATCCACAAAATCTTGATGAAACAATGGAGACCTCAAGCATCACTTAAAACAAGATCCTTCACAGAACCTTCATCCTATTCTCTCATCAATTATCTGCTTAATCTTGCTTAACTTTTTCCATGAGAAGCCTATGATTATATAGGAGAATGTGAAGTGGTTAAAGAGATGAAGATGATCCCACCAAATCATAGAAACCAGTAGGATCGTAACCAGATGGATGCCACCTCACATTCTAGAAGATTCTCCTTCTAGAAACTTCGTGAAACATCTTTCTTCTTTTAGCTTTGGAAGGCCGTTGCACCCCACCTATAGAGAAGACTTTGGAAATCCCACAGGCCACCTATAGTTCAGCCTGCGGAAATCATAGATTTTCACACTATGTAATATGTGCAGCGTGCGGACCCTTTCCAAAAAGTAGTCTTGTAGAGGAGGAAAGAAGTTGCTTTTTTCAGGGAAAAGTCATCTTGGGAGCCTAAACACATTCTTGTGAAATCATCATCAGGGTGACCAAAATAATGTGTAACACTACTCTACAATATTAGATTAAACAAATCCATCTACAGAGATGAAAAGAACAATAGACAAGTGCATGCAATAATACAAAATCTTGAAGTAAATAGGCCAAGTATATTGATGAGAAATTTAAAGAGATACTTACAATAATTGATGGTGTTGCAACAACTTCTCCAAGTCCTCCTTGTCCAACCCCTTGTTCGAAATATCCATGATCATAATGACAATGCTTTTGCTGATTATTTTCCTCTCTTGTTCACCATGAGAATGCCTCCATTTATAGGCTTTTGGATGCCCAACCACCTTGGTTATACTTGGGATTAGTTGATTATATGACTCCATCAGTTGTGATATCTCCCTTATATGCAGCCTAAGGGTTAGATTCGAGCCAAACCAACTCGAATCATCCATAGTTGTCCTTAGAGAAAAAGGGGATTTATTCCCAAGATTTTCTCAACCAAATCAAAGCTCCTTTACAATGGGAAATATAATTCTACAACACTCTCTGGTAGATAGAAAAAGAACTCTCGAGCTAGCTAGGGAAAAGTACTTGTGTTCTAAGACTGTATTGGGAACATGAGCGATACTGTTGAAAACACAAATGTGGGCAAATGGACTTGAGAAGTCGGGGACACTGAACTTACTAGAGATTCCACACTTTGGATATAGACTGGAAATCAATGAATGTGTTAAGTTACTACTCAATTGCATCCATGGGGGTACATTGTATCTTGAACCACCAGTTTCAATTGATACTTCCTTGATTGCACACATAATAGGGCTACCAAAATCAAGAGAGGATCCAACCAACTTATTCAACAAAGAAGGGGAGAGATCCCTATCAGAAGCCATGAAGGAGAAGTTTCATAGATTTAAGGGGAAAATGGGTTTGGATTTCACAAACATCAATGATGATGGTGTCTAGTTTTCAATGCAGGTGTTGGCCTATAAATTATTTTGCAAGTTATGTAAGGACGAAGTGCCTGTTGTAGTAATTGCAGGCACAAAAAAATGCCTAGAAGCCATCCAACTGAATTGGGCCAACTTCTTGGTGAATCAATGTTTGATAGACTGTATAGAAACCCAGAAGAAGGGTACAAAGTTCGATTACCTGGCTTATGATTTTTATTGTGCTGGTAGGATGGCAAGAATGAGGATATTACCAATGTACGAGAACAACTTGTAGAGATAATTTGGCTGCGCGATATGCCAACTTATGGAATACTCCAAACAAAATGAGGCAACAAGACAATAATGTTACATTTCATGTATGCTTTGACTCAATTAGATATATAATCGAACATACACCATGCATCTCAACTGATATAGTAGAAATGTACAAGGATATTGTGTGATTCAAAGCAGGGATGCACCATATGTATGCGCAAGTGAAAAAGGACCATGCGTGCCAGTGGATGCCAACCA
The DNA here is from genome assembly GCA_000966675.3 of Picea glauca. NCBI lineage: Eukaryota > Viridiplantae > Streptophyta > Pinopsida > Pinales > Pinaceae > Picea > Picea glauca. Next base: position 345,787 of record JZKD02S1954165.1, on the reverse strand, counting down.
ACTATAGGTTGAAAACAGAGGATGTATGCCTAATCGTGAATGATTGGGAAGTGTTGGAGTTACTTCACACACACCTAGGATTTATTTTTCCTAAGGTTATTTCTTTTTTATTAGTCATAATTAGTCATTATCTAGTCTCCTATATTTTACGGGAGAATATTCCACCTGGAGAATATTCTCTTTTAGTTGACACTTCAATTTGACTAGTTGAGTTGAGTTTAGATGTTTCATTGGGATCATCACCATGAAACATTGGGATAGTAACCAAAGTGGTTCATTAGCCCTGATTCCCTGAGTTAAATCCTCACTACTCTCTGTTCAGTCAGTTAACTGAAGACTAGTTGACTAGTTAACTCAACTAGGTGCCAGTTCACTCTCGTAACTGCTCAAGAGACTAGAATAGGTGGTAGTTCACTCCTGTAACTACTGGTGTGTGTCCAGGTCACTCTATACCACCACTATGATGCATTGGTTATCCTCAAGTCGAACTCATTGAATTATACAAAGTATATCATGTGTAAATTATTCATTATTCACAACAGTTAATGAGAATTCTTTCATTCTTTCTCTCCTTCTTCTTTCTCTAATTCTCTATGTAAATGTGTGTATTATTATTTAGCTAGATATATTCTATGAAGGTTTAACACATTTACATGGTATCATAACCAATGGACTGCTAAGAAAAATATACACCAAAATTGTTTGCAGGTACAAAAGATTGAAGACAGCGGAAAGATGGAATTCCAAAAAGAATTCATTCTTACACCTTACAACTATTTTGCATGGAAGGAGAAAATATCCATACATCTCTAGTCCATAGGGTTGTACAAGTTAACCATGAATACAGATCCAGAGATGACATCAGCCATAGAAAAATCCAAGTACTTAAATCACATGGATGAGGCACTTAGAACAATTTGCAGTCTTATTTCTCCCGATCTCCTTTTTCATATATCTTCCTATAAGACTCCCAATGAAGCTTGGACCATATTTTAAGGTATCTTTGGAAAACAAGATGAGATGAGGGGACACATGCTATAGGTGGAGTTTCTCACATTAGATCCAAAAATCTTTGAGAATATCCAATATTTCTCTACAAAATTCAAGGATTTACTGTCGCAACTCAAAGCTTGCGGGGTTGATAAATCGAAGGAGGAGAAACAAATGGTTCTCACCATTCTCTCAAAGCTTGGTCCTGAATTATCTGTATTCATATCTACATTCCATACTTTCATATTCACCTCTGGAGCCACCTGGAAGATGCCTTCTCTTGAGGATTTTATCGAATCCCTCACACAAGAGCAAACCAAGCTCATCAACATGGGCGCAATCAAAGGCCCAAGGGCACATGCACTCATTGTGCATGATGAAAACCAAAAATATCATAAATGTAAATATAAATATAAGTAGAAAGCGCATGCACATCCGAAGAAGGAAGGGTACAAAATACCCTTCACCGATGCCTTCGGATCCAAAGGAGAAAAGGGAAGAAAAGGAGAGAAATGCACGTATTGTCACAAAGGATTCCATCTAGAATATCCATGCATGCAAAAACAAATGTATCTAATGTCTCAAATACTTCATCAAAACAACCTTGTAGATCGCATCCCCAAGGGTGAAAAGAAGAAGAAGCCAGAACATCTGAATTCCACGAAAGGAAATTCTAGCCATGCCTTGATTGCAATCAACTCCTCTCCCGATGTTGGGTTCGTAGATTCAGGAGCATCACATCACATGGATACCTCAGAATAAATTTAGTCTTCATTGGATGCATGCAAAGTTCCTCCTATTATGATGGGGGACAACGCTTCTATTGAAGTCACCGACAAAGGAAGGATTGAACTCACCAATGGAAGTTTCGAGAATGTGTTGCATGTTCCCAAGCTTTCTGTCAACCTTCTCTCCATGTATCAGATGAAAAATTCCAACACCAGAAATAAATTTGTATTCACACCAAATTTTGTGGACATCTACGACATGCAAAACAACTCTAGGGTTTCTACCAGTGAGGTAAATCATCAGTCTAGAATGTATACTTTTTTTGAATTCATTGAACCTAATTTTTCTTTACTGCTTACTCATGCTGATGAAAGTAGTAGGATATAGCACGAAAGGTTTGGACATTTGAATTTCAGATACATGCAACAAATTAGCAAGCACAAATTAGTTGATGGTGTACCAGACATCCATTTCTCCAAGGGAGTGTGTGAGGGATGTGTTCTCGAGAAACACCCTCAAGAAAAATTCGATAAAGGAAAGTCTCAGCGAGCTTCTGCACCTTTAGATCTGATCCATAGTGACCTCATGGGTCCTTTTCCACATTCATCGATCAACAAAGCTAGTTTTTTTCTCATTTTTGTTGACGATTTCTCACATTTTACATGGATCTACTTTCTCAGGCAAAAATCTGAGGTCTTTCAACACCTCAAATATTTCAAAGCTTTGGTTGAGACACAGTCTGGAAAGAATATCAAAGTCCTTTGAATTGATAACAGGGGAGATTATGTGAATCATGAGATCCATAATCTTTTCCATGAGGCAGGGATTCAGTTGCAACACACAGTTCCCTATACTCCGTAGCAAAATGGAGTTGTTGAGCGAAAAAACCGATCTCTAAAGGAGATGGCATCTTGCATGTTGCATGCAAAGTCACTACCACAGAGACTATGGGATGAAGCACTTAACTGTGAAACATACATCCAAAACAGATCTCCCCATAGATCTATCAAGGATAAGACCCCCTATGAGGCTTGGAGCGGCCTCAAATCGGAAGTGACCCACTTCCGCATTTTTGGTTCACGTGCATGGGCTCGGATTCCCTCTGGAAAGAGGAAGGCACTTTATCCATAGAGCATTGAGTGCATTTTTGTTGGATACCTTGATGGTATGAAGGGATGTTGTCTTATTGATCTTTCCTCTGACCGACTCATCATTGAGCGTAGTGTCCAATTTGAGGAAAGTATCTCACATTTACTTCAACAGCCACATGCAGACACCTTCACTCTTCCACCTGTCCGAGATGATGAGCATGCACATGTCGAATCTTCTTTAGACGAGAGTTTTGATTCAGAGGAATCAGATGATTCAGATTCATATTCAGAGTCAGTATAGTCATATGCAGAGTCAGAGCATCTAGATGCAGTTGCAGAGCCAAAGCAGAGGCCCAAGTGGGTGCATACTACTCTTCAGGATGTAGGTGATCTCGTAGGTGATCCAGCCAATATGAGGAGGAATCAATTTGATTAATATTATCCTCCTATTGCACTCAGTGCCACTGAACCATTTCCTTCCAGGCATATTTTCTTGGTTCAGTCTTCAGATCCACAGTCTTATGGCGAGATTGTTGGAAATCCCTTTTGGGAATCCTCCATGTAGGAGGAGTACAACTCCCTCCTCGAGAACCAGACTTGGGATCTGGTTCCCCTTCCTTCTGGGAGGAAACTTTTCAGATGAATATGGGTCTACAGGACCAAGAGCACAGTGGATGGACATATCAACAAATACAAATCTAGGCTTGTCACCAAAGGATTTCAGTAGGTTCATGGTATTGACTATGATGAGACCTTCGCTCAAGTAGCGAAGATGGATTCCATATGATTGGCACTTGCCATTGCGGAAACCAAGGGATGGGAAGTCCATCAGATGGATGTGAAGAATGCATTTCTTCACGGTGATCACTTTGAGGAGATCTACATGGATCAGCCCCAGGGATTTATGAAGGAATCATCTTTGGTCTATCGAGTGAAGAAGTCACTTTATGGCCTCAAGTAGGCTCCGAGGGCATGGTATGCCAAGATGGACTCCGACTTGTTGTCATAGAACTTTTTACATTGTAAATTATACCCAAATGTATACATGCTCAATCTGTTGTTTCACTTCTACTTTTAGTTATGTATGTCGATGATTTGTTGATCATTGGTTGCTCGACTTCAACGATTGTTGTAGTCAAGAGGATTCTTCATGATAGGTTTTTGATGACAGACATGAAGGACACAATTTCCTAGCAACTGTAGTTCTTCTTTTTACAGACATTGTACCTTGAGGGGGGAGGTTTCCCATGAGGTTTTCCCTCTTACCTCACTTTATTTCAGTGTATCTTTTGTACTTGGGTACCTAACATGGCCTCGTTGTTGGGACCCAATATTTATTTTCACCATAGTGATGTTTAGGGGCGGTGTTGGAGTTACTTCACACACACCTAGGATTTATTTTTCCTAAGGTTATTCCCCACAACAGTAATGAAATGAAAGGATAAGGGGAAGGAGCCAGTAGGAGGTGCGCATAAGAAGACCAAAGCACACAAGGTACTCGAGTATATAAACTGACCAATGACAACATGGACTAAATCGACTACCAAGTACAGGACACCGCCAAAGAAGTCATTGAGTAAGCTATGAGGAAACAAGTAGAACAACACCAGAAGGCATAGGATAAGTTGGTAGCATTACAACATCTATTGGAAGCAACCAGAATAACACTAGAGTGCAGGTCAGGAGGAGGAACATCCAAAAATTCTATGGAGGAAGAAGAGGCTACTAATCCATTCTTGACCCAATGGTAGAACTACAAGAATAGATGAAGAAAATGAGCCACTTGAACATATTGGTGTCACGGATTCCCATACACATATTGCAAAGCTTGCAAATAGGAATTTTGCATGAGATTAAGCTTCGTGCAAATGAAGAAAAATGGTAAATGACCAAATTAATGGATGAAGGGACTCAATGGAAACAAAAATATGCCACTTCTCTCAAACAAAAGAGTGAAGTTGAAGGAAGAGTGGAGGAAACAATGAAAGACAAGAACGAGGCCGAAGAAAGGGACAGGAAATCTCTAAAGGAAAAGGACGAAGTCGATATTATGGTGTAGAAGACACAAGTGGTCGTCCAAAAGTTGTACAAGGAAATACCAGAGGTCCCAATAGTAGTATAGGCTACTATGGAAGAGCATGTATTGAATATTGGTGAAGTCATCGAAGTCTTCTGATCGAAGCTTGAGGACCTATAGTTGCAAAGTACACCGGGAAAACCACTAGAGGAATTGGTAGGAAGAGAAAGAATGATGCTGACAGACGTCACCTACATCAATAAGGTGGAGGAAGAATTTGTGAAAATCTGGGAGGAAAGTGCACAAATATGGACAGATCTAGTAGAATATCCAGAGATGAAGGCCGTGGAAGAAAAAATAAGAGAAGCGAAGGAAAAGGCCCATAAATATTTAGAAATCATAAACACCCTTCCACTAACTAAACATATGACAATCATTTTGGAACAGAGGGAATCATATATAGAGGTTGAAAATATGTTGGATCAACAAAAGATCCTCCAACAACACTTAGTACCCCTATAAGAAGAAGCATTGAGGGCGATAGGAGAGATGGCCACTGCACAGGGAAAGGTGAAACAAGAAACACATGAATCAAAAGAAAAGCTTACGACACTGACTATGCAGAGGGTCGAAGAGATTGTGGAAACAAAATTAACTATAATAAGGGAATTTGCGACAGCTAAGGAAGCATCCAAAAAATTCATCCAAGGATGGAGGAGCATGCAACAGGGGTAAGTGGCTCAGGACAAGCCATAGGTGAGTGTTGGGGGTGTGTTGGAAAATCATTATGGAAAAAAGATTCATGAAAATCCTAAGTAAAGAAGATGTGTGCAGAAGAATAAGGAAGACTTGGGAGTGTGCAATTGAGGCGCATTCAAGAGTACAATGCGTAGTTAGAAGAATAAAGCAAAGGGATAAAGCAGAAGAATAAAGAATGAATAAAGTCAAAAGAATAAAGAAGGAGAATAAATTCAGAAGAATAAAACAAAGGAATAAAGAAGAAGAATAAAGAAGGCAATAAAGTGAGAGAAGGAAGCGGGCGAAAAGGAAGGATGACATCCCTATTTGCTAAAGATAGAAGGATGCACAAAAGTAGGAAGAACAACAATCAGAGTGCAAAAGTAGTATGCATACGGAAAAGCAGGAAAAACAACCCAAACAACAAGTCAACTTGAGCTATCAACTTGGGTTTTGGGATGAAAAAAGTAGGGTTTTAAGACCTAGAATTTATGTATAAACATGGAATGGGTTGGAAGAATAGGGGTTCTTGGTCTAGTTCTTATTTGAACTAGTTCCTTGTTGTTAGTTTTTCCTCTCTTTTAGTCCTTCTGTTTTGGTTGAGAAAGGGAGTGATAGAATGAGTTGCAGAAGTCACTATTGAGTCTATGTATGAGTGTTGAGGAGATGTTATAGAGAGAGAGAGAGGCTTTCACTACAGAACGACTAGTCTAGAAGAACGAAAATATAACATGATGTATATTTGTAAGTGCAGTGTGCAAGCCTGCGACAATTTCATAAAGAATAATAAAGAAGCCAGTCATTGAGGATGTAGCCCAAAGTTGGGTGAACCATGTTAACTAATGTGTTATTTTTATTTTATGTGATTCATCAAGGATTCTTTCTTGGTGCATATGGGACTATATTTATCTTCTATGTAATCATTGCGAAATAGTAGGACTATTACAATAATTGGTTTCTATGGTAATTTGAAGTATCATGATAATGCATAACTGAATTCACTAAGTAATCTAAGAAGAGAAAATATAGAATAATGCATGCATAATAGATAAGAAAGAATGACAAAGATGGTCACCTCCCATTCTGCCACTACTGGAGGAACTCGGTTCCTACAACCCCAATAGATACCTCGAGTGAGACTTCACTTGCTTGCAAGTGATGCCGAAAGGGATAGTGTCTGAAGGGTTTTATTGGTCAAGATAATTTGAACCTAAGGTCTTACAACTACGCGCAATGCCAACAGTTAGGCACATTGACTTTTGTGGATAGATGGAAATGCTCCAATATGCACTATCTATAGACTCATGCATGTTTGGCATAATATTGGGAGTTATACTTTCTTTCCTCACATGTGAAGATAGGTTATAAATTGATATAGATTGCAAGTGTATAACACAACCTCTTCTAGACCCATTGTCCAATGTTGAAAATGCCTCTAACATTTAATCCCATCATGGTTGAGTGATTTGAGCTTCATGCTCCAAACTAACTATCCACCAAATGCTTCAAAACAATATGGAGAGAGAAAGGCATGGGAGTATGTGTATACCAAAAATATGTGAAGTTATGATTATAATTTTATCTTCATTCCATCTTGGTTACATTCTGCATGGATATAGCACTGTTTGTGTTGGAAGGGATACTATTCAAGAGTTCAAATGTTTGGTTGAATTTTTTTTTATCTTGTGGTTGAGATATAAAGTTTTTTACATACTATTTATTTGTTATTTAAAATAATATATCTATACTAATCAATTAATATTTGTAGACTCTTGGTATCAGTTGATGTAAAACAAGGGTTGCATGGCAACATAGTCCCTGTCGAGTTAGTTGGGAAATACTCAGTATTATCATGAGTACAACTGTGTAGATAATATGCCTGAGCAAAAAAATTTACATAACTATGTGGTCTTAATGTCTTATTGCGCTGCATCCAAGACAAAGCTCTTATATCCTTTGGAATCTTTGTCTCGAATCACTTTAGCCTTTTTGTTACAGAAATCTCTTTAGCCTTTTTGTTATAGAAATCTTAGAAGAGTAAACTTTGAAGATTCGTCAGGCGAGTGTTAAAGGAAACCTTCCTGAAAGAATTTCCAAGGCATTAGAATGTTGAATTTCCTTCCTGCAGGTGACTCATCATTGATTAAATTCATAATCCAAATTTCAGGGAAAATACGATGATTCAATTCAAAATCCAAATCTCAGGGCAAATACGATGATTCAATTCAGAATCCAAATCTCAGGGAAAATATTTCGTAACAAAAAATAAAATAGCAATACCAAAAAAGACATTTAAAACAAAAGAACTTTGTGCATTGTAAGGAGGAAAAAATATATTTGCACTGGCAGGAGAAAGATACAAAAGCTCCATTGATATTATCACTGAAAAGACAACAATGCATGAGACTATTCATAAAGAGTCTGGTAAGACTATTCATAAATTTGTAGTTAAAATCTTGATAAGATTGATAGATTAATGGAAACAACTCAGTTTTATGTGAATTATTACAACTAATGAGGAACAATATTAGACCATCATTATTCTATGCATCAATTGTATAGTTTAAGAATGAATAAATCGATCCTAATTGCCATCGGTTACTGCTCTAATCGAAATTAAAAACTTAAGTTATTATCTTTGAGAGGAAGCTTATTATTCCTTCTTTAAATTCCTAGCGCTTGACCTTCTTGCGCCAACATCCATCCTATATCTGGATAAAAATTCATCTAAATAAGTCTCCAAGTCTCCTTAAGACATAACTACTAGCCAGGATTAAATCAACAATAAGTAATATCCATGTCAACGCCAATTACCATTCGTTGGTAATATTGACATCTAACTGAAGTTCATTAACACCAGTGATAATTGTTGAGCCTTATTAAAAATATCCTTCACATGGCTCTGCTCTCTCCAAATCACTTATGCATGATACTTGAGGTTTGCTATTCAAAAGGAACCCATTTGACATAGTAATGAATACTAGACTCGTCACTAAAATGATGCTTCTCTATATCATTCCATAACTTAAATACATTCTTTGACTGCCCAATCTCATCGTTATTATTTGAAAGCACTGAAGGATGTAGTACCATTTGATATCTCCTTCTAGAAAAGCAAGTGAATGAGTTACCCTCAAGTAGTTGCAGCCACATTTTGGTCCATTGTATTTTTAATGAGATGGAAAAGAGCACCTACACATGTTAGTTATAGGAAAGTTATTTTCGCAAAATCCAGTTCGATATGCAAATCATCATGCCTAGTAACATCCATACCATCGATAAAGTCCCTTTTTATAAAATCCCATTGATTTGAGCCTTGAGGCCTTGGTATGCAATTTTATAAGTGAGAGAGTAGCTTGCATAGTGTAGAATTGTTGTCGAATCTGTTTGGATAATGAAATATCTATGCTTCATGTAGAGTCCAAATATCTCTTAGTCCCTCTCTACACCTTTCATGAAATAAAATAAGTGACTAGATTTATTACTCCTTGTAAGCATATATCTCCATTTCCCTATCTATCGACCGAGGATTTTATTCAAAGTTTTCTTGCACACAGGTTGAGTTGTTATGTCGAGTCTCACAATGATTGCGTCACTAGGACCAGACAATTCATAAAATGTGTTGTGTCTCTTTTGTCACTTGAGTGAACAAATTAGAGATGCTTACAAGCCTAGTTGGGTTATCTAGGCAAGATAGCAGTAAAGGAAAGGGTTAGAAATATAAAGCATGCCAGATAAACAAAAAAAAATAAACTAACAACAATAAAATGAATTAAACTAGAGTGCATAAGATCATTAGAACAAGAAAGAAACAAGACTCGTGCCACCAATTGAAAGGAGTATATTAGTGGAAGTAAAAAACTGAAGAGAAAGTGAGACTTTGGGTCCCCTCTTCCTCCAAGGGAGGGCTCTTGAACCCCCAAAATTGAGCTCTTCTTACAACTTGAAAACTTGAAAGAAATGGTGAAAGAATCCCAAGCTAGTTCACTCAAAAGGTGATGTGAATAACTCAAATGGAATGGTGCTAGTATGCTCTTGATGAGAAAAGAGGATTCCCCAAGAGAATAGTAGCAGCATAACCTTACAAATGAATTCCTTGAAAATGTAGTGCACCCATAGCCTCTTTTTATAGCATAACTTTGAGGCATTGTGCAACCAGCTTTTAGTGTGAAACGGGGTTGTTTAGGGCACCTTTAGGTCTTTAACAAGCCACCCATTTGGATCCAGCGAAGATTTGGATGTCAAATCGACTTGGAAGCTGAACTAGAAGTGGGTGGGAGGCCGACCAACATCATAAATGTGCCATTCTCAGGTGTGTGTGGCTTTTAACGTCCACAGTCACACCTCAGGCACATGCATGATTTTCAGGCATTTCTTGATAGTGCATGTGCACGCGCCCCCTATATCGTCATAGCACATCTAAATTTTATAACTGGTTGTATAGTTTTGGACCTTTTGGAAATGATTTTTGGTAAATTTGGTCCATGGGTGAACTCATAGCTTCTTGGAGATGCTGGATTCCTGTAACCATTTGCTGATGAAATTTCAGTGATAACATATGCCCCCTGATGGATGAGGTTAGGAGCATACGTATAGTCAAAATTCATCAATGTTTCTTCTACTGAGAGTACCATTGTAAGAAAGAGTGATAATGAGAGTGTCAAGAGTGACCCTTTGGAGGGGGAGGGGAACCTGTAGGACCCAAAACCTTTTGCAAGGTGTAAAAAATAAAACTGTGTACAAACAAGGCGGGCATGCCCCATGCTCGTGTCATGTAACTCAAAAAGGTGTAATACAGTAACTGAAGTTGTGTGTTGGTGGAGATTATTGCAGTGCCCTCGAGGGCATGTTGATAGTAGCAAAGGACAATTCTGATGGTGAACAAACACTGAAAAGAGCCAACGAAACCTAAGAAGTGTCACTGATTCGCAGGCATTGATGGCCTAACAATTTTTAGAGGTCTTCGATGAATATAAAAAACAACTACAATAGTCGCAAAGTAAGACCCACAGCAACATGAGAAATTGTTGAAGTCGAATGTAGTGGGAGTCAATGACAACAGAGAACAATTATGGTTCTCTCTGTGTCATCCAAGACTCCTCATTGCAAAGGTAATGAGAGTCAAGATACTGTCGCCTGTCTGGAAACTATGCTGATGTAAACAGAAAGGGAGACACAACTTTGAGAAGTGGAGGGCTTCATGAAATCCACTAGATAAAGTTAGGAACTGAGGAGTAACATGGATGAAGTCAAGGAGTAGTGAGACTCTAGGTTTCCCTTGGTTGGGGAAATATGTAGAGTGACAACAACCGTGAAACTGAATCTAGCGTTAGGGGGAAGACTAGACGAGGGTAAATTGTGCCAGAGGCATGAAAAAATGGACAAACATAGAGATCAAAATGTGTATGGACTATAATATGCTCGAGGTTTATGGATAATGTCATCGATGGAAGGAAGTGAAAAAATGACCCAACCAAGGGTGACAAGGGTTTCTTTGCTAGAAAAGGAAGGTCGCTAAAGGTGACAACATAAAGCTATGTAAATGCGGGAAAAAGGTTTTGTACAATTACCGAAAGAATAAAGAATAATTTGGGATGAGTGTACAAGTACAGAAATGGGTGACCCAGTGCAATATGGCTTGGCCTATGGGGGCGCAAGTTGCGTGGAGAACAGGTGGAGGGTGGGGGCCCCATAGGTGGATTTCTGTATGAGGTAAATGAATTGAGGGAAATTTGCAGATGGGAAAACTGACGGTAGATGAGATGGATGGGTAATGATACTACGGAGGTGAAGTCAAAATAAAACCATGATGAGAAAACCTAGAAGTCCATTGGGAAAGCTAGCAAAATGAGGAGAAGGAGTATGTGGCTGATTCTCAAAAATGTGTAAGACTATCAGGACTCCCATCCCTAAAGGGTGAAAACAACATGAGTGTCAAAGTGCCAAGGGAGACTAGGAATGGGACAACTCATGTGGGGGAGAGTGCTACTGGGTGACGGTACTAAAATGCAGCGGAGGTGACAATGATGCAGAGCCAGATATAGGGACCCTAAAGGCAAATTTCAGAGGGTGTGATTGGAGATGCAATTGAGATTCAGAGGGAATGATTACATGCTAGTTTCGATTATATACCTGAAGGGGAATGCTAATGTGTGATGACCAAGTACCTACACACATGACAACGAAATACCTGACGTGAACAATATCTGAAGATAATCGAAAATATAACCATTGATTTGATAATTTTGAACATGAGCATGCGTACCTGAGTGGGGTATGGAAAAATGGCTCCTCAGGGGCTAAGGATGAAAAATGGCCCGGGGAATGTCTTGATGTAGATGGAGGGGTGTTGATCCCATGGCTGAAGACGGATCGAAAAATGGATGCTTGGAGCTCCCAGAATGGAGTTTGGAAGGTTGGAAAAAAAGGGCCTATATATAGTTGTAGGGCCCACATCACCACCTCATTTGTACTCGCTTCTATAGTGGTCAGAGAGGATATTGCAAAGAATATTCAGAGATTCCAAGAGTTTGAGGACGCTGATCCGGGAGGTGGGAGAGTTAGGTTAGTGGTCTCATCCTCTTGTACAGTAGTTAGGTGTCAATTTTTGAGGTAGGACTGTATGGATGGTCATACAATGGGTTTTTGGGGGTGTGGCCCCTCAAATGTGTGGGCGATCGATGGTGACCTGCACATGAATGCATGGATACACTGGGCACAACCGTGCATGGGGGCACACTAGTGGGGAAAACAGGTGCACATGGGATGTGCGCCTATTCGAAACACAACCGCGCATATGGGCATGGCTGTGTTGTTGATAGTTGCGCATGAGTGCGCAACTGCATAGTGAACATGCGTGCATTCGATGTGTGCCTGTAGGTTTGACAGGCATGCCTACATGCGCACCTATGGAGTAAACAGGTGTGCATGCATGCGTGCCTGTGGGGAAAACAACCGCACCTTTGAGGCAAAGCTGAGAAAACTTTCCCCTCTTTTTTTTTTTTATTGGGAGAGTTTGGTGTTTTTGTGATGGCTGATCGAGTACTGTGTATGTGGATGTAGGTGATCATTTGGGATGATGTTGATCCATTGGAGAGAGAGGGACTGGTCCTGTCTGAGGGAGGTCGTGAGGGATGAGGAGTTGGTAGTTCATGGTGCTTTGGAGGCTTGTGGGCTGCTGACGTTTTTTGAGTGCCCACTGCTGAGGGCACAAAAGTATTTGCTGCAATTCCTGATCTCGATGTGGAGTTCAGAGTTGCAGTGTTTCATTGTGCGCGAGGAGCACTTAGCATTCTCTGTTGAGGAGGATGTCTATTTTCTGACTGGGCTCCCTTTTCAGGGTGCCCTATTACCGGCCGAGCTAGTGGTAGTTGGAGATGGGTAGTTGGCTATCTTTGTCTAGACATATTGTTTGGGGGAGGATTTTATGTCTGGGTCAGTGGTGAATATTGGGGTGATGGATGCCTTGGTACATCGTTGCATGGAAGCGATGGTTGTGAGAGTGTATGGGTCACTCACGACTCAGCGTATCAGTGGTGGGAAACTGCGGATTATGCAACGGGTACTCGGGGGTGAACATTTTGCCTGGGGCTTGATGCTACACGCCAAGATGGTGGGACAACTTACCAGGTATTGGGCGGCCGACTTAGGGGATTTTGCCTTTGGATCTATCCTAGTGGCTTGGTTTCTAGAGAGGGTGTCAATGTTGCACCCGAGAGTTTTGTTAGACCCGTCGGGAGTGCGAGAGCCGCGACTACGGCGGTGGTTGATGATTTTGGTTCAACATGGGGGTGGGGAGGGTGGCCACTACTTCACGGCCGAGGCTGCACAGGTGTGGCATCAGATGCCACAGGTCATTTTGTAGTTTCCATACAGTGGAGTAGATTTTTGTGATGACCCTGAGATGATAATACCTCCGGGAGAGGTATTCGATCGTCGAGGTATGATGTTATTTTTGTTGGTTTTTTATTTGTTGAGATAGTATAACATATGGTTGATATTTTGGTGGATGTTGATGCTATCATGTGTTTGTTTGTGTAGATGTGGGACTGTGTGGATGGGAGGTCAAGATGACCAGAGCCCTAGCCCGCCAAGGGCTTGTGAGACTATCGCGGGGGGATCCGCGAGCAAGGGAGAGATGATGACGAGAGGATGTTGGGGCGAGACCTAGTGATGATGACAAAATAGCCAGGAGATGCCATTATAATGATCCTGGTGCAGGGCTGTCACATGTTCCTCCGGTCGAGGCCGAGGGAGAGTTTGATGATTTCCACCATTGATTAGAGGCGGTGCTACGGGGAGTGCCCGAGGGAATGTGGGTGTCGATCCAGGATGAGGGGATCCTAGAACAGTGTATTGGGCTGCTGGCAGAGTTGTGGACCCTGATCCGTCGAGAAACTATAGCCAGAGCTACGATGACTAGGCGGTTTCCCCCAGGACCTGGGGGACCTACAGCTGGTGGGGTACCTTCGCTAGAGGAAGGACCTGGTGTTGGAGCACTAGAGGTACCCTGAGGGCCCGCTAGATATGTATTTTTGTTTTTGATATAGGCTGGTGAGCCCATTTTGTATAGTTGTGACACCCAGTTTTGTACTAATAGGGATGAGGTGACTCACCTGCCTACGGGCAAGGTACTATTTTTGTAAACACTTTATGACATGTGGACTGATATATATATATATATATATATACATATGGATATACATTTCTAGATCTTTGTGTACATATGTGATGTGTTTGATGATTTTTTAATGTTTTATGATGTCTAATCTATATGATGTGACAGACTTCTGATGGTTTATGTGTGTGTAAAGGTATCTTGATGTAATATATGCCAATCTAGTATAATGTTAGCCATGTTATCTGCTATTTGATTGAATTGCCTTGGGATATGTGTAAATGTAATGGAATCAAAATGTCGAGATAAAAGTCTAACCTGCAGGTATTTGCAAAAGAGGCAAGGATCACGGACATGGTAGACATTATTGAGTTGGAGGACGACAAGTTGGGAATCTAAAAAGATGCTAAGGTGACGAATATAATGATGATTGGCCTCAATGAGGAGACCAATGAAGATGGTGTACTCTACTTGATTGTTGGTGGCTGAGCCTAAACATATGCCGTTGGTGTGGAGTAGGTCATGTGAGGGCGAATAGAGGGCCCAAGCAGTCGAAGCGAGATTTTGTGTCCAGCGGCTAGCTCCGTCGGCATAACCGATGTGGTAGGCCGATGGAGGTGGCATATTTCAATAACACGAGTGATAGATTAGATGGGAGGTACGGAAAAAATATTAAAAACACTACAAAAAGAAATAACCTAGTGTAGAATGACTACGCTCAGGCATAAAATTTCTTTAAGTACAGCCCGTTGATGGGTTCTTTGAGAGGGTGGATCTCAGGGGAAGGAAAGATGTATGCACCTTTAGTGAGGCAATGTTGGATGATATAAGGTCCATGCCATAGTGACTCAAACTTTCTAGGGTTGAGGGTATCATGAGAAATATCATAAGCAAGGACGAGGTCCCCTTCATGAAATGAGCGAAGGTTGACATGGTGATCAAAGTTGGCTTTTGACCATTTTTTGGCTGCCTCATTGTTCTGTAATGAAGATCAATGATCTTCATCCAAGGATTCTAAGTGCAAAAAACGCTGCTCCATTGGAGTAGTGTCGGGTACTAGCTCAATCGCGGTGCGCAAGGTGGGAATTTCTCACTCGATAGGAAGAGTGGCCTTGACCCTGTGGACTAGATGAAAGGGTGTGAAACTAGTGGTAGTTTTCACGGCCGTATTGTAAGCCCATAGCGTGGAAAATAACATATGATGCCAATTGGTCTTATGTTTGTTAACCGTGTGCCGCAACATGGTTTTGAGGACCTTGTTAACTGCTTCGACCTGTCCGTTGGACTGAGGGTAGTATGGTGAGGTGAACTCGTGGGAGAATCCTAACCTGGATGAGAGTTTGACGAAAATATCATTCTTGAAGTGTTTCTCGTGATAAAGAACTAGTTGGAGTGGTACTCCAAAGAGGGATATGATGTGGTTAAAGAAAAAATGCACTGTTGTGTTGGCGGTGTTGTTGAAGGTAGGCATGGCTTCAGCCCACTTTGTGAAGTAATTGACGGCAACGATGATGTATTTGTGTCCATTTCTAGATGGAGGGTTGCAAGTCATGAAGTCGATGCCCCATTTACAAAAGGGGCCTGCAATAATGACTCGATGTAGAAGAGCAGGTGGTGCTCGTGCTTTGTTGGCATAAAGATAGCATTTATCACATCGCTTCATGGCATGAATGCAATTGTGAAATCATGTAGGCCAAAAGTAACATGCGTGGATGATTTTTTGAGCGGTGGACATCCCTGAGAGGTGGCCCCCACAAGAACCGTTGTGGGAGTCGTTCAAGACTCTATCAGCCTCGTCAATAGTCAAGCATCGACGGAGTATGGTGTTGACCCCTCATCGATATAAGATATCTTCGATAAGGAGGTAGTGGGGGGCTTGATGGCGAATACGTCGACGATCATCTTGTGAGAGGTGGTTACCGAACTTTTGGGTTTGGAGGTAGATGAGGAGGTCATCGTACCAGGGGTCATCTGATGAGATGTAAAAGAGATGTTCATCGGGGAAGTCAGTATTGACAGGGGTATTGGTGGTATCTGAGGGAAAATTCGTGATGAGTTCGGTGAGGATGAGGGATTTCTTGCTCTTGGGTGTTGAAAATTCGATATCGTACTCCTGAAGGATGATGATCCATCGAGCAAATTTACTGTTAATTTGTCGACGACTGAGCAAGTATTGCATGGGGTTGGAATCTATTATGACTTTGGTTGTTCGAAGAAGAATGTAATGTCGTAGTTTCTGGACTATGTGAACGACTGCAAGGGCTATTTTCTCTTTGTGATTGTATTTCAAGGGTGTCCCTGAGAGGTTTTTACTAATGTAGTAAATGACATGCTCACGATCATCATACCCTATTTGAATGAGAACTCCTACTACTGAGACGGTTGAGGATGATATGTAGAGGATATAGTCGTGGTTGTAGTCGGGTGGACTAATCAAAGGGGCATTGGAGAGTGCCATTTTAAGATCATAAAAAGAAGTTTGGGCATGTTCATCCCAGTGGAATGGTATGTCGTGGCATAGTAAGTGAAGGAAACTATGTGCTCGAGTGGCGTAGTTTGAGACAAATCACCGTAAAAAGTTAGCTTTGCCTTGTAGGCTCTGCAGTTGGCACAAATTCCGAGGAGGGGGAATTTTCGTGATAGCTTGGACCTTGAGGGGATCCACGGTAATACCACTTTGGGAAACAATGAACCCAAGAAGGCATCCAGCAGTGACACAGAATACACACTTGAGGGGGTTCAAGAAGATGTTGTACTGATGACACCTTTGGAAGATGATTCGTAAATCATCAAGATGTTGAGTGCATTTTTTGGATCGAGCTGTGAGGTCATCCAAGTATGCGAGGATGATATGAGACAGATCATGAAAGATGTATGTCATAGCCCGTTGGAAAGTTGCGCCAGTGTTCTTGAGGCCAAAAGGCATGACACGATATGCAAAAGTACCCCAAGGGGTGGTAAATGTGGTTTTGTATTGATTGACTAGATGGATTTGGATTTGGTTATAGCCAGAGAAACCGTCCATGAAGGATAAAGCCTCGTGGCCTACACAATCATCGATAATTTGATCAATGAAAGGCGTTGGAAAGTTGTCTTTGGGACAGGTATGATTGAGATCATGAAAGTTTGTACATACATGGATGGTGCCCTATTTTTTGTTAGCAGGGACAGGTTGGAGACCCATGATGTATAGGCGATGGGGTATATGAATCCAGTAGCACGTAATTTGTCGATCTCGGCTTTGATGGCCGCTTCTTTGCATGGGTGTAGTGGCCAGTTTTTTTGGTGGACATGCATGATATCAGGCCAAGTGTCTATCCGATGTTCAATGATAGAGAGGTCAAGGCCGAGCATCTTTGTGCATGACCAGGAAAAAATGTCCTGGTATTCCTGGAAGAAATCTTTGTAGGTAGTAATTTCTTTAGGAGTGCATGTGGCGCCAATGGTGATTTCCTCGACAACTCCATTTTTTATGGAAATATCGATTTTGATGGTAGGGGAAATGTTTGCCATATTGCCTTCTTCAAAAGAATCAGGGGCGGGGATAGGGTTGTTGAACCAGTCGATATGCCCTGATGGGATAAAATCCTTGGTTTCGACTGCGTATATGGGGTGTTGGTTAGGAGACACGAAGGCTTCCTGTGAAAGGAAGAGCACTCAGTGGTGTAGCACATCCCATGGGCAATTGGGGGTGGTTAATTCCTAGAGTATGTCCTCATCACGGTGGAATTGGCGGGAATACAAGCGATCTAAAAGAGTGATATCGGTGACGGTCACTGTGTGGTTGTCTTTTGGTGATGAAGAAACATGGGGAGTGACACAAAGATATTGTGATGGTTCACTCGACATAAACCAAATATCGAGATATTGAGGGTTAAAAATGGTAGTTGGGCATAAAATTTTCGTGGGGAAATGGACTGGAGAATTGGGGGGATTTGGGGGTAAATCCTGGTATAAATCATCTAAGAACCATGGAGGAGTAGGGAGTGTCACGTGCTCAAGAGAAAAGATATGAATAACCTCTAGAGATGGAGTAGGGGTAATCACTGATTCCGCTGACACTGGAGGAGGTGTAGGGTTTTGAATAAGGGACATTTGGCTACGCTTATATTCAATGATCATAGGACATTGATATGTGAAATGATCAAGTGATTCACATAGGGTGAAAGGACACCTCATACATTCATTGACTAAAGTCGTGACATAATGGATGTCGGTGACGTTTGGTGAGGATGATGTAGGTGGGTTGGGTTCTCGCTGGAAGCTCTGGCATACTGCTGTTAACGTCTGTCAGAATTGAGGTAGTGTTGGGAAATGGTGTGTATAATGGCCATATTCTTAACATATGGTGCAAGAAAATTTGGTTCGTAGCCCTTAGCTACTTATGTTAGGGGAGGTAACGATAGTGCTTGATGAAGCGACGAGTTGTGATGGTGTTTGATTGAGGTGAATTAGGTTACATAACTCATGTAAAGATGGGCATTTGTTGGTTGGGTGTCCATCTTTCTCACATAGTGTGCAAGGAGGTTGGACATGTGGGGGTAGGGGAGCGATGGTCTCTTTCTTTTTACATCTGCCCCCAGCTGTAGCAACGGTGGTAGTGAGTGGGGATGTTGGTGGTGCTGTGGGAGTAGGTACTGGAATCTGCATTGGAACTCCTTTGGTTTGAGGAGGGAGGGATGGTTGAGGGACCATGGCGGGGGGATGTAGATACCGTACTGGAATTGCCAGCACCATATTAGGAAGGGTAAGCATTGTGGCTACTTGGAAATATTGTATGCCTAGTGGAGGGTAAAGGAAGGGGATTTGAGTGATGGCTTGGGGAACTGTCTCCCAAACTGGGATATGGCCCTGGGGTGAGGTGAAATCGTGAACTAGTGGAGTTGAGGAATTCTCAGGAGATATTGGAGGGAGGAGTTCTGTGACTAGTGGGACGTCAGATACAAGAGAAACCTCACTCGGAGGAAGGGTATCCTCAATGTCAGTTCCCTTGGATGAGACGACACATACCTGATTGGAAGGGTGAATGAGCGGTGGTGCACCATGGTAAGTTCCTAACAAGGATGGGTCTTTGAAAATTCTGGGGCCCATCTCGATGAGTGGGTATGTATCAGGATTAGGGTGGACAAAAGGGAGGATATTATTGATGTTGGCAGAAGGGTTAGGGTCATAATGTGAAACCTGATCGATGGTAATGATCTTCCTGTTATAGGGGAACATCATGGTTTGAAATACAGAAGAAGAAACTGCCTTCATAGCATACATGTAGCTACGACTAAACAGGATGTTGTAATTGAGTGGGGCATCGATAACCTCGATATCAATGAGAATGGTTTTTCCCCTGAGTTCTATAGGGACATTTTGGAAGAGCCCTTTGGGAGAAGATGGCCATCTGTCATAAGCTCTTAAGGTGATGGAAGATGGTATGAATTCGGGGGAGCCAAGTTTCTTCCATACATATTTGGACATGATGCATGTGGACACACCTTCATCAATGATGCATCGATGGACTGTACTGTTTTGAATTTTAACTGGTATTTGAAAAGCAATGAGAGCGGGGAGGCAAGGTTCTTTGCTATCGAGATCAAATGTGATGAGTCGAGTATCTATAGGGTCGACTGCCCCTAGGGCGGAGAGTAATGAATTTCGCTGAGTGGGACAAGTTTGAAGGACTTCTAAGACTGACATAGCAGTAGGAGATTGTGCCAAGTCATCAACCAAACTATAATTATGAGCCGCCCTAGCCTGAGGGTTGTAGACATTCCTACGTAATGGTATGCGAGGAATACAGAGAGGGAGTTCAGTATTAGGGTGAGGAATCATTGAAGGGGGGTCAGTTATGATTGGGGGTTCTTTTGAGCTGGTGGGAGAAGACTCAGGGGTTGTGTTGTATTGACGACTACATGTTTGTAGAAGAACTTATTCTTCGCTAGTAAGGAGGATAGTGCAATCTATAGGATTGCCTGGATTGGGATATGGTCCCATCTGAGGTAGGGAAGGTTGCACGTCTTGGTGAGTATTCATCACTCCTTGGTGTGGAATGGGGTTCTGCAACAAGATTGGGGGTGGTTGTTGCATGTATTGTTGTGCGGCCTGCTAAGGGGAAGGTGGTGCTGGAGGATGTGGTCCATTCACAGAGTCTTTCATTCGTTTAAAGTTGGTGATTTGGGGGCAGTGATGAGTATAGTGACCGAACTCACTGCAAAGGGCACAAGGGAAGTTTTTCCAGAGATTGTTGTTATTATTCCCTTGACATTTGTTATTTTTTCCCCCATGGGGGTTCTGAGTCCCTTGATTCTGGTTTCCCCCAGTAGGTTGGTTCTGTTAGGGGTGATTTCCACCTTGGCCTGGGTTATTATTGTTCCGATTTTTCCCTTTCTTTTTGGCATTATTCTCTTAATGGGTTGGATTTGCTGTGTTTATTTGTTCAAAATTTTGATATTGCTGAATGAGAGAGGGTTGAACAAAATTAACCCCGGCGTGTGGGTGTCCTTGTGGTGGAGCCATGGGCTGGGGAGGGCCAAGAAATGGAAAGTATGGATTATTTTGTGGTAATGATCTGTAAGGTGCATAGGAAGGCGTGAATATTTCGCTAGTAATTAGGGTATAAGCTGAGGTAGAAGGGGTACCAGAACTTGTTTGGATAGGTGGCGTATTGTGGGTGCTGGCGGTGGCCCACTGCTGGGTGGACGAAGGGCAACAGGGTATGGTTGTTGATAAGGGGGTGGAGGATAATAAGGGAGTCCTCCATAGGCTGACGGATATTGAGGTGTGCCATACAGTGGTGGTTGTTGGGGTTGTGGATTTTGGTGTGTGGTGTTACCAATCAATCTGTCTACAGAGTGAGACATCCCAGGTTTGTCTTGGCCAAATGGCACGGGTCTTGAAAGATCAATAAGTACTATGTGAAAGTATCGTGACTATGAATAGATGAGGTTTTATTGTTGAGCCTTACTGATGGCTTCTTCTTCTAATTGAGGGAAGGTGGAATCCACATCTTTACCGAGGAGAGAGACAAGTGATCTGAGAAACCAATCAAGACATTATTGTTTGGTGGTTTCTGCTTTGCACAAACTACATCATCGACACCACTCGTGAATCTGATCAGCGATATGTGTGGCTGAGGTTTGTTTAAAATCCGAGAGTAGTTCGAGACCATTATCGTTACAGATTGGTAATTGGAAGAAGGTCAAAAATGCTTTGGCTAAGGACTCAAAATTCGCATGGGACCCTGATTTTCCGTCTACATACCACTTGGTTGATGGGCCAATGAATGTTCATTGAAATAATCGAAGTCAGATGGAATCATTCATAATGTTGTTGGAAGAGCACCATAAGTGGAAATTCATGACATGGTTGGCAGGGTCGTCTCCTGCCTTTCCTTCAAACTTGGGGATGTCTGAAGGTAGTTTGGTAGGCATTGCGGGCCATGTGGGGTCATGCAATATAGGATCATTTGTGAGTTTTCTTAGATCTGGTATGTTGAGAGAAGCCAAATATGGCATCTGGAGTGGTGGTGGAGGGTTAGTTCCAGCCATGGTGTGAGTGTTTTGTGAACCTGATACTTGAGGGGGACTAGGTGGGTTGGTACTTCCCCCTTGAGGAGAAGTTGGCCCCCTGCTTCCGTGTAAAGGAGAGAGGGTGGGTGTTTGACCTTGGGAAGTGGACCCGAGTAAAGTGGAACCAAGCAAACCTAATCCTAAGACAGTGGCACTCACGGGGGTATGAGAAGGTGAGGTCGGTGAGTTGACGAGACTAGAAACTCCTTCTAAAATAGGAGGAAGATTTAGCAAGAGTCTAGAATGATGGGGGTTATGTGGGTCCCCTATGGTGTCTGACTAGCTAAGTGGATGTGTACAAATGGTGATGAGAGCAAATAAATGAACAAGATTCTTTGTTGTAATTTCTGGACCTTCACAATATATTTCACAATTAGATATAATCACAAGGGTATCATACATAAATAATTTGATAAAGAAACATATATGTGGGTAGGTGGATTTTGTCTGCGTGGGAGAACAAAGAAAACAAATTCTCGTGTCCTAAAAGATGTAATGTCCTTCCTCTCAAATAGCACTAGACCTTCCAATAGAACTCAATAGTGGGGTCTGAAGCCGCCGTAAGAGGAACTAGTGAAGGATAAAGTAATCAGTTATAATGAGGGGTAGAGGGTGCATATCCTGGAAGAAATGGCGATATTTCCCAATAGCTGCACAAAATCCGATCAAGGTGCAATTGCAGCCCACAATTGCCACCTGGGTAGATGTCCTTAAATTTGGTCACTAGGTACCTCGGTCAAAGTGTGACATTTAGATTTTCGGCCTCAGAAATGGGTCACGGGCTGGATCCTGTCTAAGAGGTGGGTGCCTCAAGGGGGGACGCACAGAACAACCAGACCTTGGCCTTCAACCCTTCACGGGTATCTCCCCGCCTTATGGTGTAGGAACACTTGACTTGGAGGATTTTGAAAGTTCCCTATTTGTCAACCTCTACTATTTTGACGATGTGAGAACCAAATAATGGAGAGTTATTTGGATGCCTATCCCCAAGATCCTACCTAGACTAAAAAATTCTTTTGGCACCTCCCGTGGAGGAAAAATTAGTGAGTTTTTAGAAAATTTTAGATGTGCTTGTTTGAGAGATTGGGGGTGTGAGCCAATCTCATTGAAATTAAGTGGGAGTGGATAGTTTTGTCAAGAAAAAAGGGTGGGGCGTTTCAGAATCCCATTGGAAGAAACTTACTTCAACCTCCACGTTTTCTGGATAAAACTATGTGAGTGATTGGTGAACTTTGTGTGTGAACAAGTGAAAGTGTGCCAATTTTTAATAATTTAGGTGTCACCTTGCTGTATGTGGACTTCTCTTGGTCCTTACAAGTGTTTATTACCTAAGTTACTAAGTGTCATTGGTACAGCCTTGCGGAATTTTAAAGTCCCTAGGAAACTAGCATGTGGACATGTGGGTCCTTACTATTCCTTTAACTCCATATTGTGGTTTAATCTAAAAAATATTTGAAACTATCCTAGATTGTGCACATGTGGGCATGTATGGGTCCGTTACAAAACCTTTAAAATTACCTAGTGAGTTAATCTAAGAAAGTAAATTTTAACATTATCCTAACTTTGTAGCATGTGGGCATGTATGGGCCCTTAGAAGTTTAATGTGTGTTTGAAAAATAAATTAAGAGGAGTCCCAAGGGGGTGTTTTCCTCTCCTAAAGATTTTGTCTTTTTAAGGGAGATGAAATTTTCCCTCAACCTCTTTCTGATTCTCAAGATCGCTTTGGAGCGCGAGAGAAGAGCGTACTCAACGATTGATATCCAATTTCTGGTCCTAATGCAAGTTTTATATGTTATTTGAAAATGATTTCAACTTATATTCTTAGTCAAAGCAAGCCATCCATGTGGAAAAAATGAAAACAAAAAGAGGAGATAATGATTTTAAACCCTAAGTGCCTATGTTTTGACTAATCCCTTTATATGGAGAGGGAACTAAGTGTGGTGCTGGTTACAATGTGCATGAAATCAATTTTAAAGAAGGTTGTGGGCCTTCCACAGATCATAAAGATATTACAATGTGTATTTTTTTCACAGGTGCATGGGTCTCAGAGTAGACAGAGGTGTTGTGAGCATCAGTTCGTGAACTACAAGAGTTTTATGGGCGCAAGTGTGTAGAAGGCGCTAAGTAGTATTGTGTTTTTGGTGCACATGTGCATGAGGTGCCACTGTGGGCCGATAAACCCGCGCACACCTGTCACACGGCTGTGAAGAAAATTCCAGATGAAATTCCTTCAACTCATCTTTGAATTTGATTTTTTTGCAAGTCGTCTTGGGCCGGTTATGGTACCTACAAGTTAAACAAACAGACATAAGAGATAAAATAACCCAAATGGGGTAGGAAATTGATACCTTTCCCCAGTGGAGTCACCAATCTATTGCGTCTCTTTTGTCACTTGAGTGAGAAAATTAGAGATGCTTACAAGCCCAGTTGGGTTAGCTAGGCAAGACAACAGTAAAGGAAAGGGTTAGAAATATAAAAAATGCAAGATAAACAAAAAAAGTAAACTAACAACAATAAAAGGAATTAAACTAGAGTGCATAAGATCATTAGAACAAGAAAGAAACAAGACTCATGCCACCAATGGAAAGGAGTATATTAGTGGAAGTAAAACACCGAAGAGAAAGTGAGACTTTGGGTCCCCTCTTCCTCCAAGGGAGGGCTCTTGAACCCCCAAAGTTGAGCTCTTCTTACAACTTGAAAACTTGAAAGAAATGGTGAAAGAATCCCAAGCTAGTTCACTCAAAAGGCGATGTGAATATCTCAAATGGAATGGTGCTAGTATGCTCTTGATGAGAAAATAGTATTTCCCAAGAGAATAGCATAAGCATAACCTTACAAATGAATTCCTTGAAAATGTAGTGCACCCGTGGCCTCTTTTTATAGCATAACTTTGAAGCATTGTGCAACCATCTTTTAGTGTGAAAAGGGGCTGTTTAGGGCACCTTTAGGTCTTTGACCAGCCACCCAGCCGGATCCAGTTGAGATTTGGATGTCAAATCAACTTGGAAGTTGAACCATAAGTGGGTGGGAGGCCGACCAACATCATAAATGTGTCGTTCTCAGGTGTGCACGGCTTTTAACGTCCACAGTCATGCCTCGGGCACATGCACACTTTTCGGGCGTTTCTTGATAGCGCATGTGTGCATGCGCCCTGTATAGTCATAGCGCATCTAAATTTTATAACTGGTTGTATAGTTTTGGACCTTTTGGAAATGATTTTTGGTAAATTTGGTCCATGGGTGAACTAATAGATGCTTGGAGATGCTGGATTCCTGTAACCATTTGCGGATGAAATTTCAGTGATAAACAAATGCATTGTTTTTCGTGGTGGGATTTTGATTTTTTATGCCTTTCGGTGCCATTTTACATGAGCTTAACCAACAAGACTTTAGCTCAGAAATTAAATATATGAAAATGTTTCTAATTCCACAATTACAGTGTATTAATGCAGTAGACAGATGATTCCACCTCCAATCCAGTGGGTCGAATCCTTTAAGACATTTTTTTGTAGATAAGAGGCTCCTTCATTGCGCAAGGAAAAATAACTAGGGCCTGGATGTTGCTTGGAGCCAAATTATTGATGGGGATTGTTATTGTTATTACATAGGCATAAATATAGTATATGTGTAGCGATAATGCTTGTATAATAAGCACACAAATCCCAGAGGTCAAGGGATCGAAACCCATTAACCTGTAAGGTATGCAATCTTTGAAAAATGAGAGGTTGTTTGAGAGTACTCTATGTTGATTGCAGCCAGAGAAGGCCTTTCTGTAAAGTAGTAACCGATGCATCCCAACATAAGAGGGATCTAGTCCGTCATTGGAGGGCTCCAGCAACCCTGTAAATAATTCAGCCTTGCATTCCAAATCCTCTTTGTCGCCATGATTTTGCAAATTCTCGGGGCCATTTTGGGGTCTATCCCTAATGGGGTCTTTCACCTACTCTTCCATGCTTACATATTCATTCTGGTATGTCCTGTAATTAATTATTACAGTGAGCAGCTTCGACTCAGTCTCCTGCACTGGATGAGAATGGCGTCCACATATTCTTTTGCACTTGATGACATTGTCAACAAAGGGTTGGGCTGAGAAGCCTTGAAAGACCCTTTCTTTTTCAAACTATTTAAATTCTCCATGTTCTTTCTTCTCAGATATGACCCAAATTCAATTGCCGGTCAATTCTGTATAAAAGTCTATAAAAGGTGCAACAACTTCATCGAATTCCATTGCATTTGTATTGGGGGCGTTAGAACTTCAAATATTTAGTTCATCGAACAAAAAATCATACCGTCTGCTTGAAAAATATGAAATCCTGATCTAGGTGTGGGAAAATTTGCATCATTATCTATTAATTCGTGTGGGTTGAGACATAAATTTGTATTTGAGTTAAGTCGAGTAATGGTGGAGCCTCGGACATTTGGCCTGAGATCAAAAAACCCAAAGCGAATGCCGCATATATTTCACAGGTGCTGGAACTAACCTTCACCTCTGATTTCCCTGTCAACGGTGAGGAGACGGAAACCGCCTTCAGATTCGCGATCAAAGATCCGGAAATAGCAATCGATGGTATGGTGAAAGCAGAAGTAGTGAGAAAAGTCCAATTCAATTGCTTAAACGACACATAATGAATAGGGAGTAGGTAGTACTTGGAAAAAATTGGCAAAATTAATTGTGTAATCAATTTTATACATTGAATGACATGA
>JZKD02S1954165.1:184543-258842 GCA_000966675.3 Picea glauca | reverse complement strand
GATCCCTAGGCAGAGGAAGGGGAGTGGACTTGACAACGTCCCAAAAATCCTGAAGTATTTGGAACCGCTCATTGGCACCAGACACGTGGCAGTCGAGTATCATTTCATTGACTCGCGACTTGGAGTGGTCAAGGGTAGGACTGCTTGAACTAACAATCCGCGAGATCACGATGTGATCATGGTCATTGGATCCAAGCCACGTGAGAACCATTGGATCAGAACCTTCGGGTGGTATCGAACTGCAGAAAAGGGTCGCCTGAAGGACACTTGTCACCTAGAAAAGAGTCAACCCATTGATTGACTTATTATTTCTCGAGATTTCACAAAAGAGGAGCATGAGGGCTCAACATCCCAACTCATGAAGTTGTGAGTTGTGAGTAGTGCTAGGGCTTAGCCTGGCCTATGATTATGTGTAGAAGGTGCTAGTGAGGAAGGAGCCAGACCCATATCACATTTTGGGTATCAGCGTTAGGAGAAAGAGAAGTCGAGAACCTTGACCCTCCAACTCCCGAGTTGCGAGAGGTGCATGTGCTAGGCCCCATAGGGATTCATGGATCTTGTTCCTCGAAGAAAGGACAAAATTTTTAGTTACCTTAGTGTGCATGTGACAGTATGCCAATATGGAGTCCTACCTTTCGTCACAGAACTTTGTACGTTGTAAATCAGACCCAAATGTCTACATGCTCAAGATGATTGATTCACTTCTACTTTTAGTTCTGTATGTCGATGATTTGTTGATCACCGGGTGCTTGACTTCAATGATTGTTGCAGTTAAGAGAATTCTACATGACAATTTTTTGATGATGGACATGGGTCCACTACACTTCTTCCTTGGACTCAAGATCAGTTAGGATGCATCAGGCATCAAACTGTCTCACGCCAAGTATGCACAAGATCTCCTTGAGAAATTTCACATGACAGACTGCAAGTCTACTCCGACTCCTTTCCTATCAGGAGAAAAACTTGAGGATGGCGGAAAGACTCCATTAGTTGAAATCACATTGTACAGACAACTAGTGGGGAGCTTGGTGTATCTCACACACTCCAGACTAGACCTCTCATATGTAGTTGGCGTAGTTTCCAGGTTAATGCAGGATCCGCATGAGCTACATTGGAAGGCTGCAAAGTGTATCCTTCGATACATATAGGGCACCATCACCTTTGGGATTCATTATGCAGTAGACTCTACATTAGATCTCATCTATTTTACTGATTCTGAATGGGCTGGTGATAGAACTGATCGCAAGTCCACATCTAGTTACTCACTAAGTCTTGGTTCTGGGCCTATCTGTTATTCGATCAAGAAGCAAGATGTCATTTCTCTATCTTCAGGCGAGGCAGAGTACAGAGGGGTAGTTAACATAACCATTCAGGCTATGTGGCTACAACATTTTCTCATTGAGTTGGGCATTCAGTTTCATCGGTCGATCATCATCTGGTGTGACAACCAGAGCAATCTAAAGTTCTGCAGAGATCCAGTTCAGAGGAAGCGAACGAATCACATCGAGATCCACATGCACTACATCCGGGACTTAGTACATGAGGGGATCATCTACTTACATTTATGTCCTTTAGCAGAATTGACGATAGACATCTTCACCAAGACCTTCACTCAACAGAAGTTCCATTCTCTGCAAAGTCGTCTTGGAATGAAGGACACAGTTTCCTAGAAACTATAGTTCTTCTTTATACATACATTGTATCTTGAGGGGGGGGGTTTCCCATGAGGTTTTCCCTCTTTCCTCACTTAATTTTTAGTGTATCTTTTTCATTTGAGTACCTAACATGGCCTCATTGGCGGGACCCATTCTTTATTTTCACCATAGTGATGTTCAAGGGGGGTGTTGGAGTTACTTCACACACACCTAGGATTTATTTTTCCTAAGGTTTTTCCTTGTTTATTATTCATAATTAGTCAATCCAGTCTTCTATATTTTAGGAGAGATTATTCCACCTGGAGAATATTCTCTTTCAATTGACACTTCAGTTTGACTAGTTGAGTTGAGTTTAGATGTTGCATTGGGATCATCACCATGCAACATTGGGATCATCACCATGATAATTTGACCTTGCCTTGGGATCATCTCCAAACTGGCATATTAGCCTTGATTCCATGAGTTAACTCCTCACTACTCTATGTTCATTCAGTTAACTGAAGACTAGTTGATTAGTTAACTCAACTAGGTGGCAGTTCACTCCCATAACTACCTGAGAGACTAGAATAAGTGGTAGTTCACTCACATAACTGTTGGTGTGTGTCCATATCAATCTATACCACCACTATGGTGCATTGTTCCACCTCCAGTCCAAATTCATTGAGCTATACAAAGTATATCATGTGTAAACTATTCATTATTCACAATGGTTAATGAGAATTCTTTCATTCTTTCTCTCCTTCTTGTTATTTCTCCAATTCTCTATGAAAATGTGTGTATTATTGTTTAGCTAGATCTATTTTGTGAAGTTTGAACACATTTACATGGTATCAGATCCGGCAGACTGCTAAGCAAAAGCTACACCAAAATCTTTTGCAGGTACAAAAGATTGAAGACAGTGGAAAGATGGAATTCCAAAAAGAATTCATTCTTACACCTTACAACTATTTTGCATGGAAGGAGAAAATATCCATACATCTCCAATCTAGAGGGTTGTACAGGTTAACCATGAATACATATACAGAGCTGAAATCAGCCATATAAAAATACAAGTACTTAAATCGCATGGATGAGGCACTCGGAACAATTTGTAGTCTTATTTCTCCTGATCTCCTTTTTCATATATCTTCCTGTAAGACTCCCAATGAAGCCTGGACCATATTGGAAGGGAAATCTGGAGAAAAGGATGAGATGAGGGGACACATGCTGGAGGTGGAACTTCTTACATTGGATCCAAAAATCTAGAATAATATCTAAGATTTCTTTACAAAATTCAAGGATTTACTGTCGCAACTCAAAGATTGCGGGGTTGACAAATCAAAGGAGGAGAAACAAATGGTTCTCACCATTTTCTCCAAGCTTGGTCCTGAATTATCTGTATTCATATATACATTTCATACCATCAGATTCGCCTCTGGATCCACCTAGAAGATGCCTTCTCTTGAGGACTTTATCGAATCCCTGACATAAGAGTAGACGAAGCTCATCAACATGGGCACACTCAAAGGCCCAAAGGTGCATGCACTCACTATGCAATATGGCATCCAAAAATATTATAAATCTAAATATAAAGACAAACAGAAAGATCATTCACATATAAAGAAGGAAGGGTACACAAAACCCTTCACCGATGACTCCAGATCCAAAGGTGAAAAGGGAAGAAAAGGGAAGAAATGCACATACTGTGACAAAGGATTCCATTTGGAATCTGCATGCATGCAAAAAAAATAGATTTGATGTCTCAAATACTTTATAAAAACAACCTTAGAGATTGCATCCCCAAGGGTGCCAAGAAGAAGAAGCCAGAAGATCTGAATTCCAAGAAAGGAAATTCTAGCCATGCCTTGATTTCCATCAACTCCTCTCACAATGCTTGGATCGTCGATTCAGGAGAATCACATCACATGGATGCCTCAAAAGAAGTATATTATTCTTTTTATGCATGCAAATGTCCTCCTATTCTGATGGGGGACAACTCTTCTATCGAAGTCACTGGTAAAGGAAGGATTGAACTCACCAATGGAAGCTTCTAGAATGTGTTGCATGTTCCCAAACTTTTTGTCAACCTTCTATCCATATATCAGATGAAGAATTCTGGCACTGGAAATAAAATCATATTTACACCAAATTCCATGGACATCTACGACATGCAAACCAACTCCAAGGTTTCTACCGGTGAGGTAAATCACCAGTATAGATTGTATACATTTTATGAATTCATTGAACCTGATTCTACTTTACTACTTACTCATACTGATGAAAGTAGTAGGATATGGCATGAAAGGTTTGGACATTTGAATTTCAGATACATGCAACAACTTAGCAAGAAAATATTAGTTGATGGTCTACTAGACATCCATTTCTCCAAGGGACTATGTGAGGGATGTGTTCTTGGAAAACACCCTCAATAGAAATTCGACAAGGGAAAGTCTCAGCTATCTTCCGCACCTTTAGATATGATCCATAGTGACCTCATGGGCCCTTTTCCACATCCATCGATCAGAAAAGAGAGGTTTGTTCTCATTTTTGTTGACGATTTCTCACATTTTACATGGATCTACTTTCTCGGGAAAAAATCTGAGGTCTTTCAACACCTCAAAGATTTCAAAGCTTTGGTTGAGACACAGTCCAGAAAGAAGAGCAAAGTCCTACGAACTGATAACGGGGGAGAGTATGTGAATCATGAGATCCATAATATTTGGCATGAGGTAGTGATTCAGTTGCAACACACAGTTCCCTATACTTCGTAGCAAAATAGAGTTGTTGAGCGAAAAAACCAATCTCTAAAGGAGATGGCATCTTGCATGTTGCATGGAAAGTCACTACCACAGAGACTATGGGCTGAAGCACTTAATTGTGCAACATACATCCAAAATAGATCTCCTCACAAATCTATCAAGGATAAGACCCCCTATGAGGCTTGGAGCGGCCTCAAACTGGAAGTGACCCACTTTCGTATTTTCGGCTCACGTGCATGGGCCCAGATTCCATCTAAAAAGAGGAAGGCACTTGATCCATGGAGAAATGAGTACATTTTTGTTGGATACCCTGATGGTGTGAAGGGATATTAGCTTATTTATCTTTCCTCGGACCGACTGATCATTGAGTGTAGTGTCAAATTTGAGGAAAGTGTCTTGCATGTACCTCAACAGTCGCATATAGACACCTTCACTCTTCCACCTATCTGAGATGATGAGCATGCACATGTTGAATCTTCTTCAGATGAGAGTTCTGATTCAAAGGAATCAGATGATTCAGATTTAGATTCAAAGTCGGTACAGTCAGATGCAAAGTCAGAGCATCCAGATGTAGTTGCAGATCCAGAGCAGAGGCCCAAGTGGGCACAAACTACTCTTCAGGATGCAACGGATCTCGTAGGTGATCTAGCCAATACTAGGAGGATGTGATATGATTTCGATGAGCCTCATGTTTCACTCACTACCACTGAACCATTTCCTTCCAGGCATCTTTTGTTGGTTCAGTCTTCAGATCCATAGTCTTATGGCGAGGTTGTTGGAAATCCATTTTGGGAATCCGCCATGCAGGAGGAGTACAACTCCCTCCTCGAGAACCAAACTTGGGATCTGGTTCCCCTTCCTTCTGGGAGGAAACTTGTCAGATGAATATGGGTCTACAGGACCAAGAGCACAACAAATGGATAGATCAACAAATAGAAAGTTAGGTTTGTTTCCAAAATCTTTCAGTAGGGTCATGGTATTGACTATGATGAGACCTTTTCTCCAGTAGCGAAGATGGATTCCATACGATTGACACTTGCCATTGCGGCATCCAAGGGATGGGAAGTCCATCAGATGGACGTGAAGAATGCATTTATTCACGGTGTTCTCTCTGAAGATATCTACATGGATCAACCCCATGGATTTATGTAGGACTCATCTTTGGTCTATCGACTGAAGAAGTCACTTTATGGCCTCAGGCAGGCTACGAGGGCATTGTATGCCAAGATGGAATCCTACCTATTGTCACAGAAATTTGTATGTTGTAAATCCTACCCAAATGTCTACATGCTCAGGACGATTGATTCACTTCTAATTTTAGTTCTGTATGTTGATGATTTGTTGATCACCGAGTGCTCAAATTTAGCGATTGTTGTAGTCAAGAGGATTCTACATGACAGGTTTTTGATAATGGACATGGGTCCGCTACACTTATTCCTTGGACTCGAGATCAGTCAAGATGCATCAGGCATCAAATTGTCTCAGTCCAAGTATGCATGAGATCTCCTTGAGAGATTTTACATGAGAGACTGCAAGTCTGCTCCGACTCCTTTCCTATCAGGAGTCAAACTTGAGGATGGTGGGGAGACTCCATTCATTTATAGCACATTGTATAGACAGATAGTGGGGAGCTTGGTGTATCTCACAAACTCCAGACTAGACCTCTCATATGCAATTGGCACAGTTTCCAAGTTCATGCAGGAGCCGCATGAGCTACATTGGAAGGCTGCAAAGTGTATCCTTCGATACGTACATGGAACCATCACCTTTGGGATTCATTATGCAACAGAATCTACATTAGATCTCATCGGTTTTACTGATTCCTAATGGGCTGGAAATATCATTGATCACAAGTCCACATCTGGTTACTCACTCAGTCTTGGTTCTGGGCCTATCTGTTGGTCGAGCAAGAAGCAAGTTGCCATTGCTCTATCTTTAGCCAGGGCAAAGTACAGAGGGGTAGTTAACATAACAATTCAGGCTATGTGGCTACAACATTCTCTCACTAAGTTGGTCATTCAGTTTCATCGGCCTATCATCATCTAGTATGAAAACCAGAGCACTCTGAAGTTCTGCAAAGATCTAGTTCAGAGGCAGTGGATGAATCACATCGAGATCCACATGCACTACATCCAGGACTTATTACATGAGGGGATCATCGACTTACAGTTATGTTCTTCAGCAAAATAGACGACATACATCTTCAGCAAGACCTTCACTAAGAAGAAGTTCCATTCTCTACGAAGTCGTCGTGGAGTGAAGGACACAGTTGCCTACCAACTGTAGTTCTTCTTTCTACATACATTGTACCTTGAGGGGGGGTTTTTCCCATAAGGTTTTCCCTCTTTCCTCACTTTATTTTCAGTGTATATTTTTTATTTGGGTACCTAACATGGCCTCGTTGGCAGTTCCCATTCTTTATTTTCACCATAGTGATGTTGAGGGGGGGTGTTGGAGTTACTTCACACACACCTAGGATTTCTTTTTCCTAAGGATTTTCCTTGTTTATTAGTCATTGCTGGCAGAGGGGAAGACCTAGGGTTCAACGCTACAACAACGCACCAATAAAACCCTAACTACCATCCCTTTCAGCAACACCTGTGAAGCAGATGAAGTATCACTTGAGGTAGAGGTAGGGGTGGTTGCAGGACTCAGATGTCTGCAACCTTAGCTAGGACACAAATCTGTGATTATAAAACTTAACAAAGAACTTAGCATCTAATGTTCATTGATATCCAGTTCTTAGTTACAACGCAGTTAAATCCTACTCTCAATGCAGATAAGCCCTAAACTATAGAACATCATAGTATTCATTCAGATATAAGGTATTTAAGCACTAAGAATACTTACATAAGTCATATCTAACATCCATCCACATCATTAAGCACAAAGCATCAACATATCTATCTATCATTCATATATATTAAAGCACTAAGCAAGTAAACACATCAACACATCAACACATTGCACAAAGCATAGCAACACAACATGTATGTGGTTCACCCCCACCCTGGGGCTACGTCCACCAACTCTTCTCTTCTTTATTATTTTTGGTCAAGCTTCTTACAGGCACATAGCATCAATATCCTACTCTGCAGAAGACAGGATAATTTCACGCACTCCGCCAAATCCTCCTTCTTGTATCTAGGGCACAACACCAAGCCTTGCACAGTTTCTTACAGTTACTTTCATTTATCCTTGCAAGCCTCACACAGTATGCACAAAGAACTTACAACTCTTGATCATATAGATCAAACACTATCACTTAACACCACTTACAATTGACTTGTTCTCCCCTTACTTACATCACTTAGTCTTTTATTTATACATTACAAAAAGGTCCTATACATGGGTAAACCCATGGGCCGACATTCCCATACCCGTTACATAAGCCCAAAACCCAAAAATCCATAAAAAGGGGCCGAGATACTGTGATATCCGCTTCATCTTGTGCTCCTCCTTCGACAGCCTGTCGAAGTCCCAAAAGTAGGTCAAACATGACCAAGAACCCTCAAAATGTGGTCGAGGGCCAACAGGCCCCCAACACTCACCTGTGACTCATCCTGAGTCACTCTGATCTGTTTAGTTCTACTTCCAAAGCCTCAAGCTTGGCTCAAGCTACTTCAACTTATTGTTGTTCCATGGCCTCCTTTTCATCAAACTCTTGGATGACTGCTTCGTTGACAGGTCCCTCTAGGCATTGTTCAGCTGCAATGACGACCTTCTCCAATTCTACTCCTCGACCTTCGATCTCTATGAAAAATTGGTAAGCCTCATCCTGTGTAGGTTGGAGCCTCTGAGTCACTTCCATGAATCTACTCTAGATAGTGTGGACCTGCTATTGGGCAGTGCGTTGCTCCTGGGATTGCTTCATTTTTTCCACAACTAAGAGGGGCTTCAACTCCGCCTGTGTTGTCTCTGCTTGCTACTTCGATTCCTGGACCTATGACTCTAGTGCCTTCAGTTCTGGGTTCTTAGTGAGTCGCCCATATGTTTGGTCACTGTGATCACTCAGTTGCTTACATTCCATGGAAAGGGCCTTTATTCTCTCAACTACGCTCTGGGCAGTTGCTTCTCTTTGATCCCTTACATCCTGTGGAATGTCAGGAACTATGTGAAACTCTAAGTCTGTTATTATTTGTTGTAGATATTGGATAGCTTCTGTGAGCTACTCTACTTGATGCGTGACTTGGTATTGTACCTATGGCTCTAAGCCTGTCATAGAGCGAAGTGCTCTATTAACTGCTTCTTTCACTTTGAGTTTCTCCGTGAGAAACTGTTCTTTTCCTTATTGCATCTATGCCTTCTCTTCGTCAAACTTTTCCTAGAGATCAACCTTATCCTCCTCCACAACTCGGCGTTGTTCTACGGGTACTCCTTGCATTTTCTTCAAGGCCCGGGTGGATTTTTATGTTTCTTCTTGTGCTCATCGAAGGTGAGCTTCAGTTGCATCTGCTATTCAACAAAGTTGGGATGGCTCATCTCCCAACTCTTGTTCTCCCGATGGCAGGGGCGCAGTGGAGACTGCACAACTAAAATGAAGGGTCTGTTGCACCCCTTGGAGTTCGACCTCAATTCTATCATACATTTCCTCCTTCTTGGCTTATTGTTTCTCCATGATTTCCAATGAAGCATAATTTAGAGCTGCTATGATGAAGTCAAAATCATCGGTGGTGAGTACAATTTGCATCTTGGTCATGGTGGTTCTCGATTTCTTCCAGGAGGAAGGTTTCAAGGGAGAATACTTCCTCTTATTCAAGGGGTCAAACTAATCTCTAGGTGGTGTTACTTCACCTTGCTTCTGTTCAGCTTCTACTTCGTCATCACCCCCTCGGTCAGGTGATACTGAAGAAGTATTTCCTGAGGCACTTCTTAAATATTGTACCTCTTCAGTTTTCATCCTTCTGCTGACTCTAGGTGTGTTCTGTTCTATGTGAGTGGCCTCTAGGCTGTCCAGTTTAGGGTCAGACATCTCTACAAGTTTAGCAGGGATAAGGAGGTCTATAGACTAGTCCTTAGTGATCTCCTCAAGGTCCTCTTCCATGAGTTTATAGTACGACTAGAGATTCTCCTTATGTTCATCAGCTCGTGCTGTAATGTAGATGAAATGTCAATCTACACTGAACTTCATCAGGGGTTGGAATATCTGCAAGGTGTTCAGAGTCATGCGAGGTTCGTCTTCGATGGATCTCTTCACCTAAAATTAATATGTATGGAAAAAAACATTCGATTACCACTATTTTATCATATCACTCGAATACTAGAGTGTGGTGAACTTCACAACAAGCAGATCGAACTGCTCGTTGTCCAAGAAGATCTCACCTTCCACCATTTCCTAGGCAAGAAACATGATGAGGAACAGGAGCCATCTAAAGTGAAACTCATAGCCCTGATCCTGCACTTCACGAAAGTTTGTTTCAAGATGATTGACTAGTTACTTCATCCAGTTCATTTGCAGACCTTCTACACACTTCCCTGCGAGGTCAATCATCCTCCATCTATTAATTGGCATGATAGGCGCACCACACCATTCTGGATGGAGGCTACCTTTTAGCCTCACATCCCCTTCTCAATATCATCATATGTATCCTTGATATTATGTGCTAGCATAAGATCTATGGATTTTCCTGGATAGAACTCCTGTGGGTCAGGTCCTTGCATACTCAACCCTATGATCCTATGGATCAGCGTCAGATTGATTGTAATGCAATGGTCTATCCATAAGTATCTTCCATGGTAAAATGACAGTAACAACTTGACAGAGGCGTTGACTTCCTAGTTCCTTCCAAAGTGTGGGATTTTCATTACATTTAACAGGGTGGACTACGCGAGGTTCATTTCCCACAGCTGGGGGATTATCTTTGAGTTCTTCCCCTTCATCCTGGTCAGGTATTTGTATAGGGAAAGCATGCCATGGTTATTTCGATCTACAAGGTTGAAGTCACTGAACTTCAATGCTGTGATCTTGTCCTATTGCTCTTGCACTGCACGTATCCCCCTCGGGAGGTATGCAATAACCATGGTGTGATCGAAATATCTTAGCACACTATCACAACTCACCACTCCAGCCAGAGGTGGGATGTAGTTGAGAAATATGGTCGGGATCATCTTCACATTGGCTAAGTCATCTCTATGTTTGGTTCTCTTTTCCGCTGATGGTCGGTATGGTCCAGCTCCGCGAGAAATCGACGGGAGGCTTGCACTCCTCTCATCAATGATGCTTGTACACCCACAAACATTACTCTCTTAGACATGATTCTCTTAGTCATGAGGTCGATGAGAAATTCCTTCACAGACTCTTCGACTATGCTGAGTTCCTCAGACATACACGCTCATGGTTGAATATCTTGGGTTAGAAGGGTAACTAATCAATGCAACGAGATGGACGACAATAGCGTGATGATCACTGTACAAAATAAACTATTCTGCAAGCTCAGATAATCATGCTTGGAAAAGGTGTTCTTGATGCATGGCACGTCGGGATAAATAGATAACTTGGCAACTGATCTCTTGCAATGAGTGAGAATCCTTCATTAACTCAGTTCTATCTGTTATGGCTCAGTCCCAATGGTCTGGTGGCAACCTGTCTCACCATAAATGCATTTCTTCCCATTCGGGGTGTCGGTCTAATGATTATACTATTCCCAATGGCTATATTGCTTCGCCATGGTGAAGTTCCATGTGACATTGTTATGATATCCTGACAAAGTTCCAATTTTCCAAATTTTCCTTTTGCGAAGTTTCCTCTGGAACCTTCTATAACTTTTCGATCTTAGCTTTCTTCTTACTTATATTTCTATCCTTTTCCTAGTGATTTTTAGCTCGATATTCCTTTTTCCATTCTAATTCTTATCTCCTCTTGGCATAGTAACTTCACGTTGTTGAGATTCTTTCCTATAAATCAGGGGTAATACTTCATCTATATCTAGAATAGGTACTGTTGGCATTGGAAGTCACTCCTAGATTGCAGCAGGAGCAAAGCCTGATGCCCATCAGTTTATGTCACGATTTGCTTATAGAGGGTGATCAAATGGAAGAAAACTCGAAACAATATCGTTCTAACTCTGAAACTAGGCTGGACATGCATAGGTAGGTGAGGTCTTAGTTAAACTTCAGACAATAAGTTGTAGTAAGGGTGAATAGGAGGAAGAATTCTGTGAGGAAAAGATGAGGGCTATTGTAGGCATCGAGCTTCTAACATCCTGTAGAAGAAAAACTTGAATGTAAGGACTTCTGACACTCAAATGTAGGCAACACTGGAGATTAAAACACTGTTACAATAAATCCTTTATCATAACACAGTCACAGTAATTCACACGAATCAGTCGATCATGAACTCTCTCAGTATGAGATGAATCTAGATGGGATAAGAAAGTTGCCTGTCATAAAATAAGAAATATCACATACAGATACATAACCAGAGAACTAGAGCATCTATTAAAACTTTACAATCGAGAGCTTTGCTCTACCATTGATGGTTACAAAAATAGAAAAACTGAGAATATATACTCAAAAAAATTCGCCCAACAGAGGCGTGCTCAAACCTCCAAGGCGTGGCGTCTCTTCAATCAAACCTGGATGAAAATCCTGCATTAGATGCCACCTTAACTTAGCATGGCTCTTGAAGGGGGGGACCTGCACACAAGGGTACCACGGGCTGATTTCTCCAGGCCTCCCATACCTTCCATTTATGGCTCAAGCTAAGGTTTCATCTACCTGCTCAATTTTCTTTAACTACTTCCCTAGGGAGTGGCTGAGACGATATGCTCAAGAGAAGACCATGTGCCTAATATCTAAGGCTCAGAGGCTAGCCTCCCTTAATGACCATCATCACCACCATCGATGTAACCCAGGGCCATGACTTGGTGCCTCTCTCCAAGGGCACTTCAACATTTCTTCTTTCAGGGATTTCTACTTCCTCTGCCTTCAAATTTCCTGGTGCCCAATCTCGTGAAACAACCCTACAGGATCAATGGTTGGATCATATTTAAAACTAATGGCCACGATAATTTTTCCTTGAACACATTGGCTCCACGCTCCTCATCTGCTTTGTCTCTTTTCCATATGACCCAGTTCTATGACCGTGGGCCCGCACCCAGAGGCACCTTCGCATCTTGCACATCGTGGATGGGAGGGAGCTGATCCTTGTTCTTCAAAGTCATGATAGACGAAGTGGCGATAGAGCCAAATCGTGCACCATATGTCCCTCCTTGATCGGATGGCCCTGAACTTCGTCGACGATACTGTGGGCTCGAATCCTAGATGCCTTCACATCTCACATATCATGGATGGGAGGGAGCTGATCCTTGTTCTTCAAAGTCATGATAGGCAAAGTGGTGATAGAGCCCAATCATGCACCATGTGTCCCTCCTTGATTGGACGACCTTGAACTTCTTCGGTGATACTATGGGCCTGAATCTTAGATGCCTTCACATCTCGCGTATCGTGGATCCTAGCTGCAGAGAAAAAGTGTTTCAAGGTCGTGATGGGAGAAGTTGCGAGAGAGACCGATCATGCACCATGTGCTCCTCCAGGATGGATGGCCTGGATCATTTCAGTGATATTGCGGGCCCTATTCTTGTGCTAAACATAGCACAATTCCATCAACTGCAAATATCTACTGACCGACGATCTGCTCCATCGATCGATCCTCGTTGTTGGACACTGGATCATGCGTCTACTAACATTTTAATCCCGAAATGGATATTTTATGCGTTGCATGGTGTGCTCACGACCACATCCTTGGACAAAATGCCTTTGTTGGAATTTTAGGCCTACTTCTTCATAGCTCGGGCTACAGGCTCAAAGGAGAGAAAACAACCCACCCCTCTTAACAAGAATTAATGTTAACATTAGGCTCCATGGGGGATAGAGTCATCCCTGTGATGATCTAAGAACTCATTTGCAACTTTAGTGCCTTGCTATTGAGCTATGGAGTCATTTGCTAAGCCGAAAAATAAACAAAGAACCAAAAGGACAATATTTACAGACAAAGGAGCCGTCTAAGGCTCAAACAAAACATTTCTTCAGAAAATGCCCATTTACTAGGCTATTAAAAACCTCCTCACACTCCAAATCCTACAACCTGTACATGTTATTTGAGAAAACCTCATAGATTTTGAAGGTCCCGATCCATAGGGCATCAAACTTGCTGTGTTTTCCCTTATCCTATCTAGGTGCATCCCACTTAAGCACCAAACCCCCGATCTCAAACTCCTTCTTCCTGACCTTCCTGTCAAAGGCCTGTTTGACCTTCTGCTAATGACTATGAGTTGTGTCCATCACCTATTCTCTGATCTGTTTTACTTCTACCATCTGATGAATCCTTCTGACCATATGATCCAACTCTCCTTCATAATATTTAAAGAACTTTTCTACAGGTAAGGCGAGCTAAGTGGGAAAAACCACTTCTGTTCCATAAACCAGCTGAAAAGGAGAGGTGCCTAGGGACTTCTTCATTGTCACTCGATTGGCCCATAGAGAGAATTTGAGCTTTGAATCCCAAGCCCTCTTATTGTATTTCAATAATCTTTTAATGATATTGATTAGGCTTTTATTGGAAGATTCTACCAGTCCATTTCCTTAAGGATAATAGGGGGTGGAGTGAATTAGCGAGATCTCAAACTACTCACAGAACTTAATCAGAGGCTTAGATTTGAACGAAGCAGCATTATCAGTGACAATCCTGCTAGGAAAGCCAAATATGGCTATGATATCCTCCAGGAAGCAGATAATTACTTTGTGTGATGCACTTCTGGTGGGGGCAGCTTCTATCCACTTGGTAAAATAGTCTGTTGTAGTCAATATCCATCTATGTTGGCCACTTGAGGGAGGATGGATTTCCCCGATGAAGTCCAGCCCCCACTGTTGAAAAGGTATTGAAGCTACTATAGGCTTTAGTGGCAATGTTCTAAGTTACTGCTTTCTTGAGAACCTTTGACATTTGATGCAAGCTCTAACTTCTCTACAGACATCGGTGAATAAGGTGGGCCAATAGTACCCAACTCTGAGAATTTTGTGAGATGTGGTCTTCCAAAACTAATGTCCTCCACAAAGGCTGCTATGGAATTCAAATATAACCTTCTGGGATTCCTATGGGTTCAAACACCTCAACAACACCCCTAGAGGGTCTCTCCAGTACAAGACTTGGTCAATGAGGCAATATTTGACCACCTTGAGTTTTAAAGATCTTGCCTTACTTTTACCCATTCCATCAGGGGGCTTCAACTCCTGCAGAAAGTACAAAATGTCTCAATACCAGGTGCATTCTTTCAGTGATAAGATGTCCTGAGAGCTTTGGATGAGAAACTCAGCTTGCTGAGTTCCTGAGCAAGTATTAATCAAACTAACCCCCAAGGCTCTACAATTGGATTCAGCCAATAGCTTGGCTAAACCCTACCCCTTAACCAACTTGGTGGGCTTTATTTCCAGGTCAAACTCAAGGATCTTAGCAATCCATTTACCTCTTCTCCCATCTATGTCAGGTTGTACAAGGATGTTCTTCACAGAGGCTGAAGGAACGTATGCGGTCACTCTTGAGTGCAAGACATAGACTCTGAAAGCTTTGAGAGATTTCACCAAGGCATAGGCCTATTTCTCCATGATTTCATACCTGATTTCTACATCTCTTAATGCTTTCCTAAAGAAGGCAATGGGTTGTTCTTGCCCTTCCTCATTTTTCTGCAATAAGACCACTGCTACTGTATCAAAAGAAACAAAAGAAAAAACTAGGAAGTCTTTGGAATAGTCAATACTGATCAACACAGGTGCCTCAGTTGATGTAGGAGCATCTCTCCACATCAGTCAGCTAGCCAACCATCCACGTCATCGCATGCATTCAAGGATGAAGAGAGACGCAGCCCTCGTTTTCAAATTTGAAATTTGAATGTAATTAATGTTGTAGGTTGTTGAGCCATGAGGCCATGCTTTGCATAGGTTCTAGTGTAGGTAGGCCTTTAATGTTCGAAGGCCGAGATCTAGATCCGATTGTGGACTAGACAACCCATTCATTGTAGAATTGAATAGAGTAGGTGAGTTTGGAGGGAAGAGCTCGAAGAGCCCCCTCATGTAAAAGATATTTTGATCTCTTTGTAAAAAATAAGAGAGGCAAGAAGATAGAGTTGAGTATAGCTAAGAGAGCAAGAGAAGGATCGATACCTTGTTACAGGCCATACTCAGGAACACCTTGTAAAAACATGCATTTCCATTAATACAAAACATTGGTTTTTCTTGCATGTATGTCTGTGTTGAATGAATGTTTATGATTGTTCTATTTATGTTGTAGATGTATGCTGTAGGTTTGCATTTGCGGGGATTTGTTTGATTTTAGGTGGTTGAGGGTCTTTGAGGCTTCACACCAGGATGGTGTGACAGAACATTGCGGGTTCTGTAGGCCGTGCACAGATGCACTTCTGAACTCTGTGGATTCAAACAAAGACGTGCCGAGGGCACAGAAGCTGAAGTCATCAAATCAGAGGAAGACCTCAAGGTTACTGAAGACCTTAGAGGCAAGGCTGTGTAGGAGAGACACAGTTGTAGACAAAAACTCTACTGTGAATTCTGTATATGCTCTGCCAGGTGGGCATTGAGTAGGTGCAAAGGGTTCACAGAGAAATAACTTTGCTGTGAGTTCAGAAGAAGGAAGAAGCTCTGAGGAGTTCTGTAAAACTATGCCAGGGGGGCATTGAGTCAATGTGCAAATAGGAACAGGAAGAGAACTCTTTGAGTTCTAGAATTGAGGAAGAATCCACTGAAGGATCTTCACAGGGTTGTTGAATACCCTAAGAGACTCAACAATCAAGTTGCTTGAGCAGAGGATTTCCAGGAGGGCATCATATTTCTCCATCTAAGGGAGAAGGGAGAATGAATTATTTCCTTAGAGGTTTGAGTCTTAGAGAATATCAGAAGAGATAGCACTTTGTGTGCAAAGACTCTGCAAAGGTGAAGAAGTCACAGAATCCCATGAGGATTCAAAGTAAAGCTCAGGAGAGATAGTGTTTTCATAGATGTGCAGGCGAGACTCAAATTCATGGAGCTCACATAGGAAGAGAACAAAGGTCAAGGCCTTTGGACAATTGGAATTCTTCCAAGTGCAGGAAGAAAGAGCCAAAGCTCAAGAGGAGTACAACTGTCGTTGGATCCAGCTGAAAGAATCTAGACCATTAAAGATTTCCCACGTCTAGGAAACAACAGGAGGAGTGCACAGGAAGGGCAGATCTAAACCATCGGATCTTGATCCAAATATGTGTCAGCCGTTTGATCTGATAGGAGTTGTGAGGGGTTTAAAGACTTCATGAATAGAAGAGAGAAAATCCCGAAAAGAGGTTGATATCGGGATTTCGGCATTCGGGAGTTTGGGAGTCTCGAGGATGAAAGTCTGGGAACTTGACATCACAAGTCTCAAATTTGATAGAGAATCCATCGACATTGGAAGTCACTCCTGGATTGCAGCAGAAGCAGAGCCTGACGCCCATCAGTTTATGTCATGATTTGTTTATAAAGGGTGATCAAATGGAAGAAAACTCAAAACAATATCGTTCTAACTCCGAAACTAGGTTGGGCATGCACAGGTAGGTGAGGTCTTAGTTAAACTTCAGACAGTAAGTTGTAGAAAGGGTGAATAGGAGGAAGACTTCTATGAGGAAAAGTTGAGGGTTGTTGTAGGCATCGAGCTTGTAACAACCTGTAGAAGAAAAACTTGAACATAAGAACTTATTACACTCAAATGTAGGAAACACTGGAGAATATAATGGTGTTACAATAAATCCTTTATCATAACACAGTCACAGCAATTCACACGAATCAGTCCATCATGAACTCTCTCAGTATGATATGAAGCTAGATGGGATAAGAAAGCTATCTGTCATAAAACAAGAAATTTCACATACAGATACATAACCATAGAACTAGAGAATCTATTAAAACTTTACAATCGGGAGATTTTCTCTACCATTGATGATTACAAAAATAGAAAAACTAAGTATATATACTCAGAAAAATTCACCCAACAGAGGCATGCTTGAACCTCCAAGGTGTGGTGTCTCTTCAGTCAAACCTGGATAGAAATCCTGCATCAGACGCCACCTTAACTCAGCATGGCTCTTGCAGGGGGAGACCTGCACACAAAGGTACCACGATCTGAT
The DNA here is from genome assembly GCA_000966675.3 of Picea glauca. Taxonomy (NCBI): domain Eukaryota; kingdom Viridiplantae; phylum Streptophyta; class Pinopsida; order Pinales; family Pinaceae; genus Picea; species Picea glauca. Next base: position 241,307 of record JZKD02S1954165.1, on the reverse strand, counting down.
TGCTCTAGGCCTCCCATACCTTCCATTTATGGCTCGAGCTAAGGTTTCATCTACCTACTTGATTTTCATTAATTACATCCCCAAGGAGTGGCCAAGACGATATGATCAGAAGAAGACCACGTGCCTGCTCTCTAAGTCTCAGAGGCTATACTCCCTTTCTTCTGGCACTGCCATCAATGTAACCCAGGGCCATGACCTGGCACCTCTCTCCAAGGGTGCTTTGACATTTCTTCTTTCGGGGATTTATACTTCCCCTGCCTTCAAATTTCCTGGTGCCCAATCTCGTGAAATGGCCCTCCAGGATCAACAGTTGGATCGTCTTTAAAACTAATGGCCATGATCATTTTTCCTTGAACACATTAGATCCATGCCCCTCATCTGCTTTGTCTCTTTTCCATACGACCCAGTGCTATGACCATGGGCCTGCACCCAGGGGTGCTTTCTAATCTTGTGTATCGTGGATGGGAGGGAGCTGATCCTTGTTCTTCAAATTCACGATAGGCGAAGTGGTGATAGAGCCCAATCATGTGCCACATCTCCCTCCTTGATCGGATGGCCCTGAACTTCTTCAGAAATACTGTGGGCCCGAATCCTGGACACCTTCGCATCTCGCGTATCGTGGATGGGAGGGAGTTGATCCTTGTTCTTCAAAGTCATAATAGGTGAAGTGGCGATAGAGCCCAATCATGCGCCACATGTCCCTCTTTTATCGGACGACCCTGAACTTCTTCAGTGATACTGTGGGCCCGAATTCTGGATGCCTTCGCATCTCACATATCATGGATCTGAGATGCAGAGAAAAAGTGTTTCAAGGTCGCGATGGGATAATTTGTGACAAAGCCCAATCGTGCGCCACGTGATCCTCTGGGATGGATGGCCTAGATCATTTTAGCAATATTGTGGGCCTGATTCCTATGCTAAACATGGCACAATTCTGTCAGCCACAAATATCCACCGATCGACGATCTGCTCCATCAATCGATCCTCACCGCTGGACATTGGATCGTGCATCTGCTAACATTTTAAGCCCGAAATGGAGATTTTATGCGTTGCACGGTGTGCTCACAGCCGTATCCTTGGACAAAATGCCTTTGCTGGACTTTTAGGCCTACTTCTTCACAGCTCGGGCTACGGGCTCAAAGGAGAGAAAACAACCCACCCCTCTTAACAAGAATTAATGTTAACAGGTACTTCAGTCTTATGTGGGTCTTCTAGTGTTCTTCTAGCTTCAACATCCCAGTCTCTGGAATTAAACAACTTCGATCATTTTTCATGTTCTTCAATCAAGTGTGCGATCCTCCTAGTCATGAAATCTTTTAAATCTTGATTCTTTTGTTCTAATATTTCTTCTTCCTTCCTTCTGGTCTGATCTCTTTCAATCCAAGGTTTTCCTAGTAACATAGTAAATGGATCATTGTTCTCAATAAATTTAACAACTTCAAATTATTCCTCTGTCAAAGTTCCATTGGTACTCATAGATATCTGGGTGAGCTTCCACATAGGTTTATCAGCTTTCCTCTGAATAATCCTATTCCTCCCAATGAAGGAATCATAGCTGGCTTCCCTAAATTTTCCCAAGTTCTTTCTATCATAATATTAGCATGTGTTTCCTCATCCATAACACATTCAATGTTGAAGTCTCATATTCTTTCTTCTATGCATTCTTTTTCTTTGAAGATCTCTGATAAGATGACATGTCAACGGTCATTCAGGGTTTCTTTCATCTGTAGAAATACTTTCTCTGATTCTTTCTGGGGTTCTGTCCTGGTTTCAGTTTCTTGACCTTTCTCATGGTATTCTTGTCTCATATTCATCCTTTCAACCTTAGCAATCATTCTAGGGAAATATAATACTTCATGGTCCATAGAATTGCAACAGAGGCAACTAGATATTCTTCCGAGGCATTCCTTAGCAATATATCCTGTTTTTTTGCAACTATAGCAAAGGGTTAATCCTCTCTTTCTTTTAAATGATCCCTAGATTTTCCTATACTGCGTGCTAGGATCATAGTAGCTAACCTGTAACAAATTCTTTCTAGGGTCTTGCATCCATTTGTTATTCCAAACATTCTCTCTATGCATAGGTATAACATATATTTCACTATTATTATCATATCTACTTATATCAAATCTTCTTTCATCTATCAGTGCTCTAGTTTTCAATCTAGGATAGAATCTATCAACCATACCTAGATCCATACTCTAGAAACAAAAAATTACACTTATCTTACTTATATAGAGCACAAAGCTTACAGATGTTACCTCTTTAGTCTCACTCTCACCTTTATCAGGGCACAAAGCTCCCAGATCTTACCTTTTTTTCTTCATATCTAACCCTTCTTCTTGGCACAGAGCTTCACAGATCAAGTAGAATGCTGCACACTAGGGAAACAGACCTACGCACAGAGCTTTCACAGTTTCAGGTGTAATCTCTGCACAAAGCTTCTTCTTCCTCAGTTCCTAGCAATCACAGTTTCAGGTCCCGACAACAAAACCATTTGTTGGCACAGGGGCAGAACCAGGGTTCAATGCTACAACAATGCCCCAACAAAACCCTACTTACCGGCCCTTTTGGCAACACCTGTGAAGAATATGAAGTCTCACCTAAGGTAGAGGCAGGGGTGGTTGTAGGACTCAATTGTCTGCAACCTTAGCTGGGACACAGATATGTGATTCTAACACTTGACATAGCACTTAGCAGCTAACATTCATCGATATCCAGTTCTTAGTTACAACGCAGTTAAATCCTACCCTTAGTGAAGATAAACCCTAAACTATAGAACATCATAGTATTAATTCAGATCTAAGGTATTTAAGCACTAAGAATACTTACATAAGTCAGATCTAACATCCATCCACATCATTAAGCACAAAGCATCAACGGATCTATATATCATTCATCTATATTAAAGCACTAATCAAGTAAACACATAAACACATCAACACATCGCACAAAGCATAGCAACACAACTATTTTTGGATCTACCTTAGGGTTTTCTTCATTTAGATTCATTTTTTCAAGCTTAGCAATCATTCTAGGGCAATCCAACACTTCATGGTCCAAGGCTTTGCAACAGAAGAAACTAGGTTTCCCACCAGGGAATTCCTTAGCTAGATGGCCTGGTTTTCTACAACTGTAACATAGGGTTAATCCTCTCTTTCTCTTAAATGATCCCCAGCCTCTTTTGTACTGCGCACCAGGATCATGGTAGCTAGCCTGGAAAGAATTTTTTCTAGGATACTACATCCATTTGTTAGGCCAAACATTCTTTCTATGCATAGGTATAACATATCTATCATTATGCTTATTAGATTTAGCCATATCAAACTTTCTTTCATCTATTAATGCCCTAGTTTTCAAGCTAGGACAAAATCTATCAAAAATACCTAGATCCATACTCTAGAAACACAAATTTCCACTTATCTTACTTCTACAGAGCACAAAGCTTTCATATCTAATAACTTTTAACTATTTATCAGAGCACTGAGCTTACAGATCTTACCTCTTTTCTGCAGATCTGACCTCTTTTCTTCATAAAATTCCACTTTTACCTTTCTCAGAGAACCAAGCATTTAGATCTTTCTTCTTTTCTTCAGATCTGGCCCTCTCTTTTTCAGCACCGAGCTTTTCAGATCAAGTAAAATACTGTGCACTAGGGAACATATCCATGCATAGAGCTTCCACAATTCAGGACAAATCTTTGCATAAAGATTCTTCTCCCTTAGTTCCCAGCAATCAAAGTTTCAGGTCCCAGAAATAAAACCATTTGTTGGCACAGGGGAAGACCCAGGGTTCAACGGTACAACAATGCACCAATAAAACCCTAACTATCGGCCCTTTCGGAAACACCTGCGAAGCAAATGAAGTCTCACTCGAGGTAGAGGAAGGGGTGGTTGCGAGACTCAGGTGTCTTCAACCTTATATGGGACACAGATCTATGATTATATTAATTAGCAAGAACTTAGCATAGATCATTCATCAGTATTCCACTTAGATCTACTTCACTGACATAACAGAGCATCGCAACATTCACTTAGGTCTAGGTTATTTTAGCACTTAGCAACAACAAGACATATCAGATCTGGTAGATCAATCACTTAGCATATTCATACACATCAGATCTAGTATTCATACACATCTCTAGCACTAAGAATAAATGAGTTTATCTAATCACATCTAAGCACTTAGCAATACAAAACATCTAATAATATGCACAAAGAACAACAAACAATATTTACATGGTTCACCCCCACCCTGGGGCTACGTCCACCAACTCTTCTTCTTTATTAGCTTCAGTCAATCTGGTTATAGCACAGAGCTATCAAAATCCTACTCTGCATAGGACAGGAGATATGCGTGCACCTCGCCAAATCCTCCTTCCTCGAGTAGATCTAGCACAGAGCCTCCTAACAATTTGTGCACTTAGCACTTACAACACTTGCACTCATCTCTGCAAGCCAATCACATAGATACCGATATAGCACTTAGATTATATCCATCTATATCCTCTTACATCACCTAGATACTTATTTATACATTACAAAAGTGGGCCTAAGTGTGGGTGAACCCATGCGCTGACATCCCTTTCCCATTACATTATCCCAAAACCCAAAAAGGACCCAAAAGGGGGTCTATTTTCTGCAATCTCTGCTTCGCTTTGCGCTTCGTCTTCGACAGGCTTTCGAAGTCCCAAAAATGGTCAAATATGACCAAGTGTTCCTCAAAACTTGGTCAAGGGCCAACAATAAGTAAACACATAAACATATCAACACATCGCACAAAGCATAACAACACAACATGTATGTGGTTCACCCCCACCCTGGGGCTACGCCCACCAAATATTCTCTTCTTTAATATCTTTGGTCAAGCTTCTTATAGGAACATAGAATCAAGATCCTACTTCACATAAGACAAGAGATCTGTGTGCACTCTACCATATCCTCCTTCTTCTAGCTAGGGCATGACACCAATCCTTGCATAGTTTCTTATAGTTACTCGCACTTAGTCTTGCAAGCCTCACACAGTATGCACAAATCACGTACAACTCTTGATCATATAGATAAAACACTAGCACTTAGCACCACTTACAACTAACTTGTTCTCCCCTTACATACATCGCTTAGTCTTGTATTTATACATTACAAAAAGGGCCTATACATGGGTAAACCCATGGGCCAACATTCCCATACCTGTTACATAAGCCAAAAAACCAAAAAGCCCTAAAAAAGGGGCTGAGATCCCGCGATCTATGATTCGTCTTGTGCTCCTCCTTCAACAGCCTGTCAAATTCCCAAAAGTAGGTCAAACATGACCAAGAATCCTCAAAACTTGGTCAAGGGCCAATAATCATAATTAGTCATTATCAAGTCTCCTATATTTTAGGAGAGAATATTCCACCTGGAGAATATTCTCTTTCAGTTGACACTTCAATTTGACTAGTTGAGTTGAGTTTAGATCTTGCATTAGGATCATCACCATGTTGATTCAACCTTTCCTTGGGATCATCACCAAACTAGTGCATTAGCCTTGATTCCCTGAGTTAACTCCTCACTACTCTTTGCTCAGTCGGTTAACTGAATACTAGTTGACTAGTTAACTCAACTAGGTGGCAGTTCACTCTTGTAACTGCCTGAGAGACTAGAATAGGTGGTAGTTCACTCCCGTAACTGTTGGTGTGTGTTCATATCACTCTAGAACACCACTATGGTGCATTGGTTCACCTCCATTGCAAACTCATTGAGCTATACAAATTATATCATGTGTAAACTGTTCATTATTCACAACGGTTAATGAGAATTCTTTCATTCTTTCTCTCCTTCTTATTCTTTCTCCAACTTTCTTTGTAAATGTGTGTATTATTGTTTAGCTAGATCTATTCTGTGCAGGTTCAACACATTTACAAAAAAAACCTATACAAAGAACCCATAAATGAGACAATATGAGCCCTTGTATGTCATGAATCACCATTCCTAGAAGTCTAACCCTATCCACTTCATACCCACTACATGAATTAGAAGGGATTCCACTTAGGAAAGACTCCTTGACTTGGGAAATGGTCCACCCAATATGGCACTATGACACCCCTCCCATATCTAAATTTGGCAAATTGTATAAGGTCTTTGAGCATATGTTTATTTTTAAAAGGGGGGATTTGATGCACATGTTTGAGTGGTTATTTTATTAGATATGGATTATTTGGAATGATATTGTGAATTGTGGACTGTTGGATGGCATACTTTCTTGTATTTGTAGGTCTTTGACAAGTGACATATTTATCGTGAAGTGATGCAAACCCCCACCCCTCCTAGGGGTTCACACGCCCTCCTGGTCTAGGATTGTTCTTTCGAGGAGCTAAATTAACTCACAGATCCCTGTTGGATCCTCTCCAATCTACACAGGACCCTTTGATTTCCCTCAAATGCAGGTCTGTACAAAAACAGAAACCTACGGGCACTTTGATCTAAGCCCCTTTTTATCTTGACATCAAGTTTCGGGTACTAGCTCCTTTTCCCTGGAAGAAATATCATGTGATTGCGAACTAGGACTGAGCGCTTAGCTGAAGGGTGATTATTCGGAGATTCGTTACTACGATGCTCCTGAACTTCAGGCTTCAAAATATTTTCTAACACAACTCTATAATTCCCCCAAACACAGAACTGGCGAACTTCCGAATGAGTCCAACGATCGACGTTCCACACTCCTCCCACAAACAATGGCTCGGATCCACTCCAGGATTAAGGCTTCTTGTTTCTAATCACCATGAGACTCCCGAAGGGCCGAACACCAAATTGACGAAGCGCAAAGATCCACTATCCACATGTCCCTGTCAATGCATGGCCAGGATTGACTCTGGGCTTTGAGACTTCGGGACATTCTGCACCAAAACAAATTTTACCCTCAACTCTCTAGAGGGACTAATACTTAATAATCTATTGACACATGTACCTGATAACCATATATTGGGATTTACTCTGGATTTTGGGACTTCGAGACTTTTCCTATTCCGTGCAACAACCACCGACTTCTCCCAGAGTGTCGAATCTTCAAATGTGTGAGATCTACGACTCACGTTCGCCCACACCTAGATACGATGGTTGGGATATGATATTATCCCCGACGCTTCTCCTCTGGTCTAGGTTTGATATGACGACCCAAATCTATTCCACGGGCAATCCGACGACTTTCACTCTTCCCAATGATCTATGGTGTAGATTCACTACAGGAATTCGAAAATTCGCATATTTTTCCTCCCTTCCAACAAAAAATGGAAAAATATTGAAGAAATGAATTATGAAGGACTTGAGGGTTTAACGTTTGCACTCCTTCTCTTGATATGATGGTTGTGCAGGGTTCTAACTTCTCCCGAACAGATCTCGTTTGCTCTCCCTTAAACAAATCATTTTCTTCTCTTTGGGGACTTACTCCCACTATCACTCCTCGAGATTTGTCACTTGGGTGACTTGAACTCAGACGCACACCTTGATCTTCCCTCCTAACCTTGGGACTTAAATAAGTTAACTACGTACTCCTTTCACTTATCCACAGTCTGTAACTTAGATTGTTCCCTGGCGCACACTTGCACTATCTCTCCTGAGCTTGGAACTTCTTCAACTTCAAAGGGGCTTGACCCTTTGTTCCTATAAAATAATTCTCGTACCCTCCTGGCACCCATGGTCTTCCTCTTGAGCTTTCAAACATAGTCACAGTTTTCTTACAATGCACTCTTGGCACTTTATGCTCTTCCTCCTGAGCTTGATCAACCCTTAACGAAGTGTTGGCTTCGTGCACTCTTTGCACTCTCTCTCCTGAGTCTTGGACTGTAAAGACTCACCTACGCAATCCTTGTGCATACTCTTCCTTTTGATATTTTACACTTATCTGAGTGTAGGTGCACTCCTTGTGCTATCTATGTGTACTCCGTGCACTATCCCTTCTGAGCTTATGACCTGTTCTGGTGTGCCCACCTAGCACACTCTTCTTGAACTTGAAACTGAGTTCTTGTGCACTCCTTGCGCTGGCTTCTCATAGTTTTCTAACAACTCTGGTGTGCACTCCTTGCACTAGCCTTGAGATCCCAAAACACTCAGAAACTCACACAGATAGGGGATTCTATCTATTCTTGCAAAGGGAACATTTAAAAACTCATAGAATTCATACATATGCATAGTAAACATTCAGAAAACACATATTAATTCACATATAACACACACATAGAGAATCAAATGTAGGGAAATATTCTTTCATTAAATCTGAATGTGTTTTACAATGTTTACAACATTGGACTGCAACATAGTCTCAGTTCTTATATCCTCTCTTCTCTTGAGAACTATCATATTCTCATGCTCTCTTCATGAGATTCTCTATACATTATAATTCCCTCTAATCTCAATACATTGATATTTTTACAAAAGAGGGTCTTTTCGAGCCTTCCTCACCTACTTACATTAAATTACAATTAATTTACATCTAATCCGAATTGGATCTAGATTCATCTACCTATCAACCATTAAAGGCGACTTACATGCAACATGAAAAAACACAATGGATCTACTCTCCTTGATCCTTTACAAAATTTATTACATTAAATGATAAATCTAAAACAAATGCTAGTGCTTCTCTCTCGAGATCTTCTCCCTCCTAATACACTGATGTGTTGGCTGTTGATGTGTTGTTGATGTTCCTACATCATACTCCTCTGTTGAAAAAATAATGAGCTCCTACTCATGGATCCTCTACTAATGTTGTTGAGATCCTCTAGAATCCAAAAATCCACTCTAGAGTTGTCCATATACTCCTCTGCCTTTCTATTGGTTTTGTCTCGCTGCTGCTGCAGGCTCTCCTCCTAGTTTCCAAAATTTATGTTGTAGTGCCCCATTTATCTTGCCACTACAATATCTTCGTGTTAGCCTCCACCTATTTTGGACTATCTCCTTTGCTGACTTCAAAATCAGTATCCTTATATCTTCAATCTACTTGTCTATATTGTCTATGGGTTGGCTCCTCTCCTGCATTCTTCTCTGTTGCATCTCCTCCTCTTCATCAATCTCCAACATTGCTTATTGGATGAGCCTCCTCTAGGTTTTTGCTCCTTTTCCCAAGGCTTCCAATTATTCATACATATTAAAGGGCAGACCATCTTGATCTCCCATGCTAATTTCATCTCCTGTGGCATTGGTTTTCCACTCCACTGCAGACTCCAAATTTGCAACAATATTATTGAGCTTCTGCTTGGCCATCTCATGTGATAGTTTTCTTTCTTCCATTTCCTCTGTCTTTGGATTGTCCAACCAATCCTCCTGTAGCTTCAACTCTTCCTACCACTGAGTGAGTATGACATTTGAATTCTCCTCATAAACATTCCTTTGGATCACAATTGTGTGGGCCTCCTCTTCTTTCATCTCTTGGGAAGATTTCAATGTCTTCTCCTTCTCCTCCTCTATGGCAATATCTATTGGTTGTCTTTCTTCTTTTGCACCTACAACACATAAACTGTTAGTTTTAAAAACATTTGGCCCAATGGCCTCTTCCTTGGATACTTGCTACATCACCTCCTCATGTGCAACACATGCACTGGACTCTACTAGGATTCTTGGCAGGAATATGATGATTCCCCCAATGATCGGAATGCACCTCTGATCTTCCTCCTCAAGAGTTGGAGTATTCAACTTCTCATCAAATTCATTCATATGGTCTGTAATCCCACATGAATCTTCATTCTCATGAGGCTTCTCTCCTGCATCTTCTTCCTTCTCTTCTGCCAGCACTCCTTACTGATCTAAACTCTCCTCTAAGTTTATGAGACTCTCAAAAAATATCATCTCCCTCTTGTTTTCTGTCAGCACTCCTTGTTGATCTAAACTCTTCTCTGAGTTTCAGATACTCTCACACAATCTCATCTCCTCTTTTCCCACATGGAAACCTGACTTTTCCTTTCTTTCCTCCTGGAAATCTATGATATATTCAACTGATCTCTTCTCATTTCCCTCCTGGTAATTTATGAGATCTCCAAATGATCTCACTTCCTCATCACCAAGGCTCTCTCCATATTCTGGATCATAGAAGTAAACCATCTCCTCCTCTATGCTCTTGTGGTTTTCGAATTACCTCAACCACCTCCTTAGCATCTGCTTCTACTTCCTAGAAATGAAATGCTAGATAAGAGACTTCACCTTCTTCTTCATGGGCCACTCATACCTTCAGCTCCCTTTCTCTCCTTGTTGTATGCTCTGCCTTTTCATCTTCAATTTGTTGATCTCCTCTCTAGTTTCCTCGAGTTCTTTATCCATCTCCTCTCTGCTCATTTTCTTGTGGTCTCCGCTTGGACCTTATTTATGTCCTTCAATAACCATTTTCCTCTCTCCCTGCCCTCTTGGAATGTCTATGAGGTTCCATTTTCTCATTGTGAGATACATTCAACCTATGCCAAGATCTTCTCGCTTAGCCTCTAGTTCACCTGCTGGAACCTTCTCTCTGAGATTTTACACTCCTGTTGTGTTAGAGAAATATTTTTCTCAACCTATGCAATATTGAAAAGAGGGCCTTATTCCATTTCCCTATGCAGACTTACCTTCCCTGTTACTAAAGTTCAAAGACAAAAATACAAATTTTTCCACTTGTACACATCTTGCACACTATACAACAAGCGTATACGCAGGCTGCTCCACTACAACCCACATACATTGGGATTTGTGCCAGAAAATCAAAATTAAATGTTGGGTTTCCATGTCAAAATAGGATATCTCTTAACCTTGGCCTTACATATACTAGAAACATTTCAACTTGACCTTTTAGTTTCATTTTTAAGGCTATAAAGAGGCCAATTTCGAGCTATGGAAAAGGATAAAGAATTCAACTTTGAGAGCAAAGTTACTCTGGAGAAATTATTTGCTTCACATTGAATCTGCATCCCTTTGTCCTTTAAGTCTGAACACAGTGTGTATCCCCCAAGATCTTCCCTTATTTATGGATAACCTCATTATCTCCCTTATATGAGCTTGCCTTTGGTGGAGGATTGAAGTGGTGGAGTCCCAGCTGGAAGGAATTGGTTTCTCAGTTCCGAACCGTGCGGACATGGAAGTCTATAATATTTTCACTTATGTTGATCATTCATTAATAGAAATGCTCCTTTCCCATCCAATTGATATCTTGCAAATATATGAGTTATTATCCATGGGCATATTTGTTATGTATATTGATGGATTATGCTATCTAATGTGCTAACTTTTATATCATCACCATATGCTTTCTTTGCTTGTTTGTTGAGAACTTGTTGTAGGTATATAGCTTTGGGTCAAAGTGCTCAACGGTGGACATCATCGAACATATGGATGAGGTAGGCCTCTTTATTATCTCACTTTAATATTAGTTTATATAGCATGTTGTTGGGATAGAGTCAATTTTTGCAGTCATTTCCGTCTGTTGTGGTTCACCCTAGCCATAGAGAGATTTTCCTCGTAACAAAATTGGCGACCATACTGGGGAAACCTTTCAACGTGCCATGAATTTCGATTTTCACGATCTTAAGCACATAGTCAAAGCTTACCTTGGTGATCTTGTTGCTCACTCTCGCAAGAGAGCGGATCATGTTACTCACCTTCATCTTGTTTTTGAAAGATGTCGTTACTATAGAATCTGGTTGAACCCTCACAAGTGCATCTTTTGCGTTAAGTTTGGTCGTCTTTTGGGATTTCTAGTTTATGAGACTGGGATCATGGTAGATCCACTTAAGGTTGATGTAATACTTTTGTTGCCTCCCCCCCCACATGATTAGACAACTTCAGGGTTTACAGGGGAAAGCTAACTTTATTCGTCAGTTTATAGTGAACTATGCCACTATCCCTAAAGGTTTCATGCATCTTTTGAATAAGGACATCCCTTTTACCTGGGATGAGTGAGCCCATGAGTCCTTCGATGCTTTGAAGAAATATTTGGTGTCGATGCCTCTACTGAAGCCCCCTGACTACAGTAGAGATTACTTTATTTATATCGCCACATCTAAGGATACGATTGGTATGGTTATGGTTCAAGAGGATGATGAGCTCTATGAGCATGTCGTCTACTATGTTAGTCAAACTTTACTCGGTCCTGAAAATAATTACACTCACGTTGAAAAGATAGCTTTGGATGTCATCCACACAGTCTAGTGTTTGCATCATTATATATTACTTTGCAAGACTACAGTGGTTGCTGATGTCAATCCATTTCAATATGTCCTTACCCGACGTATCATAGGGGGAAATATAATAAATGGATTTTCATTTTACAAGAGTTTGATCTCGATTTCGCTTCTGTGAAATCCAAGAAATCCCTAATCTTTGCAGAGTTAATATCTGATTTTCCACGATTAGATGAGGACGTTATCCATGTTGATTCGTTTATAGAAGAACACATTTTTCTTGTCTCGTCATCTAACCCCTGGTATGGAGACATTGTTCTCTATCTTCAGACCTTGAAGTTCCCTTAGCATCTCTCACGAGATGATCGATGACGTATAAGATAGAAAGATAAGAAATATACTATTGTCGATGACACTTTGTATTGCCGAGGAATAGATGATATCTTGCATCATTGTTTAACTCCTGGAGAAGTTGAGTCTGTTCTAAATGATTGCCACAGTGGGGCTTGTGGTGGTCATCTATCCAAGCTTGCGACAACCCAAAAAATTTGCGAGCCAATTATTTTTGTCCTACAATATTTAAATATTGTATTGAAGTGGTTAAGAAGTGTCACCCCTACCAGATGTTCATTGAAAAAATGCACTCGCATCCAACCCCTCTTCATCCAGTCATTACCGTCAGTCCCTTCACAAAGTGGGGGGTGGACTTCGTTGATTGCAACCCAATTTTGGCTGGGGAGTGTAAACACATTATCGTGGCCATCGAATACTTTACTAAGTGGGTTGAGGTCATGCCTATAGTTAAATCCAATGGGAAGACTGCATCCTTCTTCGTTTTCATTCAGATTATCACCCGGTTCGATATCCCGAGTGAGATTGTCACTGATCATGGTAGTCACTTTCAGAATGAGATGATGGAACAACTAGCATCTAAACTGGGGTTTAGAAATGGTCATTCTTCTCCTTATTATCCCTAGGAAAATGGACAAGTAGAGGCCGTCAACAAGTCTCTCAAGACCATTTTTCAAAAAACTATGAGTCAGACTAAATCCGACTGACACATCATGCTATATCCTGCACTCTAGGCATACCAAACCTGAGTCAAGACTTCCACCAAATTTTCCTCTTTCCAGTTAGTACACGGTGTGGAGTCGATATTACCTATTTAATGTGAAATCCCTTCTCTTAAGTTGGCAGTCGCACTCCTACATTACACTTCTAATCTCGAGCGACACCTTGTACACCTAGAGAGTCTCTATGAGCAATGTCGAGATGCCTCTACAACTATAGAGGAAAAGAAACAACATGTCAAGGTCCAATACGATAAGTCTGTCTATCCTCGATTGTACGTTGAGGGTGACTTGATCCTCTTGTATGATCAAGCCAAAGAAACACTGGGGGTAGGGAAATTTAAACCCATGTGGCATGGTCCTTACATCGTGCAACATGTTCTAGAAAAAGGATCCTATGAGTTAGAATATTATGAAGGGAATAAGTTGGTTGAGCCTAGAAATGGGATCTACTTGAAAATATACTACGTTTGAGCCCTAGGATTGGGTGAACTCTCTGTATACTAATGTAATTTATTGTATATATATTTTTCTTTTTCGTCTTCAGGTTGCTTATCAATTTTTCACTTGGTTGACATATGTCAACAGAGTCTTTGGTCTACTTAGGATTTGCAGACAAATCCAGTCATCATACATAGAACTTGGCTTCTGCCGCTTTGGTAGTTTACTCACCTGAGGGTCTACTAGTGTCTTCAAGTGGTTTATGCCTAGGGCCATCCACGAATAATGTGGTCAAATATAGCGTCATTATAGAACTTTTTCATGATGCTATATCACATGGCATTTGTTCATTAGAAGTTCACCTGGACTCCTAGTTAGTGGTATTTCATTTGAATGGTCGTTACCATGTGCGTGATCCTACTTTACTCCGATGATTCCTACGGGTACGTATTTTAGAATGACAATTTGATTTTATTACATATTATCATATTCCTAGGAGTTCTAATCATGTATCTGATGATTATGCTAATTTTGTTTTAGATTGCCATTTGTCACATAATTAAAAGAAAAGAAAACCATCTCATCAATGTACACATTGTAAAATATAAGTAAATTCAAAGATCCTTTCTTATATATCTCAAAAAATATGGTGTTTATAGTACAAACATTGGGGATAATACCCTTAATACACATATACAGTCGGTATTACAATATCCCATGACATCTACGCCTATGGCGCTAGATGTGTGTCATGGTAGAAAACCACAGCATTTGCGAGACACCGAAAGAGTCATACCAATTCCTTGGGTACACCAACCACATGTTGCTACATGGCTTCAGGAAGATCCTCTACATGAACCATGGGTATCCTGTGATTCAAATGAGACAGGTTTCCCTGCACGTTTTTTAGGACCCTCTCGGCTTCTCCTCCCACCGACTCTTCTCCTTGGTTCCTCCATCGATGTCAAGGGAAACCCTCTAGACGTCACGGACCCACGTCTGCGTTACACAAATATCTAAGTCAATACTTAAGCACCATCCAAAAATATTTTTGTCCTAGTTATACAAAAATACAAAAAAAATGAAATATGTAAAAACATTTTGACATACCTATGTCACCGTAGGTAGTCCCTGGTGGGAGTGGCATGTTTGTATCTCCTCTGAAGTCGATCCCCTCGTAGGGATAGTCATCCAGAGCGATGACCTGCCACCGCCACCAGTAGAATAAATACTCATTGTAGGGTGTCTACACCCTACCTCCCCCCTGTCACCTCATTACCTCAATCCACTATGCCATGGTTGGATCGCGGGGACCTCTTGGGGGAATCGAAACTCTAGGTCTGAAACCTAAAACCTACGCGAAAAAAAAACTGCATAGATGATGCAGGCGAGTCGTCTCCTGATACCACTTTGACATAGGCGAGTCTTCGCCTTCTCAGCTACTCCAACTCACCCGCTCTCAGGATCGTTCATATTCTCAAACCGAGCCAAATTAGCTCTTTAGATTCCTAAGTGGAATCTCTACTCAAATACCTAATCCACAGGTCCTTTCTTCACTCTCACGGCTTCTACATTTACCATGGTAGTCCCCGATCTCAATAGCGGGGTTCGGGGTTTCGTAAATCCCATTGTGACAAACCTCTGCCCTCGTGAATCCCCGATCTCCGATTACCGATAAGCTCTCCTTTTCCCTTAGCCCCTCCTAACTAGGCTCGGGTCCATGCGACCATACTTCCACAAGACCGCAGCCTTGTGTCTCCCGTCGGGGTTTCAGACTTTTCGATGTCCCAGTAACTTGAATCACCGATTACCGATCTCCAATGTGCTTCCTTGTTGCCTTAGCCCCAAATAGATAAGCCCTTAGTCCACACGACCGGCTCCTATATGACCACAGCAACAACTCTCATTGGGGTTTCAGGGTTTGCGGTGCCGAGGTGCACATGTACTCGGAACTCCCGATCCTCCGATCCCCGATGCGCTCCTTCACGCACTGGCCCTCCCGACTCAGCTCCCACTCATATGACCAACTCCCATGACCACAACCTTATCCCATCGGGACTATGGGGTTTGCGAGTTCAAGATGCACGAACTCCTTTCTCCTGGGATCTCCGATATCCTGATACCGTTGTGGGATGCCACCTGTCCTCCTCGCCGAATCCTCTAGGGTCCACCTCCGTCATGACTGGGAAATCGCGTATCGCGATTTCATGATTCCAACTGACAATGTTCACGGGACTCGTGAAACTTCGAATACTGATTTACCGATGAAGCCTCCCTATCGAGCTTTCTCTAGTGGCGCTCAATTGCTACCATGCATCCTCTCCAAGTGGACAGTCCCGATTACGTTGGGATTTCGGGACTTTCGATGTCCTGGCTCCCTCAACCACGAGAATGTGGATTTCCCGATATTCCAAATAGTCGATGGTGCTTGATCTCCGCCATGTGTCCTCTGCCAATGGACGATCCAGATCCTTTCATTGATTCAGTATTTCTGATGTCCCGATCCTTACGACCTCGAGAATTCCGATTTCCAGAGTACCGATATCCCAATGGCTCCACCCCTTTTCAGGATTTCTCTCCTCCTGTTCATGAGGACTTAACTCCCTCGCAACTCTGCATATCCGATGGCTGACGGGTATCTGCTTCCAATCTAACGGCTCAAATCCTTTCTCTTGGTGTGCTCCTCCTCTAGAGGCTAATCTCCACGCTACTCCTCCCGATCCAAAAGTTGACGGGATTTCTATATGAGATCTGACAGTTGTCGATCTCCTCTCCTGTGCACTTCTTCTGACACTCCTCCTGGACGTGAACTACTCAACGGTCCAAATCTCTTCTTCCTAGCCGATGTGACGGCTACTGTTGCTCCCTCCTGAGATCCTTCGTGTATGAGAGTGTTGGCCCTCCTGAGCTTCTGTCTTCGAATCCTCAAAGGATTCTCCCAACTCCTGCACCCTTTGCAGAGTCTTCTCGTGCACATGCTAGTGCTATCTATTATGAGCTTCTGCAAACGCTCAAACGTCTCCAGGATTTTGTCTTTCTTCTCCTTCATATGGAGAATGAAATGGATGCCTTCCTAGCTATCCTTCTGCTCAAGCGACCTTCTGCTGAGCCTGAATGCCCAAAGTCTCAATGCCCTCCTGGCATAGTGTTTTACTTTCATAGAGCGTACAACAGTTTTGTCTTCCTGTGCACCATTGTACAAATGCTCAATGCCCACCTAGCAGAGCTTCTCAGAATCCTCAATGATTCTATCTTATGTCTAAACTCACAATGGAGTTCCTTCAACTGCACCTTGTGCCTGTGCTCAATGCCCACTTGGTAGAGCCCTTACAGAACTCCTAAGAGATTATGTTTGCAACTGTGTTTTAGCTACACAGCCTTGCCTCCAAGGTTTTCAACAACCTTGAGGTCTTCCTTCTCTGAGCTGTTGACTTCAGTCCTGTGCCTCAGCACGTCTTTGTCTGAACCCGCAATATTCAGAAGTGCGTCCTCAGTGCACTGGTATTTAGAGACCGCAGTCCTCTGTCATACCCTCCTGACATGAAACCTCAAAGACCTTCAACCTGAAATCAAACAGACTCCCTGCAAATACTTAAAAAACATACATTCACATCATATAAAAGAACACATACAGACATCCATATAACACAGAACTCATGCAGGAAAAACTGCTTTTGATTATATTAAACAATGGAAAATGCCTGTAATTACAATGTGTTCTTGAACTCTCTCTGGCTTCACAAATCTTCTCACCTACAACTATATATCTCTAACTCATCTCTCTAAAATGAGATCTCAAAATCTCTTTTACCTGAGGGGCTCAATCGAGCGCTTCCCTCCAGGTTCACCTACTCTAATAAATTAAAATCAATGGCTATCTAGTCCAACGCCTGGACCTAGATCTCATCCATGAAACACATTAAATTCCTATCTTATCTACAGCCTACGCAAAGGCATGGCTTCTATGGCTCACCAGCCTAGACATTTAATTACATTCAATTTCGAATTTGAATTTTAAATGAGGCCACGCCTCTCTTCAACCTTTGAATGCGTGAGCGTTGACGTGGCTGGCCGGCTGGCTGATTGTGTGGAGAGATGCTCCTACATCATACTCCTCAACTGCAAAATTCATGAGATCCTACTCATGCGCTTTCCCTCTAAGCAGTTGGAATCCCCCTGGATCCCAAATCAGTCTTTGGAGCTTACCATCTGCTCCATTCTGTTGCTGTTGCTTCTTTTACGCTTCTACTGCTTCTGCCCTTCTGCTCAGCCTTTCCCTGCTGGAAGTGTCTACTGACTTCAACATCATCTCTCAGACCTCCTTGATCACTTCATCCAGCTGCTCCCACGGTTGGTTCTGTTTTTGCAGTCTCCTCAGCTGCAAAATTTTTTGTCCATTGGGAAGATCATCATGATCTCCCATGCCTTCCTCCTTACCTATTTCCAACCTCACCTGTTGGATGTGCCTTCCATGCACTCTCACCCTTTCTTCCAAGGCTTCTATCTACTGCCACAACTCAGCAAAACATATGTTGTCTACCTCTTCCTCCTCTGTTTCTGCAACCTCCTCTGTTGCATTCTTTTCAGCTTCAAGGCTGAAAATGATGAGTCATTCCTCAGAATGCTCGTCGTCCTCTTCTTTGTCTACTCTTTCTTCTGTTGTTAACTCCAATTCTATAGTTCTCTTAGCTTCCTAGCTGAAAGAAATGAGCCATTCCTCAGAATTCTCATCTTCTTCATCTGGTTGGGAAGCTTCCAAAGTCTTCTCCAATTCCTCCTCTTTCCTGACAGTCATCGTCAGCTCCAACTTCCTCTTGACCATCACAACTGATTGTTCCCCTGCTGTTGCTGTATCATCTGCAACATAATTTTTTGCCTCCTCCTGGGCACATGGTATGATTATCCCAATTCCCCCAATCATCAAAAGATCATCCTGATCTTTCACCTCTGTCAGCTGCACTTGCTGATCCAGATTCACTTTTGAGCTCACTTGCTCTGTCAGCTCCCCTGGCTAACTCCAACTCACTTCTGAGTTTATGAGACCCACAGATAATATCATCTTCTCATCCCTACCCACCTGGCAATATGGGATGCGTCCACTGCTCTCCTGGCAAACTATGAGATCAATCGATCCCATCTTCATCAGCACTCCTTGCTGAATTGAACTCACCTCCGATTCCATGAGACTTTCAACTAGTCTCGCATTTTCATCTCTGTCCACCTAGTAGTCCTTGAGAATCTTACCCGATCCCAATTCATCCTCTTCATCATTGAGACCTCTCCCAGTCTCTGGCTCACAGTGGTAAATCATCTCTTCCTATGTGGCCCTGAGGTTTTCAGCATACCTCAGCCATATTTTTAACAACCTGTGTTGTCTCATGACCATCAGCTGCTTGAGGCCATTTCACCTTTGGCTTCTTCATGGGCCAATCATACACCCATATTGGATTTTTATTCTGCTGCATCCGCAGTTCAATGTCCTCCATTTTTTCCCTGATATCGGCAAGTTCCTTCAATCTTTCAGCTGGGCTCATTAGCTCTGGCTTCTTTCATTCAGCAGACCTATGGCCTTCAGTAGTCATGTTGTTGTTCCTATCTACCTTCCTGGAAAACCTGTTGCTGTCACTCTGCATCCTGAGTGCTCAACTTCATCCTACAGTCCCAATGACTGTCTTCTTGATTGTTGCCTACCTGCAAACAATTGTTACAGAGTCCTCAACAACTCTGTCTTCCTTCTGCTTTTCTCTCACTTCACCTGAAATATACAGATGAAGTTCCCACTCTGATACCTCTTAATGTGTATCAAAGTGCTTTCCTCCTCTACCTCTTCCTGCCTGAAATATATAGACAAGAACTAGCTATGATACCACTTAATGTGTATCAGAGTGATTTCCTCCACTGCCTCTTCCTGCCTGAAATATACAAACAAGAACTAGCTCTGATACCACTTTGACGTAGGCGAGTCTTCTCCTGATACCACTTTGACGCAGGCGAGTCTTCTCCTTCTCAGCTGCTCCAACTCACTCGCTCTCAGGATCGTTCAGATTCTCAAACCGAGCTGAATTAGCTCTTTGGATTCCTGAGTGGAATATTTTCTCAAATACCTAATCCACAGGTCCTTTCTTCACTCTCACAGATTCTACATTTACCGTTGTAGTCCACGATCTCAATATCGGGGTTTGAGGTTTCGTAAATCCCATTGTGACAAACCTCTGCCCTCGTGAATCCCCGATCTTCGATTACCGATAAGCTCTCCTTTGCCCTTAGCCCCTCCTGACTAGGCTCAGGTCCATGTGACCATACGTCCACAAGACCACAGCCTTGTGTCTCCCATCGGGGTTTCAGACTTTTCAATGTCTCGATAACTTGAATCACCAATTACCGATCTCCGATGCGCTTCCTTGTTTCCTTATCCCCAAACGACTAAGCCCTTAGTCCACACGACCGGATCCTATATGACCATAGCAACAACTCTCATTGGGGTTTCGGGGTTTGCGGTGTTGAGGTGCACATGTAATCGGAACTCCCGATCCTCTGATCCTCGATGCGCTCCTTCACGTGCTATCCCTCTCGGCTCAGCTCTCGCTCATATGACCAACTCCCGTGACCACAACCTTATCCCGTCAGGACTACGGGGTTTGCGAGTTCGAGATGCACGAACTCCTTGATCCCGGTATCTCCGATATCCATGGTATCTATGGAAGGAAAACACTCTGCCAGGAGGGCATTGAGACTTTGGGCATTCAGGCTCAGCAGAAGGTCGCTTGAGCAGAAGGATAGCCAAGAAGGCATCCATTTCATTCTCCATCTGAAGGAGAAGAAAGACAAAATCCTAGAGAAGTTTGAGCATTTGCAGAAGCTCAGAATAGATTGCATCAGCGTGTGCACGAGAAGACTCTGCAAAGGGTACAGGAGTTGGGAGAATCCTTTGAGGATTCGAAGACAGAATCTCAGGAGGGCCAACACTCTCATATGGAAAGGAGCTCAGGAGGGAGAAACAGTAGCCGTCAGATCGACTGGGAAGAAGAGATCTGGACTGTTGAGTAGTTCACATCCAGGAGGAGCGTCAGAGGAAGCGCACAGGAGAGGAGACCGACAACCGTCGGATCTCATATAGAAATCCCATCAACTGTTGGATCGAGAGGAGTAGTGCAGAGATTTAGCCTCTAGAGGAGGAGTGCACCAAGAGAAAGGATCTGAGCTGTTAGATCGGAAGCAGATACCCATCAGCCATCGGATCTACAGAGCTACGAGGGAGTTAAGTCCTCGTGAACAGGAGGAGAGAAATCCTGACAAGGGGTGGAGCCATCGAGATATCGGTACTCAGGAAATCGGAATTCTCGAGGTCGTAAGGATCGGGACATCAGAAATCCCAAATCATCGAAAGGATCTAGACAGTCCATTGGCAGAGGACACATGGCAGAGATCAAGCACCATCGACACTTTGGCGTATCGGGAAATCGGCATTCTCGTGGTCGAGGGAGCCAAGACATCGAAAGTCCTGAAATCCCGACATAATCGGGACCATCCACTTGGAGAGGATGCGTGGCAGCAATTGAGCACCACCGGAGAAAGCTCGATAGGGAGGCTTCATCGGTAAATCGAGATTCAAAGTTTCACAAGTCACGTGAACATTGTCAGTTGGAATCGCGAAATCGCGATATGCAATTTCTCGGTCATGACGGAGGTGGACCCCAGAGGAGTCGGCGAGGAGGACAGGTGGCATCCCACAGCGGTATCGGGATATCGGAGATCTTGGGAGCAAGGAGTTCGTGCATCTCGAACTCGCAAACACTATAGTTCCGACAGGATAAGGTTGTGGTCATGGGAGTTGGTCATATGAGCTGGAGTTGAGCCGGGAGGGCCAGTGCGTGAAGGAGCGCATCGGGGATCGGAGGATCGGGAGTTCTGAGTACATGTGCACCTCGGCACCGCAAACCTTGAAACCCTGATGAGATTTGTTGATGTGGTCATATAGGAGCCGGTCGTGTGGACTAAGGGCTTAGCCGTTTGGGGCTAAGGCAACAAGGAAGCACATTGGAGATTGGTAATCGGTGATTCAAGTTACTGGGACATCGAAAAGTCTGAAACCCCGACGGGAGACACAAGGCTACGGTCTTGTGGATGTATGGTCGCATGGACCTGAGCCTAGTCAAGAGGGGATAAGGGAAAAGGAGAGCTTATCGGTAATCGAAGATCGGGGATTCACGAGGGCAGAGTTTTGTCAAAACGGGATTTATGAAACCCCGAACCCTGATATTGAGATCGGGGACTACCATGGTAAATGTAGAAGCCGTGAGAGTGAAGAAAGGACCTGTGGATCAGGTATTTGAGCAGAGATTCCACTCAGGAATCTAAAGAGCTAATTCGGCTCGGTTTGAGAATCTGAACGATCCTGAGAGTGGGTGAGTTGGAGCAGCTAAGAAGGAGAAGACTCGCCTGCGTCAAAGTGGTATCAGGAGAAGACTCGCCTGCGTCAAAGGCATGGATTCTATGGCTCACCAGCCTAGACATTTAATTACATTCAATTCCGAATTTGAATTTTAAATGAGGCTGTGCCTCTCTTCAACCTTTGAATGCGTGAGCGCTGACATGGCTGGCTGGCTGGCTGACTGTGTGTAGAGATGCTCCTGCATCAATAGGATAGAGGTTGATGGGTGTTCTATGTGCACTAAAAACACACTAAAAACCCTCAATTAAATTGTCAACCCAGGGTAAGTAAACTTAGAGTTGTAGAAAAATATATGCCAAGGTAGAAGGGCTGGTAGTAGTATAGTGTAACTAAGGAAGTGGCTATCTAAGGGATAATCTATTCAAGCAAAGCTATCTAATGAGAAAACCCTACTAAGCAACTTTAAACTATGTAACCTAA
Source organism: Picea glauca (assembly GCA_000966675.3). Classification (NCBI taxonomy): domain Eukaryota; kingdom Viridiplantae; phylum Streptophyta; class Pinopsida; order Pinales; family Pinaceae; genus Picea; species Picea glauca. The sequence continues at coordinate 218,809 of JZKD02S1954165.1, read as the reverse complement.
GTACTTTTGAACCAAGGATTGATGGATAGTTCTAGGAAACAAGTGAAAACTCTACTTGAAGCAAACTAGTTCAATCATGACAATAAGCAAAATCAACTATTTAAGCATAAAAATAAGAAAATAGCAACAAAAAACTACTTTAAATAGCCTACTTAAATTCAATAAGCAACTATCCTATGAAAGAAAGTAAATAAACAAGCAACTATACTATCAAAGCAAGAATAGACAAGTAAGCAATTAACCTATTAAAGCAAGTAAACAACTAACTAACCTAGGATAACTTCTGCAGCAAGTAAACTAAGTAAGACTACTCAATAAGCAACTAACTAAGCTAAGAGACAAATGAACTCTATTCTTAATACAACTATTTCTAATTTACAAAAGGAAATCTACTTAATTGAAAGAAAGAATAATTAACAACTAACCTTTAATCTAGGATAAGCAAACTACTCTTTAATCAACCAAAGCAAAAGACTATCTATGCTACAACAACAAGAAAACTATCTTCTAATCTATGAAAGCAAGAAACCATCTCTTAACCTATGAAAACTCAAATATAGTGTTGATGGTTGTGTGAATGTCTCCAGTGTCTTATAATATCACGATGGCATTTGACAATGAAAGATAATTCAAGAGGGATAATCTCGATATTGACTTCAATAGCAAAGTGAAAGGTGTGAATTAGACAATTCAGTGAGAACTTAGCCATTACGGAAACAACATTAATTACCCTGCATATTCATGTGATTATTACTCATGCATTAATCATCAATAGTATAATGAGGTTCTAAAATTATATTGCACACTATTCTATATAAGAAAACTCATAACTAAATTCAATCATTAGCTAAAAATTGGAATTGCAACCTAAATCTAAGAAAGGAATTGCATAAAGTAAAACTAAGCTAGACCTATTTCAACAATTCAAATTGCAAAAAGGAAAATGCTTATAAACATAAAGTAAACATGATTCTAGCATATAACAAGTAAAGTAATGAGGAAATTAATTAACAACTAGTTAAGCAAAATCTAAATAACAATTGAATAAGCAATCTACAAATGAGAACTAGAACTAATACTATCCATCCATCAAAGCCTTGTTAAAGAAAACATAATTAAAATTTTGTTCTAAAACTTTGTTTCAAACTCTGTTTGAACTTGATTTTAAAAGCATAAATAAAATATAATCTAATATTTAATCACACACGGGGTTAGTGTATAAGTTTGAAAACTTGTTCCTACTAACTACAAAATGAGTGCATATTGACAAAATCCTTCATACTAACCTACAAAAGGGAATTAAAACAATTAAACTATAACAACAAATTATATAACAAAGAAATAAAATAGCAATTCATGTACAGGAAATAAAATAAAAGACATCTATGATATGTAATTCATGAACAAACTCATAGAACAGTTACCAGACTGCTGGTGGGACCCCCAACAAGTCGTGGTCACTCCTCAAATGCACACCACGAACTCAACAAAGTGATTTCACCATTAAAACTTAAAAACACAGTCTTATATAATTCTAGCAACTAAAAATGGAAAAATAGAGAGAAAATCATATTTGTCTCTAACACACTACTTCTTCAATTGCTTAACTATTGTATGACCACCACAGTGGTATTTATAGGCTTTACAGACTGCGAGGTCAACCATTGGAGGGTCGAACCTCTTATAAAAATAGTATATTACATTAATGATGCCCTAACTACCGAAATGGAGCGAGCCAATAATTTCCCTGCTTAACAACCCAAACCAAGTTGTCAAGAGTTCAGTAGTTGGAGGAGCCAACCACGAGAAAAACCCATGTTCCTGATTCGCCCATCACTGGCCGCCAATACCATAACCGCCAAATCGTCCATCATATTTGTGAAAGAGGGAGTGCCAGACTGAGTATCGGATTGAGTACCGGATGAAGTACCAGACTGAGTGCCGGAAGCAAAATCATGTTGCGATTTTTCCCTGTGACACCAAAAAATGCGAATTAGATCCTTGGAAACATAAAAACATACTGAATTATAATCAAGATCATCATAAAACACAAATTATGCATACCTAGTGTGGATTATAGTGTTTCGGCACAAAATCCCTTCAAAAACTTCTCCAAAACATGAAAATGCATATATACGTTCAGTAAAAGTATATAATAAACGTCATAAAATCGATCATATCTTGGGCCCAACATTACCCCCACACTTACGATTTTGTAGGTCCCATTGCAAACAAAAAGAAATTACCCCTCATGACTAAGCTTGTTGAGGAGGATCATCTTTGGAAGCTTCTCCTTCTTGCCATGAAGACTTTGCCTTATGCCTCTTGTGTTGCTTCAGTTGTTCTTTGAGGTTGCGGTTGGATTTGGTCATCTCATCAACCAACCGTTGAACGGAGTTTACATTTGCTTGGAGAACTGCATTATCATGATGAAGGTGTGTGTCTATTGTCTTCCTTTCTTCCAACTTTTGGAGGAGATGATAATTCTCTTTTTGTAGCTTCTCAATGGCTGGGGAAGAATCAGTGATCTTGGAGGAAGGCTTAGATCCTTTGAGAGATGTGGACAATATATCATTCTTAGGATCTAGAGTAGGCATGGGTGAAGTAGGAGTAATAGGGGATTGATAAGGAGAGGTAGGTTCTGGTTTTGTCTTTCTTTGTGGCTCTAATCCATCCACAAAAACTTCCCTAATTCTCTTGTGAGGGCTCTCAAGATTGGAGGACACTTGGATAGGATCCGAAGCAGGTAGGAGTTTTGAATAAGTTTTTTTCTTGTGCTCAGAGTACTCTTTCAAAAGGTTCCTTTACCAAATCAATTGGCTTCCCTCTTGTTTGTGGGAACTATGGGAAAGTCTTGTTGAATCACTTCTTGGAGATTTTTAGGTGTGGGATCAAGAGAGATTGAAGGCATTGGGGGGTTAGCAATAGGCTTCTTTTGATCTTTACTCTTGGTATTTTTACCCGATGAGGAAGTAGGGATGTCAACAAGATTTTAGTATTGTTCCGGTAAAGAAATGGTTTGTGCAAGGGGGTTTGGAGTTCTTGGAGAGCGAGGCTTGGATGGAGAGATAGTCCTTAGGCTAACTAGATTCTTTCCGGTCTTAATTGTCAAGTGAGGGTTTACAAATTGATAGATAAATGCATCCCAAGTTTTCCCCTATTTCTCTAATTCAGTTAGAACAAGGATTTTGATTAAGCCATGGTGAAAAAAGGCTTTTGTGGGGGTTAGTTACGTTCTTCTTCACTTGAGAGGACATCATCTCCAAGCTCTTTAGAAAGTAGAAGGGAAAATTCAAAGGTTTGTTGAACTGAAAATGAGATAGCAATCTGAAATGACAGGATTTAAAAGTGGAATATCTACCTTCACATGTGATCAACCTCGTGATGATGATGAGATGGTTGATCAATTCCTCCTTTATCCATTCCTTAGAATATCCTTTTTCTCCTAAAATGTTCTGGAATTTGGGCTTAAAAACCTTGTTATAACTTGAGCGCGGTAGTTGGTGGTTTTTGAACCATCTATCTCCCATTCTTGGAAGCTTCGTGGTTGCAGCAATGGACTCTTCTGAGACTCCAAAAGTAAGAGATCCCACACGTGTTGTCTTCCTGTTGGCATAGGGGCAGACCCAGGGTTCATCTCCAAGAGCGCACCAATAAGCCCTAACTATTGGCCCTTTTGGCAACACCTATGAGGCAGATGCAGTCTCACGTGAAGTAGCTATGGGGGGGTTGTAGGATAGATATGTCTACAACAAAAGGGAATACCAAGTGGATCCAATACAAGAAAAAAAAATCATCTATATATCAAATCCCAGCTTAGATCTACTCCACACAACTATCTGTCAGATCTAACATAGTAATACAATAGTAGTATATCAAATGACAAAGAACATAGCATCAATCACACACAATACAAGATATACGTGGTTCACCCTCTCTCTAGATCTATGTCCATAGAATTGTGCTTTATAATATATTAGGATAAAATCATACAGTTCTTATCTTCTTAGCTAGAAGATCTTCTTTCCTTCTCCCTCTTTCTCTCCCCTCCTTGCGCACCCAATTGCAGGGTTGATCTTCGCACCCAACTGAAGATCTTACAATATAGATTGCTCTCACAATACAATACTTCTCTCTCAATAGCAATCTCTCCTCATAACATAATCGAACAAAAAAACTAAGAACGAACCCTCTTCCCTCATATAGGTTCTTATTTATACATTACAATCACTCACTGATAGCCTTAGGCCGAAACCTAAGTGTCAAAACCCTAGATACCAAAACCCTAGGTCAACTTGACCTGCGTTTTCAGGGATTTTCCAGCATGTCTTTCCTTCCTTCTCACATGATGCTCCAAAGAATCCAACAATGGATTTTTCCTCTTATTGAGCTGTCCACAATCCGTCCTCCTTGCTGATATGTCATCCTCAATCTTCTCGTCCAATGTCTTTCTTTCTCTTACTTCGCTCTGTCTTTTCTGCTCTTCTGTTCACTTTGACCCAATAATAGTCATTTTGTCTTCCGCGCAATTCACATTCCTTCTTTTCTTCCTTAATATTCACTTAATTCCATACCCAACGCCAATAGGTCCCCAACACTCACCTGTGACTCATCCCGAGGAACTTCAGATATGAACTTTCTGTTTTATTTTGACTTCAAACTGTGCAGGGTAGCTTGTGCTTTCAGCTCTATTCCTCCCTTCCTTCCTTGTGAAAATTGTATTTTTTGTGTCTAGTACCAAGTTTCAACTATACTTGGTACCTAGACCGTGTTCCTCATGATTTTACTGAGAGCTATGAGGTAGTTGGTTGTCGTAATACAATTTCAACTAGATCCCATTCACCAAACCTTCCTTCCATTCTCCATTCAAAGTCTTCAACTATGTAGCTCCTCCTTCTGTAACATAGGCAACTTCATATGGCCCAAGCCAATGCATTCATAAATTCCTAGGATGCTTCATGAACTTGTTGTCATATACCAATATCGAATCACCTTGCTTAAATAACTTCTTCTTGATGTGTCTGTCATGGTAGGCCTTCTCTCTTTCCTTCTGTATCTGTTGATGAAATCCTACAATAAATTTTTCTTCTTCTAGTTCAACCAACTTTGCAAGCCTCTCTTGAACAATGCCAGTGTCATCCATATCTGTAAAGGCAATGATTCTCAATGTTGGTACCAAATATTCCATTGGGACAACGACTTCGAGACCATAAACCAACCTAAAAGGGGTCTGTATTGTTAGCTTCTTGCAAGTGGTTCTATAGGCCCATAGTACTGTTGGTACTCTTAAATCCCAGTAATCCTGATTCACACTGCAAATCTTCATCAACATTGTCTCCAAGATCTTGTTGAATGCTTCAACTGCTCCATTCGTCTATGGATGGTAAGGTGTGCTCTTCTGATGATGGACTGCAAATTCCTCAATCAAGTATTCAACTATCTTGTTGATGAAATGTGTTCCTTGATCGCTCATAAGAATCTTCAGGCATCCAAACTGGGTTATGATGTCATCAAATATGAAGTGTGCAACTATAGTTGCACTACAGTCCTTAATGGCTCTTGCTGTGGTCCATCTGGTCAAGTACTCTGTCACAGTGATTATGTGCCTTTCTCCTGTGCACTTTCCTGGTGGGTTTATAGGTCCCACAAAGTCAATGGCCTATTTCTCAAATTCTTGTAGGGTCAGATGTGGTTCTAAAGTCATTTCATCTCTTCTGGACGGTTTCCCAAATCTTTGGCATACATCACAGTCTTTGTAATAGTCCTTAGCATCTATGTGTAAGGTAGGCCACCAAAGGCCATCTCTAAGAATCTTCTGCATTATTGCTTTCCCTATGTAGTGTCCTCTTGTGATGCCTTCATTAGCTTCGACAAGGATCAATGATTTCTCTTCCTCCATAACACACCTCCTCAATATCTCATCAGGTCCCATCTTGTATAGTTTTCAAGCTATAAGTGAAAAGTCTGCAACGTGCACTACTAGTTGTTTCTTCTGGGTGATTGTATATTCAATAGGTTCTATTCCTGTTGACAGGAACTGAACTATCTCTGTGAAGTGATCATCAATCTTTCTAATGGATAGCATATGTGCATCCGACAGTGTATCCTCCAAACTAGTAGGCTATTCTCCATGTTCCAACCTCGACAAGTGGTTAGGACCTTTGTTCATTCTTCCTGGCTTAACCACAGTTTCAAAATCATATTCCTGAAATAGAAGAATCCATATGCATATTCTCCCCCCCAACACTGGCTTGTTGACTAGGTATTTTAGCACGGAGTGCTCAGTAAACATTTTAAAGTGTCCTCCCAACAAGTAGTGGCAGAACTTCTGCAACGCATACACCATGGCTAACCCTTCTCTCTCAGTGGTGGAGTAATTAATCTCAGTTGTTGATAGCTCCTGCTAGCAAAGGATAATGGGTGATCGATGTCTCTTATTCCCGGTTGTGCTAGCATAGCTCCTAATGCAATAGAAGATGCATCGACATGCACCTGAAATTCCTTGCTCCAATCTGGAAAAACTAGGATAGGCGCAGTAACCATTTTCCGTTTCAGTGTGTCAAAACTCTGTTGGCATTCTTCTGTCCAATGAAACTGACAGTCTTTCTTCAAAATATTCTCCATGGGTGATGTAATTTGCGCATAGCCTTTAATTAACTTCCTGTATTATCCAATATGTCCCAGCGCAGTGCGCAACTGTTTGACTAAAGTAGGAGGGGGCGGATCAACTATAATGACAATCTTAGATGGATTTACCAACAATCCCTGCTTGCATACAATATGACCTAACAACACTCCAAAGGGTGAAAATAAGATGCACTTCTTTAGGTTTAAGGAAATCTGACACTACCTGCACTTGTCCAACATTAGCCTTAGACATTCAATATGATTTTTCAATAAACTAAAAACAGTCCAATCATGAAAGTGTGCTTCTAGAAATTTATGTAGAAATCCCTTGAATGCTTCAACCACCACCCTGGAAAAGATGGCTGGGGCATTATTCAATCCAAACAAAATCATTGTATACTGGTAGGATCCCCATTCTGTGGCAAAGGTGGTCTTATGGTGATCTTCCTTGGCAATCCAGATCTGATGGTATCCTAAAAATCCATCTGTAAAAGAATATACCTCCTAGCCTCCTACAATATCTAACACATCGTCAATAAATGGTGTAGGGAATGGGTCATGAAAACATGCATCGTTCAGCTTCCTGAGATCTATGCAGATCCTGATCTCTCTTGTCTTCTTGTCTTGTACCATCATAGGGCTAATCCACTATGATGCTTCAACAGGTTCTATGATTCTTGCTTCCAACATTCTTTCGAGCTCAATCTTCAATTTCTCCTTATATTTAGGGTTCAATCTATAGGGTCTCTATTTGATTGGCCTGGCATCTGGTTTCAAAGGATCCTCATCTCTCCCATAGGCCCTTTAATTCCCTTCATATCAGTGAACTTGGTTGGAAACAAGTCCTGATATTCATGTAGTAACTTTGTGGTCTTGTCAATAGTGGCAACATCCCAATAGTCTCCAAAATTTTCAATCTTCGGTGTTTTCTTTGTTCCAATATTGACTCTCTTGATATTGATCGGCTGTCCAATGAAAGCTATCTCAACTCTTGGTCCTTCTATGTCTCTTTTCCCTTCTATTTCGGTGATTTTCACCTTCCTAGGATCATCGTCTTCATCAGCATTGATGTTGTAACAGTCTTGCAATTTATGGAGAGGTGCAATCCATTCATCCTCTTCTTGTTCCAAAGGGAGGCTAGATGCCTCCTCAAATACTTTCTATCTTACAATCTATAACGCTTAATCTACTGAAGGATATTGACTTTCCAATAAGAATATAGTTACATAATTCTGAGTCATACCTTCCCAATCTGTAGTGATGAGGCACATTTTTTCTTGAAGATACCAGTTGATAGGGGTTGCGTCCATCGTATTAATGAATTTGTGCACCCACTACTCATGAGGAATTTTTCTCTAGGCTTCCTCGCAACTTCACACATGGTCCTTTGGACAACTTTTCCCTGTGTACCTAACTTCCCATCCTTCTACTTGCGCTGAGAACTGCGCTATCATCAAAGTACGACATTGTACCCAGTCTGTAATGTTGTTTTTGTGTGTCCCCCACCATCTTGCTGGTGTTACTTTCAAGGCCTCATCCATTGCCAAAAATATTTGTTGTGTTGGTACAATTTCTTCAAAGTCCAACAAGAATGCTTCTAAATGATTTAGACCATGAAAGGTGGGTAAGTTACTTATTGTTGTGCCGATCCAGCGAACTTCTCTGGTTAATATAGCACATATCCTTGTAGATACTTCATACATTTTGTTCTGCCAGTTCTCCAGTTCTTCTTTTGAAACTGATGAAAACACATTGTCACTTCACTAGCTTAGGTTCCCATCTTTCGTAGGATTAATGTAATCTTGTTGTTTGGTTGTTAATTTGTATATGTTTTCTAGTTCATATGCTTGGTCTTCTTCTCTGATGGGTTATGTGTATATTTGACCTTCATTAGGATATAAAGGTGCAATGACCCTAATGGCATCTCCTTCAAACATCATTCGTCTTTTCTTTAAATCAACCATAGTGGAATTATTGAAAGCCCAATCAATTCCTAATAGTGCAGGGTAAGGACAACTATCATCAACTATCTCAATCGCCTCGAAGTCTGCAAACATCCTTACTTCATCGATTTCAATAGGGACATGTTCCAATCTTCCAAAGGGGCTTACAACTTTCTAATTAGCCATCCTAAGCCTAATAGGAGAATAGATCAACTTAGGTTTTCCCATTAGTGCCCAGATCTTCTTCGTCATGACATTGACCTCCGACCCTAAGTCAAGGACCACATAATCTATATCATACTCTCCAATTTGAGCGTTCAGGTGTAGTTCCTTATTTGTCCTTCTCCTTTTAGATACTTGGTGTACTACTCTATTCAGTAAGGGATCTATCTTTCCTATCTCATATTGTCTGATTAAATTTTGTAGCTCTTGTACAATGCTTTCATCTTGAATCAACTTAATACAAGTATATAAGAATTCCATGAGCTTGCTTACCTCTTTTCCTTCTTTTGGCAGAGCAGACTGATCAAATGCCAAAGGCATTCCATATTCTCTCACTTTTAGTCATGTCTTTGATGAAGAACCTTGGTCCCTCCCGAATTCTTTTCATGCCTCCTTAAAGATTTGTTTTTCTTTATTTGCATCAAAAGCTTGTGTCTTCTCTACAACTTTCCTAAATCCTGATTCTTCTGTAGTCCTTCCCTGGGTCACTCTATATTATCCTGTAAGAATGCCTCCTCTAGTGATAATAGTGACTCTAGGGTCCTCTCCGTGAGGTTCAATGTATATCAGTTGCACTTGCGGGTTCTGTTGAGGTCCTCGTCTCTCCTGAAGTTTGGCTGGTAGTATAAGACAATCTTCGATAACATGTTTGAATGAACTGTAGTAGCTGCAAGTAGTAAAATGGTTCTGACAGTCCCTTGATAAGTGTCCTGGTTGCATGCATTTGTAACAGATGATCCATCCTCGACCTCGACCCATACCTCCTCCTCATCCTCTTCCTCTGAATCCACTGCAAGGGTTGAAGTTTCCTCTTCCTGGAGAATTATACTACGTAGTGTTTCCTTCTTGTTGTACTTCACCTTGAATTTTGTATATATCCCTTGACCTTTCATGAAGGAGGTCATAAGCCCTACAATGTCAACCATCATGCCCCACAGACTTATAGAATGTGCAATACAAATTTATGGGTGTCTAAACATATTTTTGCATGTAATAGCACTCACTAGGGCGATGTTTATTTCTACATACCTCGCACCAAGGTAGGGTGACCTACATCAAAGGGCTCGGAGCTCTAGAGGCCAAGTATTCATGAAATAGGGGACATTGCTCCTTTTCATGGCCTTATGATTTGCATCTGGTACACCAGATGTCTTCTCTTTTATCGTTTCCCTTGTCTTTCTTCATATCTTCAACCTGCAGAGACAAACTAGTTAACTGAATCAATATTTGACTCATACCTGAGCTGGATTCTCCCATAGGGGATGATTCTAGCTTCATGGAGATATCCAGTGCCTCAACCTATGAAGAAATCTTCTGTTGCATCAGAGGAACTCTGATGTGTGGTAAGAGAGAAGCAATGAACCATTCCTTGTTCTGCTTATCCAGGATTTGAAAAATCAGATGGCCTATCAAGGTCTTAAATCTCTGATCAAACTCCCACACAGGTTCAACTATTTTCTACTTGATTTCTTTTAGTTTAGTAATGCACTGTGATTCTGACTTAGGTTTCTTGAATTAGACAATTAGCGCAATCTTAATGGAATTCGACAGTTTAGGTGCAGCTCCTTGGAAAAATTTCATGTACCATCTTAGTGCACGATCTCTTAGGGTAGTATTGAGCTAAGCTCATTTGACAACCTTGTCGATGATATTCTTAATACTCCATATAACTTCATAGAGAAACTAGTGTTGATCAAGGTCTTCAGATCCATCTCCTCTAAAGGTGGGTAACCTCATCTCATATTCCATATATCTTCCTAGGTTTCCTGACTAAGTATGTGGTGGACTACTAGTGACAGTGCTCTAAGTGTTCGGGTGACTCTAATAACTTTGATTGCTTAGTGTTGTTGAATCAACAGGAGGAATAATAGTACTTACTTCAACAGTCTACACAATTCCTAAAGTTTTTGGCTCTACCTGACGAGGTTCTTCAACTTTCCCTTCCTTTGGCCTAGAGGAATCTGAATGCTCTTCGTCTATCAGATATGCCTCTTCTCCACTGTAGAAACCCTCATCCCCATAGTTCTGTTTAAACAGGTTCTCAAGAGGAACTTCTCTGAATGCTCTCCCACTGTGCGTATGTCCAACCTTTGTGTCGTTGTCACTGTCCGAGTTCTTGAACATTAGCCTTTTCCAATCCGACCAACTACTGTATCTTCAAGATGTTCTTCTCATGCAATAGCATCTTGATCTTCAACTTTAAAAAGTGTAAACATTTTCCTCTGGGTCCCTTGAAGAAATATCTCTCAGCTTGGCTATATGACTCTACCCTGTCAACAACAAACTCAATGATGTACCCTCCAATGGTGCTATCAAACCAATGATCTACTACTTGTGACACAACGTTATCGAATCTCTTGACCTTCTTGATTAGCACCGACGTCCAAACCACAGGAGGTCTAGATATGATCTCAAACTGGGTATCTTCTAACCTAGCTAGACACTTGTATAGTTCCTAATGAATTCCTCCAAATAAAATCTCGTGTATATAAGTAAAGATATATCTTCCCAACCAATCATCTGTACTAAGATTAGGGTTATTTTTCTAGGCTTCAGTGAATTCCTTTTCTTGATCCTCTATCCACTTCTGAATCTTTGTCTTTGATGGAAACCACCTTGACATTACCTCAAGAAGATTCTTGTCCCAGAAACATAACCATTTGTTGGCATAGGGGAAGACCTAGGGTTCATCTCCAAGAGTGCACCAACAAGACCTAACTACTGGCCCTTTCGGCAACACCTGTGAGGAAGATGCAGTCTCACCCGAAGTAGCTATGGGGGGGGTTGCAGGAAAAAGATGTCTACAAACAAAGGGAATACCAAGTGGATCCAATACAAGAACAACACAACATCTATATATCAAATCCCAGCTTAGATATACTCTGCACAACTATCTGTCAGATCTAACATAGTAATACAATAGCAGTATATCAAATGACAAAGAACACAACATCAATCACACACAACACAAGATATATGTGGTTCACCCTCTCTCTAGGGCTACGTCCACAAAACTGTGCTTTATAATATATTAGGATAAAAGCATATAGTTCTTATCTGCACTCTTAGCTAGCATATCTCCTCTCCTTCTCCCTCTTTCTCTCCCCTCCCTGCGCACCCAGCTGCAGGGTTGATCTTCACACCTAGCTGAAGATCTTACAATACAGACTGCTCTCACAATACAATACTTCTCTTTCAATATCAATCTCTCCTCATAACATAATCGAACGAAAAAACTAAGAAGGAACCCTCTTTCCTCATCTAGGTTCTTATTTATACATTACAATCACTCACTGACAGCCTTAGGCATAAACCTAAGTGTCAAAACCCTAGATACCAAAACCCTATGTGTCTAAAACCCTAGGTCAACTTGACCCATGTTTTCAGGGATTTTCTAGTGTGTCTTTCCTTCCTTCTCGCGCGGTGCTCTAAATCATCCATTGGTGGATTTTTCCGCTTGTTGAGTTGTCTATGATCCATCTTCCTTGCTGATCTGTCATCATCGATATTCTCATCCAATGACTTACTTTCTCTTACTTCGCTTCATCTTTTCTTCTCAATTTGACACAGTAACAGTCACTATGTCTTCCACGCAGTTCACAATACTTCTTTTATGCCTTAATATTTTCTTACTTCCATACCCAAGGCCAACAATTTCCATCGAAACCGAGGAAAAATTTCATGGAGATGCCATCATCGTGGCCCTACAAGTTAGATAAAAATGGCCCCCAGCCTACGCGCAAAAAAACCTCTCTGCATTGTGAAAATTCAGGAATGGAAAAAATATATGCATAGGAAGAGGGTTCATACCTCTTGGGAATTTTGAAGAGGTGAAGGGATGGAAATCGGAAAAAATCACCAAGGGAGGGTGAGATCGAGCCAAGGGGTGGTGTGAATTGAGCACGGGCTGAGTGTAATTCAAACAGGGGAACAAATGACAGAGGTTGAGTGCGATTTTATAACATGGGGGCAAGGCAAATAGCAAGGGTGAATTTGGATAATAGGTTACCTAGCCCGTGTTTGAATGTGCCTATGGTGGAGTTGGTTGCACACATGCAGGCATAAGTTTCCATGTGTGGGAAATTTCAAATTCAAAGGCATGTTTTTGGGGGCAAATGATGCGCAGTTAGATCAATGTCCAAGTCTTTTGACTTGGACATTTGATCATGAACATATCTAAAGCATCCTCAATCAATTAACTGCAACCAATTTGATTAAATGTCATTGATTCCTGGTTACCTAGAATTGTGGACAGTTACTGGTGTGTAAATTCATATGTCACTTTGTTCGACACCTCATACAACATTTCATAAGACACCTCATATGACACTTTATACAACACCTCTGTGTTAAATACATTTTTACCTCCTGTAATGGATAGCCTGCAATATTGGAATGTTTTTTACAATCACAGTGGTTAAGAGCAGAGGCAAAATGCTCCTTTGTTGTTGATTTTGTCATCATGCTCACTCAATCCTCTTGCATAGGACATATAATGTCAAACCTACAATGAACAGGTCATAGCAAGCATAAGACATGTAATGTCAATCCTACAATGTACAACTTGTAATGAGAATAAACCGATAAAAGCGATCTGTTAAGTATATGTTCAACAATTTATAGCACACGGGAGTTTAGCACTTCAAAAATAAAATGACTATTAATGTAATAACCTGTATCATGGAAATAATACAAAAAATCTTGCAAATATTTATTTCTCTAGGAAATGATCATTTGTCAGCTCATGAACCCCTCCCCCACACCTAAGTATTGTGACACCTCATAATCAAAAGTATAGGAAACCAGTCAGTTCCCCCAATAGCCAAAGATTTATAGTATGTCAAGTGTAAATATAAATTTCACAGATTGGTCTAACGAGACGGTTCGAAGATGGGCCCACCTATAGGATAAGAGATCCTATATATAGATAATAAGAGGTAGGTAAGAGAGTTTCAAGATAGTATTAGATTTAGTTCCCAATGACAAGTTTATGGATTTCATTAACCTTATCTTAACCATACATACTTCATGTCATCTTTTTCTGCAAGTAATGTTGTACATCAGGACAAGTTTAAATTTATTATTTATTTTTTGTCAGATTACCATCCTTGCTAGGTAGAATGCCCCGCTGCCAACAAGCTTGTTCAGTACTCCGACAGGTTTACCTTGTCATACCACAAGCTGATACTCGTTGTTAGTAGACCTGTTCAGTGTCCTGGCGGGTTAGCCTCTTACACCCTTAGAGACTGGCCCTCCATCTTTTAATATTTTATTATAAGATTTCTTTATGCAAGAAGATGGGGGGACAACTCTGAAAACAAATTTTTCTTTCTTTTTTAATTGGGATGGTATTTATGTTAGAGGATGACTTTATGTTATATTACCTAGTGATTTTCCCGATGTAAGGGGTACTTAAGAGGATGTGTCCTATCTAAATATATGATATAATCAAGCTATTTAGTGTGTAGTAAATGGTACCATCGAAAAAAAACATAAAGGTATCTCTAGGATCAACTCACTTTCTTCTTTTGTAGTTATTGTGATGTTTCCATGACCAACAACTAATTAGACCTCCTTGTTACTCTTTGATAAAGACACTTTACTCACTTACTTAGGTTTCCTGGAAAAAACTATACGAGATACCTCTAAGCTTGATGGTTATGGTATCACTTCCTTATACAGTGGTGAAGAGTTTCAAGAAACTGCTTTGGAATTCCTTAAGAAAATTATTTTTTTTGCAAAAATATGGCTAATTACAGTAAGTCAATATTCATTTGATGCTTAGCAGACAACAAAATTCAAGTGTAACAATGTTTTGAAGAAAAATCCTTCTTTTATATTTCCTTGAAACGGTCTACTCCTAGTGAAATAAATACTTACAGAAATCTCTAGAATTTCCTTATTAAAAAATTCAAAAACTATTTACATATGTACAGTAGAAAATTCAAGAATTTTTTCAAGAGCAAGGGGGGAATTCTCCATCTACTAAGGCCAATGCCTTGTCAGTTGACATGACCTGTAGAAAATCCTCTTTGGAAATGGGCTTATGATAGAATTTGAGTCTGTGTCCATTTACCACAAGGGAGACTTGTCCATCGTCAATTGTTTTTATTTTTACAGCTCCATTGTCATATACAGTGTCTACCTCGTAAGGGTCCAACCACTAGGTGGTGATCTTGACTTTGAAGGTTTTGAATCAGGAATCAAACAACAGAGCCCAATCACTGGGTTGGAAGTGTTTCTTTTTAATAAACTTGTCATGCCACTTGCTCCTCTGGTTTTGGAATAATGTTGTCCGTTGGATGGCATCTTTCCTGATTTCATCCAACTCATTCAATTGTAGGGCTCATTGATTCAGAGCCTCATCTAATTTTAATCCCAATTCTATGGCAATACAGAAGGTCCTTACTTGGAATTCTATTGGTATAAGTACTTGTTTCCCATACACTAGCTCATAAGGGGTATGCCCAATGGTATTTCTCTAGGTGGTCTGGTATGCCCACAAAGCCTCTAGGAGCCTATGAGCTCAATCCCAATGATGTAATTGAACAGTCTTGGTCAATATGGCTTCCATAAATTTGTTTGTATATTCTACCTGACCATTGGCTTGTAGGTGGTATGAAGAAGATTTACAATGTTTAATCCCATATTTCTCTGTTAGATCTCTCATCAGCTTGGAAGTGAATTGAGTGCCTTGGTCTATAACAATTTCATGAGGGACACCGAAGTGGGTAAAGATGTATTCATAGATGAATTCGAAAACAAACTTCTTTGTATCCCTAAATAGGGATTTTGCCTCTACCCACTTGGTGACATAGTCCATACAAACCAAAATATAGTTCTTTTTACAGGACATGGGTGAAATTGGTCCTACAAATTCAAGGGCCCATTTTTCGAAGGGTTCTATCATAACTTGGGCATGCAAAAGGAATTTTTTTAGCTGACATAGGACTTCCTATCCTTTGGAAACTATCACAACTTCTCACATACTTGGCAGCATCTTTGAAAATGCTAGGCTAATAGTAACCTGAATGCAACACATTATATGTTGTACGTTTGTCAGAAAATTTGCCACCACATGGTCCATCATGACAACTTCGTAATATTTTTGGTACCTCATCCTCTCGGACACATCTACGAATAATCAAATCAGGACCTGTGCAAAAAAGGTCATGACCAACCTAAGAGAAATTAGCACTCTGTGTAATAATTTTCCTCTTTTCATGAGGTGACAAATGAGACGGTAACTTCCTAGTAGCCAAATAGTTTTCCATATCTGCAAACCATGGGGTATTGACAGAAAGGGAAAAGAGGTGCTTGTTTGGGAAACTATCATCTATAGGGATATCATCATCCTCATTTTTTATTCGGGAAATAAAATCAGCTACCACATTATCCTTTCCAGGTCGGTCAAGCACAGTGATATTAAATTCTTGTAATAACAGGAGCCACCTGTCACTCAGCCATTAGTTATGGGTTTGTTCATAAGAAATCTAATGGTAGAATGATTTATATGTATGAATACTTTGTAACCTATAATGTAATGATGAAACTTCTTGATAGCATGAATAACTGCCAAGAATTCCTTCTCGGTAACTGAGTGATTTAACTCGACAGGGGACAAGTTCTTTCTCACAAAATAAATGGCATAGGATTGTTGGTCCTCTTTTTTCCCTAATACCCCTCCTATTGTGGTGTCGGAGGCATCAATGTATATATGAAATGGGAGATTCCAATTGGGCCCTCTAAGAACTGGTGCCACAGACAACATAGCTTTCAAGGTTTCAAAAGAAATTTGACATTGCTCAGTTCAAACAAAATCAACATCTTTTATTAACAATCCAAACATAGGTGCAACAATCTTTGTAAAATTTTCAATAAACCACCGGTAATATCCGGCATGTCCAAGAAAGATTCTCACCTCTTTCTGATTCTTGGGGGGTGGAAGTCTGCCGATGACCTCAATCTTTGCAAGCTCAAATTTTATCCCTTTAGATGAAACATGATGTCCTAGAACCACTCCCTCAGTCAACAACATCTGATAAGGACTTTTTCTAAGTTTTCTAAGGCTTCCTGGTAAGTGTTACCATAAACCATGAAGTTATCCATGTATACCTCCACATAATCATGAATAAGATCAAAAAATATCCCTAGTACTGCTCATTGAAATGTGGCAGGATCATTACACAATCCAAATTGTAAGACCCTATAGGCATAGGTGCCCCAAGGACAAGTAAAGGTAGTCTTGTCTTGGTCCTCAAGTGATATAAGAATATGATTGTACTCATTGTACCCATCTAAAAAGGAAAAATACTTCTTTCTAGACAAGGTATCTAGAACTTGGTCAATGAAAGGGAGAGGAAAGTAATCTTTTAGAGTGGCTTTGTTGAGTTCCCGAAAATCAACAAAAATTCTCCATTTCCTGGTCACTTTCTTTGGAACCACTACAAGCGGGGATACCCCCTTACTATCAGAGATGGGATAAATAAATATGTCATTTAACAACTTTTGGATCTCCTCCTTGACTATATCTTTGAGTGTTGGGTCCATCCTTCTCTGGGGTTGCCTAACAGGTGTTACTTCCCCCTGGGTATATATGTGATGGATGCATGTGTCAGGGTGTATACCCTTCATGTCAGTGTATTCCTAGGAAAATGCTCTTGATTGTTCTTTAAGGATACTTACTAACTGTTTCTGTTGGTTTGCATCTAGCCCGAAGTTTATATGTAAAAAATTCCCTAGACTAATCTCATATGGCATAGTATAAGACATGGAAGACTCATCTATCTCAAAGATAAAATATGTTGAAGAAAAATGGATGCATCCAATTGTTCCTGAAATTCTTCCCCAAACATGTACTCAAATTGGGTAAAAGACTATGGAAAATCCACACATGTGATAGCAAAAATAAACTGGTTTAGCACATTTTCTGTTGTGCTCTCTTGAAGTGCCCAGGCATGGTCACTTGGCAATATGGGTTCTTCCCAATCCTCATTCTCATATGGACATTAAAGCCACCATAGATTCTCCATAATAGGTTGAGCTGGAGGGTAAATGGTGAGCTTCTGGATAGAGAGTCCATTTGATATGGTCATTTCTCCCTCTCTACAGCCAATGAATGCATTGGTTGTGGCAAGCCAAGGTCTTTCCAAAATGACGGGATGGCATTTGGTAGGATCCTTTGAGTGAATGACAAGAAAATCTACTGGGTACTCCCACGAGGCTAAAGTAACCATGATATCATCTAAAATTCCTTCAGGTATAACCCTAGTCTTATCTGCTAATTCCAAAATGGTTGGGGTAGGCCAAAGAAGAGGTTGTAACTGTAATTGTTCCAAGGTAGTAGCGGTCATAAAATTGATGGATGCCCCTAGGTCTATGAGAGTGTTTCTAATGGAGACCTCATTAATGGTTATGGTCACTACGAGGTTTCTTGGGTTCCCATATTTTTCTAGTTTTGGCTACTCTGATATGTACTCAGAAATTCATCCTACCAAATGTACTATAGGAGGGTCCTTTTGATTCCTACCTGGCTTCTTAATACACAATTCTTTGACTACCTTATTGTAGATTGGAATCTCTTTAATGACTTGTGTTACACATCAAAACTACTCACTTCGATAGTGTCGCAAGTGTCGTCATTACAAGTGTTGCAAGTGTCGCATTTTGGTCACAAGTGTCGCAAGTGTTAGGAAAAGAATACTGCCATAATGCCTATGTCGTGCCTATAACGACATCGAAAAGACACTTGAAACACCTCAAAGATTTGATTTGGAGGAAAGGGGATGGATTAACAGAGTTATGAACCTCTTTCCATTTAAAAGAACCACTACAATTGAGTTTTTCAGAAGAGAATGCTCCCCTATGCCCCCTATACACTGTCAGGCAGTGTTATAATGATCTATCTGCCCTTTCTGTGGAGAACTACTACTATGAGGAGTGTTGGTGCCCCATATACATTGCTAGGAAGTGCTATAACACTCTGACTTCCCTTTTGAAGAAGCACTACCTGTTCTGGGCAACAATTGGTTTGTTGAGAAGAATGAGGGAAAGATCTCTTCAATCTTTGAAGGTAGTTGGATTCTAATCCTTAGTCAAGAAATGATATTAGGTAAGATCCCTAACTGAAGGAGGAAAATCCTCAACTTACCCCAAGATATCTCAAGTGGTTGGACCTCTCAAAACCTATATAAAGAGGCCTTCTCATGGTGAAAGTGGGGAGATATTGGAGGCATGAAACCTATGATCTCATAGGAAACATATAGGAGAATAATCAGTGAAGCTATTGTCATTCTGATTGTGGGGCTTTTGAGCAAGGGTTGGACAAGGAGAACTTCATGAAGATGTTGCATTCCATATATGGCTATAAGTAACATTTTGTTTTCATCAATATAATATGCTTGGCCTGTTTCCTTCAAGTCTGTATTTGATCTTACATGAACTTGTCTTAAGTAGATAGATCTCTTTCGAGCGAATATCAGTAGAGTAGGGAGCTAGTTGTATCCTTGTTTGTCTACAGGGATTATCGAGGAGTTCAGGATTGGAGCTCAACTCGGATTGTGCAGGGACAAACGCCGATAAAAGGTACTTCTTTTCTCCTTCCTCTTTACACATTAACTTATCTACATCTAAAAGGATGTCAGTGTCCATGTTAAGCACCCCTTCTGTCTTAGAGTTAAGAGTCTAGCTCTCAAGAGGAAATCTACCTGTCTGTAGGGAGATTTTCCTTCAACAGAAACTGGCAACTCCACTGGGGATCGAATCAAAACTTTTAGTTTTAGTTTGTCCTCATAGACCTTTTCTTACCCTTTGTTATTTTAGACCTTGTTCACCCCGTATGTCTGATGGCACATGCTGATTGAATCCTTAGTCCATCACATGCATCTTGATTGACAAAAAATTGACTGAGTTTTTGGTTTCTTTGACAATTTTCTGAGTTTTTTAAGCCTGGCGCCCCTGTGCCTATGTTATACCAGCACCAACACTCCCTAAAAGGCTCAGACATTGTGTTATAATGCACTGGTGCCCCTTACACCAGAGCGCCAACCTTTCCTCTGCAAAAACAAAAAAAAACACTTTCCAGAATTGTCTTTTCTGGAGTCCAGCCTCTGTTTTGTTTCATTGCTCAACTTCTTTGTGCTTCAATACTTCTCCCTATTGACCTTTGACAATCTGTTTTCTGAGAAATAATCTTTTGTTATTCATATTTTGTGACCTTCCTTATTTTGAGTTTTTGCTTCTGTTGAGAGCTTGGAATCGATCCACTACTTTCTTCCCTCTTATCTGACTGAGCGGAAACTCTGGTGAAGGACATCAGAAATATGTGAATCATCTCATTTGGTTCGTTGAGTTCAATTCTTTAGCATCTTTCTGTTGTGTGAAATTCTTGATTTTCATTGTTATCTTTTGTTCTCTTTTTTGCTTCTCATTTCAATCATAGTAAGAGGGTGTGTTGTTTGTGTGAAATATTCTTACACTTGTCCAAATCTTATTGATCTAAAGGGTCAATTAGTAATAAGAGTTTTGCGATGAATCAATTATCATTTGCATCGAAACAACAAAGATACATCTTAGTGATTGGTTTGCATATTGGAAGGCATTTCTGAAATGTTTTAGCATTACATTGGATCTGATTGAGAACAAATTGATTGAGGACATTCCTTATTAGTGTTTGACAGTGAAAACGACCCTTTCTCTCTCCCTTAAATAGGCATTCATTGAAAGGAAATGATTTCTTATCATCTTGTATGATTTTTTTGGGAATTGAGTCATCATTCCATTAGTTTCACTTTCATACACCCTTCGAGTAAAGAATAGATGTAAAACAAACGCTAATTAAAAATTATCTAGAACATTTTTTAGGATCTTCCACCAACATTAGACTAGGATTAGCACTTTGGATTAGGTTGTGAGTACAACTCTCCAAAGTTTTCAAAACAAACATTAGCATCCTTAGCTAGGGAGAGTCAAATCCAATTCTCATATAGGTTTTCTGGTATCCCCCTCTCACACAGGAGTTATGCACGAGGTCACATCTGGGTGAATTACGGAGATTATCCCTCTGTGGTTCAACTGTTTGTAGTGGTTGGATCGTATATTGGGGGTCACTTGAAGGTATACCCATGATTATGAGTGGAAGCCTCTGGGGTTGATTTTGGACTTGTTATCCTGCCCATATGTTCAGATCAGACTATCGACTGTACCCTTCCAGGGACTAACTGCGAATTGGTGTCTTTAGTTGCCATAATCTTTAGGGTCTTACACAAGGTGACGCTGAAGGGAAGTCTCACTGTACCTGGAGTAGACATTGGTCAAACTCACTCGGGCTCCTTGGAGGGTAAATCCACAATTAATGCATGGAAGCTTGCACCAAGGTGAAAGTCTGTTAAGAAGGTCACCATTGTAACTATTCCACCATATCCTAGCCCCTTCTTGACTTGATCACACGATTTTGGATTTCATCACCAACTAGTACGATCACTGAGAGAAGTTTTGTTTGCTTGGTTTTGATTCCTAGATTTTTAGTGAATGTTGTTTCTTTTCGTTAGTTGACCCTAAGTTTTAACGTCTGTTGTTTTTCTCCACAATTGAGCCTGTAGACGATAAAGGTATTCACCGATCATGTAGGATGCAAGGATTGCCTCTAGAAGGTTACCAACCCTTACGTTCTAATTCTCTGGAAGACAACTACCGTGGAGAGGTAGAAAATCAATCTGACACTGAGAGTGTTGTTGCTCCTCTATTAGATAATCGAGAAAGTGCTTTGATTACAGCCAAAAATCCCACCCTTCACACTACACCTTTGTCGGGAACCCCCCTCAAACCACTATTGCTTTTTTTAGACTCCCTTGGTAACGTCATAGATGAAGAGGGACCACAATTACCCACGAGAGGTTTTATTGAAACATATATGGGATCTATAAAGCCAAACTTCGGTGATGACTATACGACTCTCGTTCACCCTGCTACTACAGTAAACAAAAATCCCACACCTACTCGTTCCATATGGAGGACTTCATCCGGACATGATATCTATTAGCATTTCGAGTCTATTTGACCGACTTTTAATCCTCATGACCCTCCTACTGATGAAACAGGACCATCTGGTCAAACTATCAATCACCCCATAGATCAGGTTATTAACTCTATCGTTACATCGGCACAAGTCCACCCTAACGCTAGATTCATCACCCCTACTAACACCCAAGGAACTTCGATACCTACACCCATTTTTACAAACTTTAACCCTACAACTCCGCATGTCCCACCCAATTTTGATGGGACATCCTGGCACCATAAAACACAAACCCTTGCCAACCAGACACAACCAACTAGAGGAAAACCACTATCTAGTGGACCTATCCCTCCTAGAGGACCACCATATTATGGCCAACCCACCTCTCTCAGGGGATAGCCCCCTTTCCAGGTTCCTCCTGGGGGACAACCTCCTCTTTCGGGTCATACCTCGGTCATTAATACACTATTGGCAGGGGGACAGCCAGTTGAAAACCCTTCAAAACCCTAGGGCATACCTTCAGGGGGCACATCTACCACACCCCACACTGGTGGGAAGTCATATCCTAACCCATAAGGAGGAGTCTCAAATCCTGTTCCTTCCAGACAACCCTATCTGGGCATCCCAAACACCACTTAGAGTCCTCCAATATCACAACCTTATCCTCCCCAAGGGTCAAAAAATGTTTATCCTCCCCATGGGTCTAATGTGTACCTGCCTTCTGGATTGAATTCTTACCCTCCCCAAAGGTATAATGTTTATCCTCCCCCCGAGCAAGCAAATTATCCAGCTCATCACGCTCAAAACCCACTCATCATGCTCAAAACCCACTTCGATACCTACTCCTTCTGCCAATTTTCCTCAAAACCCCCTGGATACACTAGTCATCAACAACCATATGCAGGAGGACCTACTAGATACAATTATCCACCTAACCCAGTCTATGGTCCTACTAGTGTCCCTATGCCACACCAGTATCACCCTTAGGTTAACCGTCAACTACCATTCCTCATGACTCTGGATCTCCCAGACCTATCTCGGTTAACCAATGATCCTATACGACATTCTCCCTACTGGCCAATCATCTCGACTAAATTGCCTTCTGATATCCCTAAATTTGACGACAAATCTGGAGAAGACCCAAACAACCATGTCATGACCTTCCATTTATGGTGTTCATCCAACTCCTTAATGGATGATTTTGTATGTTTGCATCTCTTCCATAGAACACTTACGGGTTCGACAGCCAAGTGGTATATCAAACTACCACACGGTTGTTTTCAAGAGTTCAACTCCCTTTCCATGTCTTTCCTCACACACTTCCAACTACCCATTCGTTACAAGATGGGTACCGAAATTTTGACCTCCCTTCGTCAAACAAACTCTATGCACATATCCGATCATATTCATGAATGGAGGTGAAGATGAAGGTTGATCAAAGAAATCATTCATAACCAGTTATTGGCAGAATGGTTCACCAAATCACTGTTACCCCCGATTGCTCGTGACGTTGCCATGGGTGGTGTAGTTACTGAGGAAGAGGCCATCGCTCGGGCCCAGTACCTAGATTTGGTTTATTCCCAATCTGGCACTTTGTATGAGTTGATACCCAATGCCACCCATGTCACTACTGATCCATCCAAACCATCATCTACTTCACATGCGGATGGAGTCATTGGCTCCGTCAGAACCCAATCTACATCTCCGTCGATTGGAAAAACCCAACTGTCTGCTTCAACATATGCCCCAGGTTTGACAAAACCCTCTTCTACCTCCTCTAAAACTCATATCTCTGAGGTGAATTCAGTCCAATACGCCCCTCCACAACAAACTGGTGGTAAGAATAAGATGAAAAATAAATAGAAGAAAAACAATAACAACGAACAACCAAAAAATCAAACTCAAACCCCTACTGCTAAAAAGCAACCACAGTGGAAACTGAAACTCTTGTTGGATTTACTTCACACACACCTAGGATTTCTTTTTCCTAAGGCATTTATTTGTTTATTAGTTATTATCCAGTCTCCTATATTTTAGGAGAGAATATTCCACCTGGAGAATATTCTCTTTCAGTTCACACTTCAGTTTGACTAGTTGAGTTGAGTTTAGATGTTGCATTGGGATCATCACCATGCTAATTCGACCTCACCTTGGTATCATCACCAAAGTGGAACATTATCCTTTATTCCTTAAGTTAACTCCTCAATACTTTATGTTCAATCAGTTAACTGAAGACTAGTTGACTAGTTAACTAAACTAGGTGGCAGTTCACTCTCGTAACTGCCTGAGAGACTAGAATAGGTGGTAGTTCACTCCCATAACTGTTGATGTGTGTCCATATCACTCTAGAACACCACTATGGTGACTTGGTTCACCCCAAGTCAAACTCATTGAGTTATACAGAGTATATCATGTGTAAATTATTCATTATTCACAACGGTTAATGAGAATTCTTTCCATTCTTTCTCTCCTTCTTCTTCTTTTCCAATTCTCTCTACAAATGTTTGTATCATTGTTTATCTAGATATATTTTGTGTAGGTAAACACATTTACATGGTATCAGAGCCAAAAAACTACTAAGAAAAGATACACCAAAGTTTTTTGCAGGTACCGAAGATTGAAGACAACAGAAAGATGGAATTCCAAAAAGAATTCATTCTTACACCTTACAACTATTTTGCATGGAAGGAGAAAATAGCCATACATCTCCAATATAGAGGTTTGTATAGGTTAACCATGAATATAGATACAGAACCGACATCATCCATAGAAAAATCCAAGTATTTAAATCGCATGGATGAGGCACTCGGAACAATTTGCAGTCTTATTTCTCACGATCTCCTTTTTCATATATCTTCCTGGAAGACTCCCAATGAAGCCTGGACCATATTGGAAGGGCTTATTGGAAAATAGGATGAGATGAGGGGACACATGTTGGAGGTGGAGTTTCTCACATTGGATCCAAAAAGCTTCGAGAATATCCAAGATTTCTTTACAAAATTCAAGGATTTACTATCGCAACTCAAAGCTTGTGGGGTTGATAAATAGAAGGAGGAGAAACAAATGGTTCTCACCATTCTATCCAAGCTTGGACCTGAATTTTCTTTATTTGTATCCACATTCCATACTATCAGATTTGCCTCTGGATCAACCTGGAAGATGCCTTCACTTGAGGACTTTATCGAATCCCTGACACAAGAGCAAACCAAGCTCATCAACATGGGTGCAATCAAAGGCACAAGGGTGCATGCACTCACTATGCATGATGGCAGCCACAAATATCAGAAATATAAAGATAAAGATAAGAGGAAATCTCATGCACATACGAAGAAGGAAGGGTACACAAAACCCTTCACCGATGCCTCTGGATTCAAAGGAGAAAAGGGAAGAAAAGGAGAGAAATCCACATATAGTCACAAAGGATTCCATTCAAAATCTGCATGCATGCAAAAACAAATACATAT
Organism: Picea glauca; assembly: GCA_000966675.3. Classification (NCBI taxonomy): domain Eukaryota; kingdom Viridiplantae; phylum Streptophyta; class Pinopsida; order Pinales; family Pinaceae; genus Picea; species Picea glauca. The sequence goes on along the minus strand of JZKD02S1954165.1, from coordinate 193,538 downwards.
GATGTCTCAGATACTTCAGCAAAACAACCTTAGAGATCACATCCCCGAGGGTGCAAAGAAGAAGAAGCTAGAAGATTTGAATTCCAAGAAAGGCAATTCTAGCCATGCCTTGACTGCAATCAACTCCTCTCCTGATGCTTGGATCGTAGATTCAGGAGCATCACATCACATGGATTCCTTAGAAGAATTCTATTCTTCTTTGGTTGCATGCAAAGGTCCTCCTATTCTGATGGGGGACAACTCTTCTATTGAAGTCACCGGCAAAGGAAGGATTGAACTCACCAATGGAATCTTCGAGAATGTGTTGCATGTTCCCAAGCTTTCTGTCAACCTTCTCTCTATGTATCAAATGATGAATTATGGCACCATAAAGAGATTCATATTCACACAAAATTCCGTGGACATCTACGACATGAAAACCAACTCCAAGGTTTCTACTGGTGAGGTAAATCATCAGTCTAGATTGTATACATTTTCTGAATTCATTGAACCTGATTATGCTTTACTTCTTACTCATGCTGATGAAATTAGTAGGATATGGCATGAAAGGTTTGGACATTTGAATTTCAGATACATGCAACAACTTAGCAAGAAAAGATTAGTTGGTGGTCTACCAGACATCCATTTCTCCAAGGGAATATGTGAGGGATGTATTCTCGGAAAACACCCTCAAGATAAATTCGACAAAGGAAAATCTCAGCGAGCTTCCACACCTTTAGATCTGATCCACAGTTCCCTCATGGGTCCTTTTCCACATCCATCGATCAGAAAAGTGAGGTTTGTTCTCATTTTTGTTGATGATTTCTCACGTTTTACTTGGATCTACTTTCTCACAAAGAAATCTGAGGTCTTTCAACACCTCAAAGATTTCAAAGCTTTGGTTGAGACAAGGTGAAAGATAGAGTTTGCAAGGTGATCATAGACATTGGGAGAACTGAAAATCTAGTATCCATAGAGATTGTTGGCCCTCGACCAAGTTTTGGAGAACCTTGGTCGTGTTTGACCATTTTTTGGACTACGACGGACTAGTCGAAGACGAAGCGTCAGGCGAAGTGGAGATCATAGGATCTCACCCCCTTTTGTGGGATTTTTGGGTTTAGGGTTTATGTAACGAGTATGGGATGTTGGCCCATGGGTTTACCGATGCTTAGGCCCCATTTGTAATGTATAAATAGATAGATAGGTGATGTAAGAATGGACCAGTGTGCTATGTGCAATTAGTTGAGAATGCTTTGTGCATATTGTATGTTGAGACTTGCAGAGCTAAGTATAAGTCATCTGTAGTGCTTTGTGCACAGACTGTGTAAGGCTCTATGCTTAGACCTAACTCAGGGAAGGAGGATCTAGTGAGGTGCACGCATATCTCATGTCCTATGCGGAGTTGGCTTTGTGTCTCTATGCATGTAAGAAGATTGGAAGAAGATAATAAATAATAAGAAGAGTTGGTGGACGTAGCCCCACGCTCGGGGTGAACCACATATATCTTATGTTGTGATTATTTTGTGTGATCGATGTCATTTATGATTAGTGTTGTAATCTTTATTACTGTGATCATAGATCTGTGTCCCGTCTAGGTTGTAGACAATTGAGTCCTGCAACTCCCCCTGCCTCTACCTCGGGTGAGACTTCATCTTCTTGCAGGTTTTTCCGAAAGGGCTTGTATTTAGGGTTTTGTTGGTGCGTTGTTGAAGAGTTGAACCTCGAGTCTACCCCTGTGCCAGAAAATGGTTCTGTTGTTGGGACATGAAACTGTGATTGATGGTAATTGAAGAAAAGAGAAAGCTCTATGTGTAGATCTGTTTCTCTAGTACGCAACACTCTACTTGACTTGTGAAGCTCTATGCTAAGAAGAGAAGCTCGATCTGAATAAAAGAGGTAAGATCTTAAAGCTTTGTGCTCTGATAAAGGTTAGGTAAGTGGAAATTTTTGTTTCAAAAGAATGGATCTAGGTATCTTTGATAGATTTTGTCCTAGTCTGAAAACTAGGGCACAGTTAGAAGAAAGAAGATGCGATATGAATAGATCTGATAGAAATAGCAAAAGATATGTTATTCCTATGCATAGAAAGAATTTTTGGACTAACAAGTGGATGCAGAATCCTAGGAAGAATTTTTTGCAGGTCTGTCACTATGATCCAAGTGCGCAGTACAGGAAAAGTTGGGGATCATTTAAAATAAAGAGAGGATTGACTCTTTGTTATAGTTGTAGAAGACCGAGACATCTTGCTAAGGAATGCCCTGGTAGAGGTCCTATTTTCCTTTGTTGTAAAGCTATTGAACATGAAGTTTTGGATTTCCCTAGAATGATTGCTAAAGTTGAGAAGATGAACATGAGAAAAGAAAACCATGAGGAAGGTCAAGAGACTAAGAATATGCTAAAGAACCAGAAAGAATCAGAGGCTATATTATTGTAGATGAAAGAAACATTGAATGATCACAGAGACATCAGTTTATCAGAGATATTAAAAGAGAAAAAGTGCATAGAAACAAGAATAGGAGACTTCGACATAGACTGTGGTCTGGATGAGGAAACACAGGTGAATATCATGCCAGAAAGTACTTGGGAAAGCCTGCTATGATTCCTTCATTGGGAGAAATAGGATTGTTTAAAGGAAATATGATAACCCTATGTGAAAGACTTACTCATGTACCTATGAGTGCTCATGGAACATAGACAAAAGAAGAATTCGAGTTCATTAAGTTTGTTGAGAACAATGCTCCTTTTGCACTTTTGTTAGGAAGGACTTGGATTGAGAGAGATTGGATCCGAAGGAAAGAAGAAGAGGAAGCTATAGAACGGAAAAGGAAATAATTCATGGATTTCATGGCTAGGAGAATAGTGTGCTTAATAAAATAACAAGAGGACAAGTCGAAGCAACTAAGGGCCAAAGACCTGGATGTCGAAGTTGAAAGAATGGAATAAGGCTTAAAGAACTTATCCATGCAGGGAAGTAGAGCACCTACTCTAGAAACAGTAAGAGAAGAAGTATTACCCTCGAACCTTGTGAAATACCCTCAGCAGTGAAAAGTTACTATGCCAAGAGGAGATAAGAAAAATAATGGAAAGATGAACCCAGTGACTCACATCACAGGAAAGAAAGCTAGAACTCTCAGTAAGAAGAAAGCAAAGCTATAAAAATTGCAGGAGGTGCCAGAGAGGACTTCGTAGAAGGAAGGCTTGAAGAACTCGAACCTCGTCGGAATAGAAGAACAATGCAGACTGACACTTTTCCACAGCGAAGCAATATGACCATTGGAGGTGTCTTGATTGTTAGAACAATGCTCCAGAATGGCTAGAAACATAGTTATTGCCGGAAATATCGCCATTGGACCATTGCGACCATGCCATAATGGATGGATTGAGGAATTCCTGCACATTGAAGGAATTCATTACGATGTTATATATTTAACCCGTCGAATGTCTTATCAGGGACACTTTTAAAAATTGTGATTATCAGAGCCCATAGAGAACTAGTTTATTTCACGCAATGCTTATTGAGACCTCACCACCCGTTCTTCTACCTTGAGTGTTTGTCTGCCTACCCGAGATATCTAATCTCGAGCGTGTATGTCAGGCGACCTTAGCGTAGTAGAGAAATCTGTCGAAGAGATCCTAATATACCTCATGGCTATGAAGGTCATGTCCATAGGAGTACAGGCCTCATCGACGAGAGGATTGCAAGCATCCTCATAGAATACACGTTGATTTGGGCCATCCCAAACTGTGAAAGATAAACGAATCAAGCATCACGTCAACTTGGTGAATGCGAATCTCATCCTGTCAGTCTTTCCTAACTATATCTCACCTTTGGCTGGCGTGGTTATTCGTGATAGCGTCCCGAGGGATTTTGACTATACATTGATCACTGTGTACCTCCCAAAGGGGATACGCACAGTTGGACCACAATTAGGACAGATTCTGACACTCAAGATCCCATCTGATCCACTAGCCATGAGGTTCACTGCCCTCTGGTATTTGAGCGACATGGTGAAGCAATGGCAGCCCAATGTGGTGTTCCACACCTATTAATTATAGTTGAAGAGGGCCATTGAATCCTTCCCTCGCATGACAATGAATACACTTCATAGGTTCAGGCCAATAGTGAAGTTTCAAGTAGACAAGAACTACATTTACATCCCTGCGTGTGGGGACGAACACAAGGAAGAGATATAATCCTATTACAAACTCACCGAGGAAGATATGGAGGAAATAACCAAGGAATGGCCTGCATAATTCCTTGCACCAGTCAAAAAGACAAAACTCTCCGACCCCGACCTCATCGAAAGTCTTGTAGTCACCCGAGAAGAGTATGATGGACCAGGAAGTAGAAAGAAGAAGAAGAAGGAAGAAGTACAGGAAATGAACAACGCATCAGAGGAGACTACACCAAATTCACCTGAAGGAGGAGGAGGTGCTATTGGGTAAATCGGTATATGCAGACATGAACTAATCCCCCTAGATCCACTTGGATCTAGAAAAAAACAAGACGAAACATGATGCTTTCCATAAGTTGTGATCATTGAGTTTACTACCAAAGAAGGAATAGATAACATACCTTATGAATTACTTCCTTATATTTTTGTTTTCCCTGCTTCACTCTGGTGCTCCTACGAGATTAGATCTACAATGACACAAGCCAACCAACATGAAAGCAACAATAGTAGAATTCAATGATAACCTAAACATATCATCAAGGAATCATGTAATAAAATACTAATCATTTTATGGGAAAGAGACATGCCACCGTATTATATTAATGAAAAGTAGAAGATACAATCGGATTTCCTTGATGTCGCAAGTTCCCTTTTAGTGTTCCTTCGTTCCAACACACACATACACTTGCTTTGAAATTTGCATGAAGATAATCCACAAAATCTTGATGGACAATGGAGACCTCAAGCATCACTAGAAACATGATTCTTCACACAGTCTTCAACCTATTCTTTCATCAATTCTCTACTTAATCTTGCTTAACCTTTTCCATGAGAAATCCATCCTTATATATGAGAAGGTGAAGTGGTTAAAAGGATGAGGATGATCACACCAAATCAGAGAAACCAGTAGGATCGCAACCATATGGACGCCACCTCACATTCTAGAAGATTCCCTTTCTAGAAACTTTGTGAAACCCCTTTCCTCTTTTAGCTTTGGAACACCATCGCACCCTACCTATATAGTAGGTTGCGGAAACCTCGTAGGCTAGATATAGAGTAGCCTATGGAAATCATATATTTCTGCACTATGTAATAGATGCAGCCTGCAGACCCCCTTTCTAAAAAGAAGTCTTGTAGAGGAGGAAAGAAGTTTCTTTTCTCAAGAAAAAGGTCATTTTGGGAGCCTGAACACATGCTTGTGAAATCATCATCAGGGTGACCAAATTAATGTGTAATAGAATTCCCCCCAAGGTATGAGGCTAGAACTCATGACATTCAAAATACTTTGTAAAAATGCGTGTGTGTGTCAATAACAAGGAGCGCACCAATCGAGAACCTACAAACAATCAAGCATATGCACAATATTATACCATGTCTGAGGCAGTCATTCCCATGTTCAGACTACAAATGATTGAAATCATAAATGTAGGTCATGGCCACCAATTATACATTGTGGATCCATGTCATCAAGATTCTACATAGCCACCAGGAATACACTGTGGATCTATGTATTGGAAAACTTAGATGTGAACATAGCCATGAGACATACAAAGTGGATCTATGTGCCAATACAAATCACAAATACTCCACCGCAACCTGGATAAAAAATGATGAGGTCCAAGGTCTTCAATCCCATTGTCCGTTAGTACGAATCTAGCCATGTGATTACAGGTGTTGAAGTCGAACATGGTTAGAAACCACTTGGTTACCGGTAATTAATAAAAACTGTTAACACGTGTGATGGAAATCACCATTAATGTCAATGACTCCCAAGGTACACTAGTACAATCCAACGAATGTGAATTAATGAGATGAATTCAAACACTCAATGGAATCTCTCGATCAAAGACCAATGATGTGAATCCACTGTCGAAAGTGAAGAAACCTGCCATTGAGGCATGCAGGATCTAAGGCACTAAATGATTTATATGTCTTGTTCCTAGATGATGAGCTGAAGTTGATAGGAAAAGACTCGTCATAGAAGGGACTTGATGTATCCCCCATTAATGACACGAAATAAGTAGCAGATTTAAGGTAGAGAAAAGTACGAACATGATTTGAAACTGACACAAGGGAGGTCGACATGGTAGGAATTGACAACTGCAAATGGATGACTCAATAGAGGGATTGGTTGAACTTCTTTTGAACATATGAATGACACGACACTGGTCTTGGAAACATTGACTCAAAGACTACCCAAGATATGAACTTGCATAAAGTCAGACGAGAGACAAATGGATTTCCCAACCTGGATTCAAATGATGAAAGGGGCATCATGTTCAAGAGCGATGCTTACTGCCACTAACACAAATATAGAGACGCATCTCTTTCGAAAATTTCCCCCCACTATTCCTAGCGAGTACCTATTTATTTTTACGCAAGCTTGAGGAGGATAACATATGCTTGTTGATGTAAGCTCATACATCGGATGAGTCCCTTGGAGTATGTTTGACGAACCCTAAGAAGGAGTGGTTTGGTCCCATGCGGGTCTTTCAATGTTTGTTTAACGAGTCCAAAGATAGAAAACTCAGGGGTTTTTCATATTTTGAGAGTCTGAAAAACACTTAAAGAGAACTCTCCCAATTCCTTTTTTGTAAAGTAGTTCGATAGGACCGAAAAGTGATAAACTATCGCCCATCAAACGTTTTCTTCAAATACTTTTACGAGCGTGAAAAGAACAAGGTCGCTCAACAATCTTTTCATTTTTATGGAGTGTGAAAAGAGATTAAAGGTTACTCTGTAAGTTTCGTTATTTTCGTGTTACCATGACGAGTATGAAAATATGACAAAAGTATACTCGGTTACGTTCTCATCAATTTTTGAGCCTGAGAACAAAAAAAGACTAAGCTCAAGGTTTTGTGTAAAAAACCCTAAAAAGTAATCGTACATGCAACGAAAAAAGAAAAACAAATTGCAAAAAAATGTCCATACTTCATTGTTTGGTACCCTAGTTTTCCTATCTGCGAGAACCAAAACACTCACGAGACCATTAGACTTGTATGTTTTTGAGAAAATATATTTAAATGATATAAAATATTTGAGAAAAAAAGTAAAAAAAAAAATAGATAAATAGGGGTAAAAACTCATTTTTACCATTTCATTTGTATTTGGTCAAAAACTTGTCAAGAAACCCTGTTTTCACCTCATATTTTGATGGTCAATTGCGAAGATAACAGGCGATCATTCAGCGAATGGTTTGCATGAAAATGGTAAGCACCTCGTCTTCTTCCTTTTCAGTGGTTCAAAATTCATTTTAATCGGTTAAAAGATGATTTTTGGGTGAATTTGTGGGCCAGTAGGCATGCACTGGGGCCGTCGTGGGTGGCCAATATTAGGACCTATGGAAATCAAGGATTTCCGTAGGTACCAAATGGCTCACCTGCAAAAACCCTGCACTATAACTAAAACCCATTTGCGGTGGCCAAAAAGCCAAAAAGAAAAGTATGCGTTGGACTAAAAAGAATTCCAAAAAATGATGATTGAAGGTGCTAACTTCTTTCTTTCATCTCCATGAAGGTATTTGATTGCAAAAATGTTGGAGTGGAGAGAAAGAGAGCATGAATATGATGATGATCCAGGCATCATTAATTCCCTATGACAGTGTGGCTTTTTAAATTTCTTCAAGATCCATGGCATGAGATCCCAACTAAGGCTATTGGAATATTTGGTCCATATGTGGGACGTGGACCAACAAGGATTTCATGTGGGTGTTCATGTTCTTTCCTTGGACATCGAAGATATTTACTTTTTGATGGGTTTATCCCATCATGGGGCACTTGTGAATTTAATAGGGAGTCGAGGTGGTGGTTTTCCGATGAGCGAGTACATCCGTCGGCATTGTGAGCCTGAGGCCGACTGGCGCAAAGGTAAAGTGGCTATCAGAGGGGTTCATGATCTGACTCTTAGAACCATTCTCTTTACTATTGCATGGATAGTAGGAAGTGCATCCCTGCACATGGCTCTCTAGATTTATTTTCAATATGCCATTGAATGCATGGAACCTCGTGTGTTCAACTGGTGTGATGGTCTTCTCCATAGTATGAAGAGACATTTGACCAAGAGCAAAAACGAGGAGTTGAAGCAATTTGGGTATGGATCCATTTTGGTATATTTCTTCCTAGAAAGAGTCCCTCACTTATGCCTATAGGTAGATTGGAATATACCGACGCCATGAGATCTGTGGATGAAGCAGTGGTGTGATCTCATGTCCTGGCATGTAGCGGGTCCTATTATTAGATACAATGATACCTTTTTTGATTGGATAGAGCCTCAAATCTTGATGATCGATGACTATGCATATGTCGGGCTGGATTTTCCCCATGATCCTAACTTGGTGCTATCAAAGGGTTCTCAGTGGGGCAATCTAGGTAAGAAAAACATTTTTCTTTTATGTTGTTTTTGTAAAAAAAATTCTTTTTTTAAATATCATATATTTTTTTATGTTTCCAATCCAATGACTAATAAAAATATTTTGACCATGCAGATGTAGGGCCATAACGGCCTCCGGGTACATCCCCTATCTAGAGGCAAGGGGGAGAAGTTGTAGTAGTAGGATTGGATGTGGATTATTATGAAGCAATCGAGTAGAATCTAGAGGGTTTGACTGCAGGCATCCCAGATATCTCAATCGACAAGGTCCCGATGCGTTTCCAGCACCACACCGTAGGCGTGTTTGGCTCACTGAGATGATTTCTTCATAGGGTAGCATGAGAAGTAGTGTGTTACCATGAGCAGCATCCATGATGTCATTTTGTAGAAGCCATGAGCTTCATATTTTGATATTTTGGTCTTCAGACAAACAACAATCTTTTTGTAAAAAAAAATTATCGTTATATATATAG
>JZKD02S1954165.1:170282-184493 GCA_000966675.3 Picea glauca | reverse complement strand
TATATATATATATATATATATATATATATATATACACACACACACACACACATGAAGATTTTACCGGCTTATTTTTATTTGTATAATACATGTGATGTGTTATTGGATTTATAAATGTCTCAGATGTCTGTCTAACACATAATTAGATAATGCATCAGTTAATGTATTTAGACATCTAGGAATGTGTTGATACTCGATATAATCAAAATAACATTCCAAGACGCAAATTTGTAGATATAACTGTAAAAAAGTAGGACTTCGGATAGCATAGACATTACTTAACTATAGAACTACTAGTTGTGAATCAAGTCGTATAACCAGGTGACGGATACCAAGTGAAATAACATCGGTCAATAATTCAATGACTGCGCTATATTCTGTGATATTATTGGTTGCATGACCGAGGCAAACACTGTGTAGACTGATAAGTTCATTCATAGGTGCATAGATTGCCCACACAACAGAAGCTAGGTTCTAAGTACTACAACTAGCGCCATTGGTGAAGCCAAAGTGGGTTAGCAAAGACTCCAACATCTGGAAACCAAGAACAACACAAGGTAAGTGGTCGAGGGTAGAAACCAAATAACAAAAAAGCACACAAAAGTAGCACACAACAGTATGATACAGTAAAAATACAAGCACTCATGAAAATATAGTCTAAGCATAGTACTTATTCAAGTAAAGTCCATTTCTAGGTTCACTCAAAGGAATGTCACCATAATCTATTAACTCGTAGGCTCCCTTCTCCAACACTCATTTGACGATATAAGGGCCTTGCCACATAGCCTCGAATTTTTTGACTCCTAGCAAATCACAATCTTGTTCATATAGGAGAACTAGATCACCCTCAAAGAAAACATGTGGCTTGACATGCTTGTTGTATTGGGCTTTGATGCATTTCTTCTGGGTTTCAATAACTAGGGTGGCATCACCATGGGTTTTGTCCAATTGCATAAGATACAACAGGCGTTATTCCTTAGCAAAAGTGTTTGGGAGAAGTTCAACGACTAGCTTCAAGGATGGTATCTCAAATTCAATTGGTAGAACAAATTCTATACCATAGAGTAATTGGAAGGGGGTAAATCTCGTGGCAAACTTCACAGATGTTCGATAGGCCCATAATGTTGAAAACAACATTATGTGCCAACTTTTTTTTTGAATTCCTATAATCTGTCGAAGCATGGTGATAAGAACTTTATTTATCGCTTCAACTTGGCCATTGACCTGCGGATAGTAGGCAGTTGAGTTTTCATGTCGAAAACCCAACTTCTTAGTAAGCTTAGACATCATGAAGTTTCGAAAGTGGCTATCGTGATCGGTGACGATATCTTGTGGGATTCCAAAGCGTGTGATGATATGATTGAATATGAATAGGGCTGCAGTTTTTTCGGTATTGTTGAATGTAGGCACCGCCTCGGCCCATTTCATGAAATAATCCACGGCTATGATAATGTATCCATGCCCCCAGCTGAGTGAGGGTTACATGTCATGAAATCGATACCCCATTTATCGAAAGTTCCAATGGAAACTACAAGGTGTAAGGGAGTGGGGTGATATCTTATCTTGTGATTATATGTTTGGCAAGCATGGAATTTCTGGATAGTAGTTATATAGTCTTTAAATAAAGAATGCCAGAAGTACCCTTCTCGTAAGATCTTTTAGGCAGTGGCATACCTAAACATACGACTGCCACATTCTCTAGAATGGTATTCATTCAAATATTTCTCAGCCTCATCAAAGGTGAGACAGTGTCGGAATATAGAGTCAACACCACGACGATAAAGAGTGTCACCAAGAATGATGTATTGACGGGCTTGATAGCAGATGCGACGACTATCTATACTTGAGAGTTTTGGATGAAAATTTTGTGTTTGGAGATAAATGATAATATCTCCATACCAAGCATCATCAGAGCTGATAAAAAAAATGGATTCATTAGGTAAAGAATCCTCTACCACATTTTTTGTCTCAGTGGAGGGAAGATCACATATCAGTTCGGAAAAAACCAGTGACTTCTTGGACTTAGCGCATTCAAACTCTAAGTCAAAATCCTATATGATGACTATCCATTTGGATTACTTTCCCCTTAGCAATTGCCATGTAAGGATATGTTTCATAGGTTTGCAAGTATAAATGACTTTGGTCTTGCATAAAAGGATATAGTGACAAAAATGTTGGACAGCTTGAACAACTGCCAAGGTCAATTTTCCCACATGTAGATATTTGGCTTTGGTAGTTGTGAGACTCTGACTCAAATCATAGATTACATGTTTGTCATGTGAATCATCTTCTTGGACTAACACCATGGAAATGGTAGAGTCTGAAGCGGTGAGGTAAAGGAAATAATCTTGACTGTAATTTGGTAGGAAAAGTAGTGGTGTATGTGTAAGGGAAAGCTTCAAAGCTTCAAAGGCTTTGTTTGCAAGCTCGTCCTAGATGAATGTAGAACCTTTCTTTAAAAATTGATTAAATCCTAATGTTAGCTCAACCTAAATTGGGATGAAATGACGCAAAAAGTTTGCCTTCCCTTGCAAACTTTGGAGTTTTCGTAAGGTAGAAGGAGGAGGTAGATTAAGGATGGCCTCAACCTTCAGAGGATCCACCCTAATTCCTAGATGTGACACAATGAAACCCAGAAGTCGGCTGGAATCCACAAAAAAAACAATTTTTTGTGGGTTTAAATGTATATGGTAGTAACGACAACAAAGGAAAATGGCTCGGAGATGGGTCGGGTGGTCTTGGCGACGCGTGGAATGAATCGGTAGATCATCAAGATACTGTTGTACAATATGTTTAATATCATGGAAAGCATAAGACATGGCACGTTGAAAAGTTGCACCAACGTTCTTTAAACAAAAAGGAAGTTTTCGGTAGGCAAAAGTGCCCAAGGACAAATGAAAGTCGTTTTGTGTTGATTCACGGGTAAAATGTTGATCTGGTTATAGACGGAGAAACCGTCCATTAATGAGAATATTTCACTCCCAGCGCAATTGTCGATGATCTCGTCAATGAAGGGGGTTGAAAAGTTGTCCTTGGGACAAGATTTATTAATATCCCTATAATCTACGCATACACGTATCATGCCTTGTTTTTTATTGACCGGAACAAGATTGGATACCCAATCGGTTAAAGCCACAGGATAGATAAACCCGCCTTGAGAAATTTTTCAACTTCAAGTTTGATAGCGGAAGATTTACGGGGGTGGACTGGGTGAAGTCTTTGCCGAATGGGCTTAGTGTTCATGTAAGTCTTAATTTCATGTACAACGATATCAGGGTCAATGCTCGACATCTCTTCATAGCTCTAAGCGAAAACGTCACGAAATTCTTGAAAATTAGCTTTGTATGTGACGACTTCATCATCGAAACAAGCGGCTCTGATATGAAAATTTTTGACAACTCCAGGTTTAATGGATATGTCCAGAGGAATAGTGGGTGAAATATTACTCAAGTTCCCTTCGTAAAACATGTTGTGGGTTGACTTGGGAACAGAGGAAATGACAAAAACGATTGATGGAGTCGAAATCTGTTGGTAGCTCTCTATGGTGTGTTGTTCGAGGAAGACAATGGAATGATTATGCCCATCATCCCATGGGTTATCTTCCATGGAAATAACCAACATAATCATCTTGTCCATCAGAAAAATGACGTGAAACGGATCAGGAGATGAATCACCAATAGAGAGGGTAGAAGGGGTTGCCAATTGAATGGCTTGATAAGAAGATTCAACAAGACTCAAAGGCATTTGTTCGCAATAGCGTAGATAATCACCAGGGTTAGGTACTATCCACGGGTCGTGAGATGTGGGGTTTTTTGGACATAGGTAGAGATCATGTTGATTTAGGTGAAAAATAGAGGAGGAATGTCAGGTGGTGGGATTGGGAATGTACCCATCAAAGTAGAATCTTTAAGAAGACCCACACTGAGATTATCGTACCTAGGAGGTGTTTTTGAAATGAAAGGTATGTTGCTAGTATAAGAATCAGAGCTAAAGAAGGCCAGTTGGTTGACAGTAATCACCTTTCCTTGGTGTGGGAAACGTAACACATGGAAAAGTGTGGAGACAACTGTATGCATGGAGTTAATCTAGCTATGGACAAGTAAGAGGTTTTAATTGAGAGGTGCATCGAAGACCGCAACTTCAATGTTTACCATTTTTCCTTCTAACATAATAGGCAACAAATGAATAACACCATAGGGTTTAAAACCAGAGCCATTAAAGGCCTTGAGTGTGTTTTGTGATTCAGTGAGAGGAGGAGATTCGATTGCTTTCCAACAGATAATAGACATGATGCACGTTGAGCCACCCTCGTCAATGATGGTTCTATAGATATTCTTGTTTTCTATGACAACTTGTATCTGAAACACTAGTTGAGGAGGTAGCCTTGGAATGCGATCTTCCAGGTCAAAGATTATCATATTTATATCCGAGGGTTCAATTCCACCAATATCCTTTAACAGAGCCTCCTGCTGCGCGGGGCAACTTTGAAGGACTTTGAGAGCTGACATCGCAGAGGGTGCTTGTGCAAGATCTTCTACAATGTTGTAGTTTTGAGAAGCACGTGCATGAGGGTTGAAGGCAAAATTTTGAACAACGCCCTTTGGAGGAGGGCAGAGGAATGTATCGAGGATTGATTGTTTGAGATGAATAGTACCATTGGGAGGTGTAGTTGAGGAATTTGGTTGTACCAATGAAGGTGTTATATCGTCAACTTTCTCCTTTGAGGGAGAGTAATCTTTGGCCCGAGTGGCGATACCAATGTCATTCTTTTTTTAATCACTCGTACACATAAGGACATAAAAATTATTGGAAGGAGAGGGTTGGTCATGGATGACCAATTGGGCATGTTGTTGAGAAGGGAAAGGTTGTGACAAAATGGTAGGTGTGGGAGGCTTCGCAGTCCCTTGAAGGAACTTAGTGACCTCAGAATGTCATGGGCAATCTTTCGTGTAGTGATCCTCACCATAGATAAGGCAAGGATATCTCGGTTTATGTTTATCTTTCTCATCAGCAGGTTTTGTTTTGGTTTTCTCAGATTGTGGGCTATTTTTATCCTCCTTGTTCTTGCCCTTTCCTTTTTTATATTTATTCTTTCCGGCAGGGGTAGATTGAACGAAGTTCACCTCAGAGGTTTTTCCAGTGGGAGGAGTAGGAGTCAGAGAATTTGGAACATTAGAAGCATTAGACTTGGGTTTGGTGGGAGAGGCTTGCATGGATTGAGGTTGAGCATGGAAAGTGCCAATCATACCATCAGCCTCATGGGAAGAAGCAGGGGTAGTTGAGGTACCGGTGGTAGAAGGGCGAGGTGCATCAAGGAGTAAGTCGTAAAGAGTACTCATTTGTGAATAAATGAGATCAAGGTACTGAGCGTGATTGATCGCCTATTCTTATGTGACAACTCCACCCATGTCAATGTCACGAGAGATTTGATTCATGAATTATTTCATGAACCACTCTACCAATAATTGATCTGGAAGAAGGAGTTTGATCAAACTTCATCTTCATCGTCACTCACAAATGTGATCGGAGATGTGAATGGCTTTGTTTTGTTTGAAGGAACTCAAAATTTTGGTTCTTGTTTCACAACGGATTGGTAACTGGTAGTGTGTAAGTAAATCCATGGTGAGGGTATTAAAGTCAGTGAAGAAGCCTTGTGGTAATTCTATATACCACTTTGCAGCTGAACCTATAAGAGTTCGTTGGAAGAGTCGTAACCGAATGGAGTTGTCCATCAAAGTGTTGGATGAACACCAAAGGTGAAAAGTCATGAGATGGTTGTTTGGGTCCTCTCTAGGTTTACCATCGAATTTGGGAATATCGGATGGTAACTTGGCCGGTATAACGAGCCAATGAGGAGAATGTAGGATAGGGTCATTCAGGATTCTGGACAGGTCAGGTAGATCCAAAGTGGCTAAAAAGGGTAACTGTCTATTCACATGAGGGTACTGGTGACTTTGGGGAGGAAGTCTCATTGGTATACCAGTAGGACCGTAAGCATTTTTCATGTGATACGAAGATCCTATAAGATTCACGTGTGGGTGCGGAGGAAGGTAGCCCATGGGGTTATACTAATTAGGGATGTTCTCTTGAGAACGGATACTAGGTTGAACGTTCGAACCCCAGATGGGATTGGAAGGACTTGGGTATGGCTGGCTGGTACTAGGGGGTATGAAAGGGATAGCTTGAGGTTGTTTCCCCCCAATCGATTAAGGATTACCCTAGGTGAGAAAGTTCCAATACTGCGCCAAGGATGCAGGTATGTTTTGCCCATAGGGTAGGGTAGGTGGGGGTTTTCCTCCAACTAGGGGTTGTGTCCCAATTGGGGTTTGACCTCCAAATGGGGGTTGTGTCCCAATGTGGGTTTGGCCTCCAGGTGGGGGTTGGCCCCTAGGGGTAAATTGTCCGCCAATAGGAATATGATAATTAGGTGTGAGAGACTGAGTAATGAAACTAGGGTCGGCTCCTCCAGTGAAAGGTGGATAAGACCCTCTAGAGGGGACCTGGGGAAGTGTCAGAATGAAATTGGAAGTAGGATTGTACCCAGGGGGAGGAAAAACTCGAGAAGCTTTGGATGGACCCTGATTAGGAGTAGGGATAGAAGTATTCAATGCATTATACCTAGGGGGAAGTGGCGGGATAGGTCTAGGTGAAAGTGGTGTGCCAATGGGAGCTTGGATAGCCACCATATTCCCGGTGGGAATATTCATAGTGTTTGGGACCATTGTAGAATAGACCATCTAAAGGGGGATGGCCAAGTTAGGATAAACTAACCGGGTGTCTGAACCAACAAAAAGGTAGGCAGTTGTACTGGGTATTGTGTCTGTATCAAACGTTTCAGGCAGCTTGGGTTAGACAAATATATCAGTTCCTTCCCCAGGGCTGAAAAGATCCTGTACCATAGGGGGTGGGGTTCAAAATATGTCAGTAGTCCAAAAGGGATCATGGCCTTCAGGGCCTACGAAAGGTCTGATTGGTATTCCATAAGTTTGAACAACAAGGTCTCCGGATGAATTTAGCCGAAGAATATTTCTCTCAGAACCGTGAGGAAGTCGAAGAGACTCTAGAGAATCAATAACTCGGAATTGTTCTAAGGAGTCAATTATTTCCACTCGTGGAGTGGCAGTGTCTTGGACCTCACTCTGTTGAGGACAGCCCTCTAGCGGGTTGGTAGGCAAGGGTTTAGAACCTTCCAGATTTTCCGAGGGTAGGCCTTGCATTCTACATGAATGGCGTGGAGGGTCAATATTGCCTTAACCAAATACTCTGTGGAAAAAATCTATGGCCAACTATGGAAAACAACATCACTCACTAATATAATCCAGGAATTACACCAAGCAAACAAAACCTTCTTATTTTGAAGTCACTAGTTGGTGATGAAATCCAACATCACGAAGTCAAGACAAGAAGGGGCTAGGGTAGAGTGGGTGGAAAAGTTATGTTGATGACCTGCTTAATGGACTTACACCCTGGTGCAATCTCCCACACATAATCGTGGGTATACCCTCCAAGGAGCCCGAGTGAGTTCGGGAAACGTCGATTCCAGGTACCGTGAAGACTTTCCCCTCCACAGTCACCTTGTGTAAGAACCTGAGAAGATAGGCTACTATGATTACCAATAACAATAGTGATTCCTGGGGAAATAGTTGACTATCCAATCCATGTGTAAGGGCAGGGTATCTAGCCCGAAATCATCTCAAAAGGCTTCCACTCATCATTGTGGGTATACCTTTTAAGCAACCCCCATAATACATGCAATCTATACACCAAGACCAACAAAGCAGGGTAAGTAACTATGCCATCCTTAATGAGACCTCAGGTTTGACCCTTGTGTGAGAAGGGCTTCCAAGGACAAAATGTTGCCAATGGATTTGAACACTCCCTATCACAAGATACTATTGTGTGTTTTATGCTTTGGAGAGTGTGCCTCACAACCTATTCCAAAGCACTATCCTAGCTAATGTTGGTGTAAAGACCCTAGAAAATACAAGTTGCTTATGTAGTGTTTTTATAGGTTGTTGTTTACGCAATAAGGAGATGGAAATGAAACCAATGTTGTGTGAGACCTTGACCCAATAATGTGAAAATAGAAGATGAATGATGCAATATTTTGTTCAATGAATTCTATCTACGGTAGGGAGAAGATATCTTCCTAGAAAGATGTAAGTTACGAAAAGAACTTTCTTTTTCTTGAATGAGATCAATTTCAAACAACCATAAATAATGAAACTTTCAATTTTTCTCTTGTTTTTTTTTTGTAAAAAATATTTGAATGAAAAAACTTTCTTATGAATGATTACTTAATAGAATAAGTGACTTTAAATTCCTCCTTTCTAAACACCAAATCAGGGGTATTACGAAGAAAGGACAAGTAATCAAGAAGAAAAATGATACACTCAACAATCACCCAAATCAAACTTTCAATGATGATAAAAGTAAAAAATGACGAGAAAGTATTCAATCAAGTGTAAATGAACAAATATATTTCCAGTAAACAAGCAATCCAAAAAATGTAATCAATCCAAAACATTTAAATCCAATCAACAGACTTTCAATCAATCAATCACTCAGATGCAGGATCAAAGATTATATCCTTGTTGATGAAAAATCAAAAATAAAATTGGAAACTAACTAAGAGAGGTGTTCGATCTCCGAAGACCAATCGACAACAAGCTAAACACTTAGGAAACAGTCAAGAACTGGCATTAAAAGTTTCTCCCAGCTGATAAAGCAAAAACTGGGTATCAAGGAGTGACTAGACCCAATCCAAAAAAAATTGCAAACGTCGTCGCAGCCCAGCAATAGGTTACAGTGTGGAAATCAACTGTTTCCATGGTCTAGAAACAAGCAGGGTGCGAAAATACCGCACTGGGATAAACTATCAGGGTGTGGAAATCAAAGGTTTCCACGGGCTATGTATAGGTTATAGTGTGGAAGTGTTTGCAAACAAGGAAATTTTGGAAAAATGATTGAAGGTCTGAGGAAAATTTCAGGTCCAGAGAGTCTTGTTGGATCTCCCACAGACATAGAGACTGAAATAGAATGAAAAAGATAGGCTAAAATCAAATGGCCCACAAAAAAAAATAAGTCGTATCCCTAGTGGAGTCGCCAATTTTGTTATTGGGTAAATCGATAGATGCGGACATGAACTAATCCCCCAAGATCCACCTGGATATAGAAAAAAACAAGACAGAACATGATGCTTTCCCTAAGCTGTGATCATTGAGTTTACTACCAAAGAAGGAATAGATAACATACCTTATGAATCACTTCCTTATATCTTTGTTGTCCCTGCTTCACTCTGGTTCTCCTACGAGATCAGATCTGCAATGACACAAGCCAACCAATGTGAAAGAAACAATAGTAGAATTCAATGACAACCTAAACATGTGATCAAGGAATCATGTAATAAAATACTAATCATTTTATGGGAAAGAGGCATGCCACTATATTATATTAATGAAAAGTAGAAGATACAACTGAATTGCCTTGATGTTGCAAGTTCCCTTTTAGTGGTCCTTTGTTCCAACACACACATACACTTGCTCCGAAATTTTCATGAAGATAATCCACAAAATTTTGATGGGCAATGGAGACCTCAAGCATCACTAGAAACATGATTCTTCACACAATCTTCAGCCTATTCTTTCATCAATTCTCTGATTAATCTTGCTTAACCTTTTCCATGATAAATCCATCCTTATATAGGAGAAGGTGAAGTGGTTAAAAGGATGAGGATGATCCCACCAAATCAGAGAAACTAGTAGGATCGCAACCATACGGATGCCACCTCACATTCTAGAAGATTCCCCTTCTAGAAACTTCGTGAAACCCCTTTCCTCTTTTATCTTTGGAATGTCACTTCACCCTGCCTATATAGCAACCTGCGGAAACCCCGTGGGCCAGCTATAGAGCAGCCTGCAGAAATCATAGATTTTTGCGCTATGTAATAGATCCATCCTATGGACCCCCTTTCTAAAAAGAAGTCTTGTAGAGGAGGAAAGAAGTTGTTTTTCTCAGGCAAAAGGTCATTTTGGGAGCCTGATCACATGCTTGTGAAATCATCATCAGGATGACCAAAATAATGTGTAACAGGAGGTGACAAAGTAGAAAAGAGGAGGAAGGGGAAGAAGACAAACAGGAGCAGGGTGAAGTGACACCACCTAAATATACCCTTACAGAGGCCGAGGCATCGAAGAAAAGAAAGGTTTCTCCAAATAAACCCTCAGCACAGAAGAAGTCACGTGCCAATAAGCCCCACTTACAAACTATACTTACGGTGGATGATATTGACCTCATCATCGCAGCTATATCAGATACCTTGGAGCACATTTTGCAGTGAAGCGAATCCAAACAAGAGACAATGTATGACAGGATCGAATCAGAGCTCAAAGGGGTATAACAGGATCTCTATTTGAGACGCGCAGTGTCTATTGCGTTGTTGTCATCAGGGGGTATAGAAGTAGGAGATGAGCTAGCCCAACTACGTATATTAGTAGATGCGACAGAGGCTCTCTTTCGTCATGTATAGGAAGAAAAAGAGTAGGCCACAGAGGCATTGAAGCAAGCCCTAGTGCAATGTCGGGTTGTGCAGCAAGAGAAAGATGACCTCCAGGCAAAGTTTACAGAGGATAGAGTGTAGATCTAGAGAGATAAAGATCAGCTACTAGCGGAGCATATTGGAGTTAGAGAAGTAGTCACTATAGCACTTTGCTCTGTGCTGGGCATGGCACAGATGGAAGAGGAAATAGCTAAGAGCCAAGTGGGGAAGCTCGTTGAAGCCATTCAGTAGCTTCAAGAAAGACTAGTATAACTGGAACTACAAGTAGTGCCAAGCACCCTGCAAGAAGTGTGAGATCAGAGGAAAGAAACTGCTAGGAGAGCAGTCAAAAGAATTAGGGCATTGGCCTTAGAATGAAAGAAACTCAATAATCGAAGTGTGCCAACTTATGACCCAGAATTTCCCAAATCAGAGTGACTCGGGACGAGTCACAGGTGAGTGTTGGGGGCTTGTTGGCCCTCGACCAAGTTTTGGAGAACCTTGGTCATGTTTGACCATTTTTGGGACTTCGATAGGCTGGTCAAAGATGAAGCTCCAGGCGAAGCGGAGATCATGGGATCTCGCCCCCTTTTGTGGGATTTTTGGGTTTAGGGTTTATGTAACGGGTATGGGATGTTGGCCCATGGGTTTACCCATTCTTAGGCCCCATTTGTAATATATAAATAGATAGCTAGGTGATGTAAGAAGGGGTGAGTGTGCTAAGTGCAATTAGTTGAGAATGATTTGTGCATATCGTATGTTGAGACTTGCAGAGCTAAGTGCAAGTCATCTATAGTTCTTTGTGCGCAGACTATGTAAGGATCTGTGCTTAGACCTAACTCAGAGAAGGAGGATCTAGTGAGGTGTGCGCAGATCTCCTGTCCTATGTAGAGTTGGCTTTGTGGCTCTATGCATGTAAGATTATTGGAATAAGATAATAAATAAGAATAAGAGTTGGTGGACATAGCCCCACTCTAGGGGTGAACCACGTATATCCTATGTTGCGATTAATTTGTGTGATCGATGTGATTTATGCTTAGAGTTGTAATATTTATTACTGTGATCACATATCTGTGTCCCAGCTAGGTTGTATACACTTGAGTCCTGCAACCCCCCCTGCCTCTACCTCGGGTGAGACTTTAGCTACTTCCAGGTGTTGCCGAAAGGGTCGGTAGTTAGGGTTTTTTTGTGCATTGTTGAAGTGTTGAACCTCGGGTCTGCCCCTGTGCCAATAGAGATGGTGGAGAAGCTGGAGTTGAATACAACCACACATCCAAACCCATACAAGGTATCATGGTTGCAGAAAGGACATCAAGTAATGGTAATTCAACAATGCCAAGTTGAATTTAAAATAGGAGGTTATAGGGATGGAATATTATGTGATGTAATTGCTATGGATGTCTGTCATATTTTATTGGGAAGACCATGGCAGTTTGACAAAAAAGTTATTCATGATGGAAGAAAGAATACTTATACCCTAGAAAAGAATGGTAGGAAACACATGTTATTACCAATAGAAGATAAAGAGAAAAAGAGAGAAGCTAGTTCAAGCATACTTCTCATGAGTGGGAAGGAACTCTTGAATGAAGTCAAGAAGGAGAAAGAAATGCAATTTGTTGTAGTGAGGAATCCTAGAGTTATCCTTACAAATACTTCTGTGAAATTTGCCTGAAGAAATCCAGGAATTGTTAGAAAACTTTGTTGACATAGTAGTGGATGAGTTACCACACTCACTGCCACCCATTAGGAGTATAAGCCATCATATTGACCTTATTCCAAGAGTTAGTTTACCAAATAAAGCAACTTATAGGTTGACACCTAGAGAGAATGAGGAAGTCAAAAATCAAGTCCATGAGTTATTGGATAAAGGTTTAATCAGGGAAAGCCTAAGAACATGCACAATACCAACTGTGTTAAGTCCAAAGAAGGATGGAGGATGCATAATGTGTACAGATTCCCGAGCCATCAACAAGATAAGCATTAGGTACAGATTTCCTTTACCAAGGATGGATGATTTGATGGATTGTTTGAGTGGAGCAAGCTATTTTTCCAAGATAGAATTGAAGAGCGGATATCATAAAATATGAATGAGAGAGGGAGATGAATGGAAAACAACATTCAAGACAAATGAAGGATTCTTTGAATGGTTAGTCATGCCATTTGGATTGAAAAATTCACCAAGCACATTTATGAGATTGATGAATGAAGTATTGAAAGACTTCATAAGAAAACTTGTCATAGTATATCTGGATGACATACTAATATTGAGTAAGACAAAGAGAGAACACTTAAGACATCTCACATCAGTGATGGAAAAGTTGCAGCAAGAGAAATTGCTGATAAATCTGAAGAAATGTTCTTTTATGCAGACAGAACTCATATACTTGGGTTTTGTGATCTCTTCAAATGAATTGAAGATGGATCTAGAAAAGGTGAGAACAATCAAGGAATGGTCATCACCAAGGAACATATTTGAGGTAAGAAGTTTTCATGGGTTAGTGATCTTTTATAGAAAGTTTATCAGAAATTTCAGTGGTACATGTGCACCCATGCTGGACACCGTGAAGAAGAAACACAAGTATTTTAAATGGACAGAGGAAGTTGAAAAGGGTTTCA
The DNA here is from genome assembly GCA_000966675.3 of Picea glauca. Taxonomy (NCBI): domain Eukaryota; kingdom Viridiplantae; phylum Streptophyta; class Pinopsida; order Pinales; family Pinaceae; genus Picea; species Picea glauca. Next base: position 171,340 of record JZKD02S1954165.1, on the reverse strand, counting down.
AAGTGTTGAAGGAGAAGATCATAGAACAACCAATTCTGGTCTTGCCATATTTTGGAAAAACATTTGAGGTGAGATGTGACACAAGTGGATTAGCTATTGGAGCAGTCTTGAGTCAGGACAATAGGCCAGTTGCTTATTTCAGTGAGAAGTTGAATGACGACAAGCAAAAGTATTCCACATATGACAAATAATTTTATGCAGTGATTCAATCTCTGAAGAAGTGGAGATACTATCTAATTCCTAAAGAATTTGTGATAACCAAGCTTTGCAGTTTATTACTAGGCAAGAAAAGTTGAATCAGAAACATGCTAAATGGGTAGAAGTTATGCAGAATTTTACCTTTTTCATTAAACATATTGTTGGAACTACTAACAAAGTTACAGATGCTTTGAGCAGGCAGATTTTAATTGTACAGGAATTCCAAGTGGAGGCCTTAGGGTTTGAACACCTCAAGGATATGTATAAAGAAGATGCAGATTTTAAGGAAGCTTATGAGGCATGCAAGAATCCTTTGTTGGGAGATAGAAGCCCGTGGAATGAATATTTGATCCAGGATGGATTATTATTCAAAGGAATCCATACCGAGATGCTCAATGAGAGATAACTTGTTGAAAGAGAAACACAGTGGAGTTTTAGCTGGACATTTTGGTCACGATAAGACATTTGTACAACTGAGTAATTCGCATTATTGGCTGAGGATGAGGGAAAAAGTGAAAAAGTTTGTGAACAAATGCAGAATTTGTCAATATGAAAAAGGAAGACAACAGAACACTAGTGTTATCACTGAAATTTTGTCCGCGCAGGGCGACAAGAACTCTGCATCGTCAGCACAGAAAAATAGTCGTTCATGGCACAAGGATTAACTCCACAGCACAGCAAAAGGGTCAAAACTATGCAAAATGGCCAAAAAATTAAAAAGCGTTATGCATCCACTGAGCGCGCACGCGCGCAACATATTCGTATTTGGAGCGCATATGCACGGCTGTGGGGTGCAAAACCCGCGCGCCTGCCAAACGGTGCATTTATGAAGCTGGTCGGCCTCCCAACCACTAATGGAT
>JZKD02S1954165.1:154366-170272 GCA_000966675.3 Picea glauca | reverse complement strand
CAGACCAGCTAATACATTGGTGATATTGGTCCATTGTCATTTCTTTTTGTTTTTATTTCTATGCTCATAGTTTTATTTAGTTTTTGTTTAATTCTTGTTAATAGCTTAGTTGTTTACTTTCTAACCTTTTACCATATAGCTGTCATGACTAGCAGAGCCCAACTAGGCATGTAAGCACTCACTTTTTGCTCACACATCGACGAAAAGAGTGCAAACAACTAGTTTGTATCATCCATTACCAATTCTAGAAAGGTCATGGGATGCAATCAGCATGGATTTTGTTTTGGGATTGCCTGGAACTCAAAACGGGAGTGATTCCATATTTTTTGTGGTGGACAGATTCTAAAAAAATGCCACATTTCATACCATGCCAGAAGACAAACGATGCTACACACATAGCCAATTTTTTTTTAGAGAAGTAGTGAGACTACATGGATTGTCGAGGAGCATAGTCTCAGACAGGGACACCAAATTTGTAGGACACTTTTGGAGGACTCTATGGAAGAGGCTGGGGACAAACTTATCCTTTAGTTCAGCATATCACCCTAAGAAAAATGGACAGACTGAAGTAGTAAACATGAGTCTGGGAAACTTGTTGATATGTTTAGTCACTAAGCAAGGTCGACAATGGGATCAGATTCTGGCACAAACATAATTTTCATTCAACAATTCAGTGAAAAGGAGCACAAGGAAAAGTCCATTTAAAATTGTGTATGGTATACAACCAAGAGGGATTACAGAGTTGAGAGATTTGAATCGAGATGAGTTCAGAAGTGTTGGAGCAGAATATTTTGCAACAGAAATGCAGAAACTCCATGACAGAGTCAGAGAATAGCTACAGGACAACAACCAGAAATATAAGAACCGAGTTGATCAAAAGAGGAGAGAAGTTCAATTCAAAGTTGGAGATGAAGTTTTATCTCATTTGAGAAAAGAGAGGTTTCCAAGGGGAACATATAAGAAGTTGAAAATGAAGAAGATAGGACCATGCAAGATTCTCAGAAAATTCACAGCCAATTCTTATGAAATTGAGTTGCCAGACAATGTTGGGATATCACTGATATCCAATGTTGCAGACTTGTATCCTTACAGGAGAGATGAGGTAGGAGAATCAGATGATCAAAAATAAGTTCAGTGGGAAGAACAATTTCCCACAACAGAAAAAACTTTAGATGGAGAAAATCATTGAATGGAGAGATGGAAAGAAGACCAGGAGGAAGATATATCCTAAATACTTAGTGAAGTGGAAATATCATCCAATGGAAGATGCAATTTGGGTCACAGAACCTGATATTTTGAAGCATGGAAAAACAATACAGGAGCTCATGGACAGGAGTCCATGAAAATTTTAACCAGAGGAGTATGATGCAGGAGCATTGCCTTCAAAGTCAAAACGCAAGTGTGGAGGCAACGGAATGACATCTCAGCATGACAGAGTTCACATCAGCAATTAACTCAGAATTAAATCAAGTTGTTGAGATATTTTGTAAACAACATTTTAAATATGTAACTTGTTTGTAAAGTCATGAAGGACTATAAGGGGTTGCATATATGGAGTGTTGACTCTTATCTGGCAATAATTGTAGGTAACCGCTAAGATTTTGATAGGATAGGTTGTAGACAAGATGAGAGAGCTCGTGGATCCAGTCCTTATATAGTTGTTGTTGCATTGTAATAGAATAGATGATGATGATGATTTGAGATAGAGATAGAGATTAGTAGAGTGAAGTAGGGTAGAAGAAACACTATGTAATTTATTTTCATGAATGAATAGAACAAACAGAATTGTCCCAAATCTTGGATTGTGTTCATTTTACTGAGCGATTGAATGAATGTGATATTTTGTATGTGTTCTTTAGTTTATTCCGTTCATGTATGATTGTTCGAGAGATTGACTGTATGAGTTCGTGACGAAACTAGATGAGTTTCAATTGTTTCTCTTCTGACACTTGTATGCAAGGTGTGCATCTCGAATGCAAGGAGTGTGTCAACTGAGTCTCGGTTTGACTCAAAGAAATTCAGAGAGAACAAAGGAAACTTATACCAGGTGCAGTGAGTGCACAGCATCAAGGAGCGACCAAGCGTCAAAGAACCAGAACAGAGGAATGCCAGGTGGGTGAGAAGAATTTATTTTCAATAAATCCTTTGATTTGAGTTATCGAAATCCTAAGAATGTAAGGTGTGCATGGGAAATCGAAATCCTTTTAAGGACAAATCTCAGAAGGGATATCACTTTCACAAGTGTTAACAAGATCCAAGATTCGGACTCATAGGAAGAGAAAAGGTTTGAAACCTTTGAACACTTAGAAAATTTGGTAAGCTAGAGAGATCAAAAGCTCGGGAGAGAGGAGTGATAGTTGTCATTGGATCACAAAGAAGGGAATCAACAGTTCTCTGATTGGAGCAAGGTGAATGATCCTTAGTGCTTCGCACACAGAGGAGAGAGAACCTATCAAGGTTTGAGACTTGAGTTTTCCGAAGCTCGAAGAGCTGAAAACCCAAAGTAGAATCTCAGTCGTGCGATCACAGGAACAGATCTGAGCCGTCATATTGTTCATGGTAAAGTTTAAGCGTCGGATCGCGAGAGTGGATCTGATCCATAAGATGCCATGAGTCCAGGAGGAGGCAAGTTCGAAACTTGAGATTTCCAAAGTGTGGAGAGCCAAAGGGTGGGAGCAAATCTGGATCATTGGATCCATAAGGACACATGTCGACAGGTCGAAATATCCAGAGGAAGGCGAAGGTTGAAGTGTTAAAACACTTGAAGCCCGAAGAGCCGAGAGTCATCGATCTATAAGTGGACACTTTTCAACATATCACGAGCTTTAGGTAAGTTTTTTTGGAGTTTCATTTGAGAACTGAGATCGTCGAACCCCGAAGACCCGAAGTGATTCAGAGCCATCAGATCTAAGAGAGATGTGGCATAGATCCATGCACTCTAGGTAAAGTCCCGAAGTAATCCTCAATCATTAGATCACAAGGGCATGCAGCAAAAATCTGCATACTTCATTGGGAGAGAAACGTTGAGATTTGAAAAGTCCTAAGTTCGGAGACGCGAAGGGATCGCAGCCATTGATCCAACGAGGACATGCGTCAGTGGATTAGAGTTTTTGGATAAATGAAAAACAAGGGGAGAGTTGAAGTTTGAGAACTCCAGAGTCTGGAGTTCCAAAGTGATCAACACCGTTGATTTCATGGGATAGGTGTCCATAGATCATTGTCTCTGGGAGATTGGAGTACAAAAGAGTTGGGTTTGAGATTTCAAAACCCCAAAGTCTGGAATCACGAATAGATCACATCCGTTGATTTCAAGGGGGTAGATATGTTTTTTCGATTGGGAAAGAGTAGATCTGAACCGCCAATTTGGAAGCACTGTCAAGATCGAGAGATCGATGGTCCCATAACATTGTGGGTACAAGAGTTGCACAGAGTTTAAAATATTGAGGGCGAGCCACAATTCAAACCGTGGTTTCGTCAGAAGGACACATGGAAGCTTGAGGGGAATTGTGAGCCCAATAATTTTGACTCGAAACCGCTTGTGGCCGCACCCACAATCGCGTGGTCATTACCCAAGGTTACATCAAGAGAGGGCTTATCTGAAAAGGAGTTAACACCAATACTCTGAGATTTCGCAGGAGCGCAAAAGGAAAGGTCTCAGGTATCATAAGACTACACTAGAAGGCTGAAAGGACCTGTGTTTGATTAATACATGGGACTATCAAGGTCCTAAAGAGTCATTTGACTCAGAGAATCAGAGATCCTTTGACCAGGAGGTCACGTAGCCCTATGGAGGAGTAGGGGGGTTGCATTAGTGTCTAACACTCATGGTAACTATATGCATATGATACATGACAAATGATGGTTGTTGAAGCTATAAATATCAAGGATAAGGCCATTGTTATGACATGGAACCCTATGATTGCTACAATTTATACGCTACATACTACTAGTGGATGTTTGGTTTTAAGTTGGTGCTCTCCTTGCATCTGAAAACCTTGGAAAATAATGGATCACATGAGGGACTATGTATTAGTGAAGGGGATGCATGTGCCTAGAGGGTGATTATAGCAAGAAAGATGCAACTTAAGAATGCATTCAGTATGGTGGATGGAACCACTAGGGTGTGCCAGAAAGGATGGTGAGTTGAATTCTTACCCATGAAAACCTTGGGAACCAGAGAAACAACCATATAAATAAGTGTTAGATTATGTTGCAAAATTATTTTTGAATACATGATTACATTTTGGAGTTGATAACTCCTATGGATAAGATGATTATTTCATTATAATGGCTATAATTTATATGTTTTCTTCGTGGCTATTATAGGAATATATAAGAATGAAGACATGGATTGAGTACCTAGAAAGAAGAGCACCAAAAGGATATGGAAATCAAGAGTAAAGGAAAGGACAAGTAAGGTCCAATAGACTTGTCACAGCTTAGAAGAAGTAAAGTGGGAGATGGAAGATGCAATGCAAGAGATGCACCCATAGATATTTTGAAAAACTTGGAGACTATATTATTGTAGATGGAATTTTTGGAGCCACAACTTTGAGACTTCCAAGTCAGTCTATGTTGAAGCCCTAGAAGGGATGGATATTGTTTGATGGACTATGATGCAAAGAAGAAAATCTCATCCCTTGGGTTTTGCATACCGAGGGGAATGGTAAATTGCTAATTGGAATGGCTATATGAGTCAATAAAATATGAAATGATTGTGGTTGGAGTTCTTGTAGCCAAAACTCCAAGCCTTCTTGGTCGGTCTTTGTTTGAGCCCTAGAAGGGAAGTGGGATAGCCTAAGAGACTGTGGAGCAGAGAAGGGGGGTGCACTTCCTTGGGTTGTGCAGATTGAGGGGAATGAGACATTATTGGTTGAAATTTCTATAGGAATCATTACACTATGGAATTATTGAGTATATCAATGTAAAAATCCAATATGTATATATATGTGCACCTATATGGTGAGGTGCATTGAGGATAATTAAAAAATAAGGGGGAGGGAATGTGGCATCCTAGTTTTAATCCCAGTGAATTGTAATGTAATTGTACATATGTTAAATAGACAAGTGAAATAGTATGTTTTGGGGCAAAGATCCTATATTGATCAAAGGCCAAATAGCCTAACATTGTAATCTATACATACACTAATTAATAGTATCACATTGTTGGTTTCCATACGAGAGGGATGATAACATTGAGGAGCTATGATTCCACAAGAGAGGGGTGTAAATGGTGTCCAAGGGGAAATCCCAAATGCCTAATAAACCCAAGCCACTTTTATAAATCATTTTATTATTAATATTTACCCCTTTGACTTATTCAAATTCGTAATTGAATCTATGTAAGAGGTTGGTGGGAAAAGTCATCTCACCTAGATATTGAAATATGGTCTAAGTTCACGCATGTCATAGGTTTATGGGAAAGTCATATCACCTATTTTATGATAGCATGGGCTGAGTAAAACCATTTTTTTGGGGAAATGTGAGAGTCAATCATGCATGGAAGAAGAAAAGGAAATTTGGGTTTAGAGAGAACAATTTTTACATCTTGGGAAAGGAGAGAAAAAGTAGAGTTTGGTGTTGGAAATGGAAGGAATACATACTGGGTATGAAAAAACAACTTGGTGAAGTTGGGTTTTATGCTAAGAAATAGGATTCCATGCCTAAGTAGTGACATTTTTGTTGAGAAACTGCTCCAAATCCCATGAGAAGGTTGTTGTGAGAACTCCTTTTATAACTAAGATTCTTAAAGTGTTGTTGACGGGCGAAATTGACCGCTCGTCAATTGGAGGAGTGAATCTGGTCCGGGGTTGTCTACTTAACCCAAGTTGTTTGGATTAATCCACTCCGACGGGTTTAGTGGCTCCGTTAGCCAATCTAAGTCCTAAGAAAGTGAAAAACAAAACTAAAGAAGATAAAATAACTTAATGAATAATACTCACTGAAAACTATATACAGATCTAATATATATTTACAATTTACTAAATAATATTTATAACATAAGTCTACTTATTGTATGTATAATATATACAAATGACTTTATTTCTAATATATATATATATATATATACAAAATGCAAATTTTAATCTAAATCCGCGAAAATAGAATATGGATTGATTTATTAAACAACAACAAAGCTATCATTCGATCTTTTTTTATTTATTTTTTTATAATGTTTATAAACAAGAAATGGAATAACAAACTGTCTAATTGAAAACAGAGATAACAAATAGTAGAATATGTTTAGACTGCAGGAAATTTCTATATTAATTAAACTAATGAAATAAAACTAACAAACTAACCTGTAATCGCATCCCATGTTCGTCCTGTGTATAGCATCCAATCTCGTTGTCTGATGAGGAAAAACTGCAATAGATCCTAAAAATGCTTCTCATAAACGTGAAGCAGTAATGATTGAATCCGAATGATAGAACATATAAGAGATATAGTAACAACAATCTTATAATTTCACAAGTGGCCACATTGAGATAAATCCTGCTGTGAAAACTTGTGTATAAATGTTCAACGAATGATGAAGATAAATCTCTTAATCTCAAGTTTGAAYAGAATAATTACTGTATGTTAAATATGGGACATAAAACATGGATATCATATAAATTTTATCATACCAATCTGCAATAAACCACGATAGCTAAAGAAATCACAATCTAATTACAAATCGAAATAATCATAACTTGAATAAAAACACGATATGGAGAAGCTAAAGCTGTGCAAATATGATATTCTATTCAAGTTTATAAATCAGAAATCCATAGTTTTTGCCCCAGGCGGAGATCATTTCAAGTTTACAAAATAACATACTTATATAGGTTCCACAAACAAAATGTTTCCTGTTGATAACATCCAATATGTTCCAAAAAATGTGGGGGATGCAACCTCCCAAATTTTACTTGATACCAAAAACTAACAGCCTAATCTATTAACTAAAAACATAAAGATAGTATGGCCGAGAGATGCCAACAGTGCTTCAAATCTCCTTAGAAATCATGGGTTCCTGAGATCAAATAATAATAAAAAGATTTCAGATGTGTTTTCAGTTATCAAAACAAGTAATTCGAATTTTTCTAACTAGCTACAAAATCTCACGATTCTGTAGCTAGTTATAATTATAACTAGAATCATATTTTATTCAATCAATCAAAACAAACTAAAAAGTAATTTGTGCAAACAAATCGTGTATCCTAAATTGAGAAAGACAGAATCATACTAAACTTTTAAAAGTATCATACCTCAAATTAAGGGATTCAAACAAATCAAATAATCTTTGAATTTACTATTGTTGTCGCTGCTTCCACGTTCTTAAAAATAACAGACCCTGTGGTTTTTTGGCATTTGTATTTGGTTTGAGCTATCGATTGGAGTCTTCTATTCTCCTTCATTAATGAATCCACCTGGTCTTCCAAAGATTTAAGCCGAGACCGTAGTAAAGGCACATCCTTGTAATATCTGTCGATCCAGGATCGACATTCATTACAGTGTGGATGTAGAGACTGTGTATTGGCACTGATAGTATTAATAGCTGGAGAATCATCCATTTGACATGTAGTTTCATCACAGAGTTTGATTCCAGGAAAATCAGGATTGCCCTTTAGGCACGGTGGTAGGTTGGTAACATAATCGTAGGGTCTGTCGGGACAAATTCCATATGAATATGGATACTCTTCGGCCAAGAACCTTTCAATTTCCGAATCCAAATCCTCACTTACCATAGTTGTGTTTTTTGTGTCAGCACGGGGTTTGGGTTTGTTTCAAGCACATCGTGAAACCCAATGAGCAGCTTTTTTATTCTTATAATTGACATCGACATTGCCCCTAAGCTTCTTCCCTATGGGTTTTTTAACAGCCTTAGTACAACTCTTAGGATAGGAATCCGGTTGAATGTCAAGTTGAGTAGAATCACGGTAGGTCGAGGGTTCCAAATTAGAGATAGGATCACAGGGCATGAGTGAAGGAGGAGAGATGGTAGGTTTCACAAGGGTTTCTGTGATGACAAGCTTGTCAACCTGTCCCAGCTCACTATTACCAAAGTTGTTTCGTAACACCAAATCATCCCAACAATCGTTGTTTAATTTCAACTGATACATAATGATAATCTTGATTAAACCATGATGGAACAAACTAGAATCAGACTTTTGCCTCTTAAACCACTTTCCCATCTTGTATAGACTTCTAAGGAGGAAAGAAGGCATGTTTAGCGGGAAATCAATAAATCTCATAAGAAATCGCAGGTGATACAATAAAAGCAACCCAAATATCCCTTCACGTGTAATAAACTATTTCAGAATAGCTAACAGATCATGCCATCTAGGTTTTAGAGATGAAACAGGCATACCTCGGTTGCAACTGGTAATTTTCCTTGAGGTGAACAACAATGACCAGGGAACCTCTTCAACCTTTGCGTTCTTGAACCACTTTTTCCCCACAGCTGGTAAACTGGTAGCTTGGTTATAAAATCTTCATTTACCTCAAGTTGTACGTCTCTTATTTTTGCTCTGCAACCGTCAAATGTCAATGCAAACTCTTGAGCAACTTTCAGATTGAAACCCTCAAACTTTTCAATAAACAAACGCTAGCCATTCCTTTCTAAGTCGTCTTTGGCGTTGTCAAATGATAACAAGGTTTGGATGTCATTGAGCTCAATCCTCACCATAGGAGCCATGGCTAACAACAGAGAATCAACATGGAAATTGGAGGTAGGGTTCGATAGAAAAAACACAGAGCCATAGCCCCAAACAAAACAATGTTGTGATAGTTCGAAATGGTAGGCAGGAGCGTTAATCACCATGTGTGGGAAAGAGATCGTGAAGCCCGAGGCCATACAGAGCAATAATATCACGATGTACCTCATATGATACCTTGGGATATGGGTAGTGTAAGGATGTAAGCGCTTGTATACCATAGAGTGCACATATTCATGACTTGATTACAAGGTAAAAGTTTCAAATAAACATTGTGTTAAAAATATTTTATGAATCAAACCCCATTACTATTAATTGAATATTGATGAGTGGGAGGTTTTTTTACTTATGTAACCAAGGCATGTTTTAAGACCAAGGAGTTATAAACTAGGAAAACAATCATGTTCATATCGAAAGATGACAATTCAACAATAGACCATAAGAACAATTGTCCTTTGATCAAAAATCAAAATCAAGTGTGAATTCCAGCTGTGAGTTTTCATGCTTACAGTCATGAAAACAAAAATCGAAAGGAAGGTATGTAAAAAGCGACAAGTGATAAGTGTCATTGCTCATGACAAGTAAAACAAATTTAGAGACCCTGTGTAGGCATCTTATAAACAATAGAAATTACATTATTGCTGCCAACAATGGCGACACACTGGGAGAAGCAGTTATCTCTGCCAAATGAACGAGTTCAGATTAGGATAATCAGGAAAAAATTCAAATAAAAAATAACCAGAAAGCTATCTGAACATCATTGTTAATTATAAAGAATTCCAGTTTCAAATTACTTTTATTTTAAAGAGACGAAAACTGACAACAATCTTAACAGAAGAGAGTCACGATATTAAAGTTAAAATCTTCAATACTGTTGACAGAGCCACTGCTGCCAACAGGCATCCATAGTCTCAACAGAGATGTCATTTAACCCACTCTGATATCTGTATCCTGCCAAAAATTTCTAGATAAGAACAAAGGACATTTATGTTCAAAATAATCCATATCTAAGAATTTTCATATACCTGACATTGCTTCGCTGCCAGCGGGCCTGTTTAGTACCCCGGTGAAGTTATCTTGGCGTCATGCATGCATTTACCCGCTGCCAGCAGACCTATTTAGTATCCTAGTGGGTTTGCAAGAACTTCCCACAGCTCTCTACAGGTTTATTTAGTTTTAAAGATATTTAATAGAGTGGGGTGATGCTGAAAATCCTAGTTTTTGGACATATCTTAGTAAATTATAGACCTTGAAGAAATTTCTTAGCTATCCTTCATTAATATCTAGAGATAGTTTGTTAATAAAACCAACTTTCAAGAGCAGGGAGACATCTCTGAGTTGTTCTCTTAAGGAACAGGGACAACATAAGAAGAATTTTTATGGATGATCGTGAGTAACTTCAGTTACAAATTGAAATCAAGAAATTCTTTCCAAATAACAAGTTATCTTTAACATGGCTGCAGACTCAGAAGAATATCGCAATTGATGCTTAAACAACCTTCAGCAATCATTTTAGAGGGGGAATTTTTCTGTTCTCTTTGTCTGAACTAGCCCATGATGCAGACATGTGTGTCTCAAAAAGAAAGACTGATAAGCATAAAGAAAAAAATCAAAACAAACCAGCAAAGAAAAGCAAAACAAAAATATTTACACAGTGTATAGGGAGTGTCGTCAGGCGAAGTACCTTTTTAGAGCTTGGCCATTCACTGGAAAGGTGTCTGGTTGTCCCTCTAAATTATGTAATCGGAAGGAACTAGGACCCAATTTCTCAGCAATTAAGAATGGTACCAACCACAAGTTCTAAAACTTTGTATGTTCTCCTTTTCCCTCATGAGATTTGTCCCATTTTAAGACAAGGTCACCTACCTCAAAATTTATGTCAGAGGCAGAATTGGAATCAAACCAGTTTTTAACAATGAGTTGATGTTCATCCAATTTCCATTTTTCTTGATCCCTCACTTCTTCTAATTTTAACAAAGCGTTAATTCAATTCTCCAAAGGGGGACAGTCCCCTTCCTGTACCTTCTGCAATAGCTGCAGAGATGGAAGGAGGACATGTGGTGGAAGAATCGTCTCTCTGTCATAAACGAGAAAGAAAGGTGAGTTACCCACAACAATTTTAGGAGTTACTCTATCAGCCCAGATTGTGTTTAACAGTGCGTTATGCCAATTTTTATGGTTTTCAGAGACCGTTCTCTTGATAATTTTGATCAAATATTTATTAGTTGATTCTGCCAAACCATTGCCTTGGGGGTAATAGCTAGCAGAATACTTTAATTTAATTCCTTTTTCTAGAGAGAAATCACTCATCTCAAGAGACGAAAAATAAGAAGCATTATCAAATACCAGGCATTCAGGGATACCGAAACGAGTAATAATATTTGAATTCAAGAAAGATATTACCTGGCTGGTATTTACAGCTTTTAATGGAGAAGCCTCAGACCACTTGGTGAAGTAATCTGTGGTTGTTATGATATACTTATGTTGCTATGAGGATGGCGGATTGATTGGGCCTATAATATCTAGACCCCACTGCTGAAAAGGGGAGTCTACTGAAACTGGTTGCAGAGGGAAGGTTGGTTTTTGTATCCGTCCAGATGCTTTTTGACAAATTACACACTTGCGACACAAAGCATGAGAGTCTTTAAAAAGGGTAGACCAGTAATAACATACTCTTAATACTTTATGGGCAGTGGTATCTCCACCAAAATTCCCACCAGCTTCTCCTGCGTGCAATTCCAATAAGACTTTTTCTGCTTCATCTTTCTCAAGGCGGCACATTAGTACTCCATCAAAATTTTGACGAAACAGAATACCATTAATCAGCTGAAAAGAAGAAGATTTTAATCTTAGTGCTCTCCTTTTAGTGGGATCAAGGTGACAAGGAGTTGATCGATGTATAAGACAAAATTTTATATCATCATACCAGGGACTAACAGGGTTTTGTGCACAACAGATTTGATTTTGATAGTGTTGTCCTAGATTTAACATATCATTTTTCTCTTGTTGCCCAGTTGTTGAATCAGCGACCAATTTGCATAACCCTTGGACTCTTACTATTTGTACCGGGGTGATTTCTATGTCATACTCTTGCAAGGATGTGACCCAGTTTGCCCTTTTTTCGCCTAGTTCTTTCTGTACTAACATATTTCTGATAGTCGGGTAAGGGACAATGATTTTCATCCTAGATTTCAAAAGATAAGATCAGAAGTTCTTTACTTCTTTGAAAATAGCATAGGCTTGCTGATATACTGCTGGGTAATTAAGTTTTTCCCCCTTGAAGGCTGAGCTCATAAAGGCGATTGGGACTTTGTTGTTTTCAGCGTTCTTTTGAGTTAGGACGGCGGCGTATGAACAGTCAAAATCAAACATGTAGAGGGTGAAGTCTTGCAAAAAGTCGAGGCTCATTAGAGAAGGGGCTTCTATTATGGTCTTTTTTATTGAATTAAAAGCCCGACTTTCTAAAGGTCCCCAATGGTATTGTACATCCTTTTTTATCAGGTTTTGTAATGGTCTCACCATTTCTAAAAAGCTGGGGACGAATCTCCTAACAAAGTTTATTTGACCTAAGAAAGATTGCATGGACTTTTTTGATGAGGGAGGGGAAATTTAGAAATGACTTGACTTATTTTAGGTTCGATAATCATCCCTTCGCTCGATACAATGAATCCTAGGAGTTTACCTTGTTCTACTGTGAAAATAGATTTTTTAGGATTCAAAGAAATGTTGTACTTACGACATCATTGTAGAACGGATTTTAAATGAGATAGATGATCTTCTTTATTTTTCAAGAAGATAGTGACGTCACCCAAGTAAACTACAACAGATTGATTGATTAATCCTTGGAAAGCGATGTCCATCGCTCTTTGGAAAGTGGCACTGGAATTTATGAGTCCAAAGGGCATCTTTCTATAAGCGTAGGTGCCCCATGGAGTGCAGAAGGTGGTTTTGAGTTGGTCTGGAGGGGACATCAAGACATGGTTATACCCTGAAAAACCATCCAACAAGGATAATCTTTTAGAACCAGATACCTGTTGAAGGATTTGTTCCATGGGAGGGACAGGGTAGTTGTCTTTATCAAACACTCGGTTAAGATTTTGGAAATCGACACATAGTCGGATTTCACCACTCTTCTTTCTGATAGGGACAAGATTAGAGACCCATTGTGTGTGCCTAACTGGGAATATTATCTTAGCGTTCAGGAGTTTGTTTAACTCCTTCTTGACAGTTGGTTCGAGTTTTGGGTGCATTTTCCTTAACTTTTGTTGAAAAGGTTGGGTTTGGGGTTTCATAGGAATAACGTGTTGTATGATGTTAGGATCAAAGGTTTTTAAGTCATCTTACATCCAAGAAAAAACATCTTTGAATTCCTTAAACAACTTAATAAACGCTGATTTTTCTTTCTCGGAACACCCCACCCCTAAATTAATGCACTGTGGGTTGTCCTTAGTTCCCAAATTTACTTTTTCATGCGTCAAAGAGGAACTATTCGTTTTACAGTTCACTGATTTTATGAACTTGTCGTGAAGATCATAAAATTTTTCTAATCTAACTACAAATTTCGGGATAGAATTTACCATGTCTGATGAAGAATCTGGAGATCTTGGATCTGGTATTACCGTAAAGTCATAAATATTTTCGTCATGGGTACCTTCATCGATAACCACGCCATGGAAAGTTTATTCCATATGCAGAAAACTTATAATCTGTTGATCGTCATCGAAGACTCTCCAATTCGTGATGTTGTCTGGGATGGACGGTCTGAACAATAGTTCGACGGAAAATGCATTCGGAGATAAGCCTTCTGCAGGTAAAATTTTTGAAGTTACGTTAGCTAACAAATCATCTTCCGAATTATTCAATCTAGGAATAGAATTTATGTTAAATGTGGAGAACTTGTTCGTTAAATTCCATACCTCAGTTTGGTAGCTTTTAAGGTGCGGGGATAAACAATGGATAGAATTTTTTACCTGTCTAACCACGATTTCCGAATCACCAAAGACAGTCAAATTTGGAACGTTCATATCTAATTCTTTTCTGAGGCCTTGCAATAGTGCCTCATATTCTGTTGTGTTGTTTGTACATTCGAATTCTAACCTGCAAACAATTAGGGTCTTGTTACCTATTGGATCGATGATCATGCAGCCTGCACCAGCTCCTTCCTTGGATTTTGACACATCAAAATAAAGAGACCATATTTAATTATTGTCGGTTGCATGTGACCACCGGGCAGAAGTTGCTGGCTGCGTATATGTCTAAATTTCAGACTTTTGTTCCGGGTTAATGATAGTGGAAGTTTCAGCCATGAAATTACCAAAAAAAGTATCCATCCCCTGTATTTCAGGCGAATCGACAGAAGGAGTGAATGTTTCATTGGGATCATTTAAATCAATCACTGTGAACTTCAGATAATGTTCACGATTTACCTTGATTCTATTGGGCTTTCCATTCTCGGGCAACCACAAGTGGGACCAGTCTGTCGCAAAGTAGTCATGTAATTGTTCTGACCAATCTCTGCTTAAAAACAGACCATAAACTTCTGGGATATCTACAACAATAATATCAATCACTTGATGAACTTTAGGGTTAGACGACAATCTTATAAGGACATTTATTAATTCGCCTATCACTTTAACACTAGTTCGATCAAGCTGGATAATCTTCAAGGTGGATGGTTGAACTTTGGCATTAATCTTTTGACAAATAGACCAAGGTACTATGTTAGATGACGCACCTAAATCTACCATGCAGTTTTGTACGTTCCTATTGAAAATTTCAAAAGTTAACAAAAATGGAGGAACATTTCTGCAAGTACTAATAGTGGAAGCTTGTTGCTTTTTACTCGCGGCCTCTAAAACTGATTTATCTAAATTTGTTACATTATTTACAGGAAGGTCACTTTTATTGTGAGGATCAAAAGTATTTTTGGTGGAGGCCTTCTGAGGAACTTTGGGGTTGTTCTGAACACCTTTGTTACTGCTCGGATTTCCATTTTTGTTGTTCTCTGCAATATTTTGTAGTATTTTTTGCAGAAAAAAAGGGAATTTTAATAATTCATAAATAGAAATGTTAGCCCTAAGATTCTTTAAATCTTCAACCAAATCATAATTTAAACTTGGGTTTACTAAATTATGTTTAGTCTCAATCGATTTAGACTGTTTTGGAGGCAAAGTCATAATGATTTCAGAAGAAGACTTATTTGTTGTCTTTCTCCTAGTATTGTAAGGATGCACTGTTTCGAAATTAGCTTGAAAAATGCTATCAGAAAAATGTCCAAAAATGTTCAGAGAAGATTCATCTTCTTCTACTATCGCTTGTTCAGCTACTTCTTCAGGAATCTCGGGAGGAATCAAGTTATCATGTGCTTCTAGAATCGTTTGAATAGCAAATTGCAAGTGTTAACTCCCAAAATGAAACCATCCTTTAGGCCAAGTTTTGGGTTGATATCATAGCTTTAGATAGTGTCTTCAAGTCATTTTTTAGTTTTTTAACAGCTGAGAAAATTTTGGTTTTGGTGTGTCTTAGGAAATAATCAATCCATAAAGTCTTCTCCTTCAAAAATGTAATTTTTTACTTTCCACAGCTAACGTCTTTTCAAAAGGTTCATTGTGCGTTGTGGAAAGCGCTCACTTTCAATAGCTAAGGACGTCGTTTCATCAGTCAAAAGCATTGTGGAAAGTGACAAAACGCGAAAGGTTTGACAGACAGTTTGCACGTGGCGCGCTATGGAAAGTACCTACTTCCTACGGCTAAGGAACATTTTCAAGTGATGTGGCACACTGTTTCACTTTCCGTGGCTAAGGTGAGTTTCCTATCAAATGGTGCGTTGTGGAAAGTACTCACTTTCCGCAGCTAACAGGGGTTTTTCAAAGGAGTCGCGTGCTGGTGAAAGTAGCAAGCGAGCGTGATGGTAGAGATGTTCTCGAAGCACCGTAGCTACATGAAGCGGAAATCACGTGCTCATTATCCACGCATGCACAAAATGATGAGGTGATCACCCCCCACATCCAAACAAGACCCGAGACATGCGCTGGTGGACGCGGGCAATCATAGAAGTTCAAGCTTGTGTACCAGGCTATGACGATAATTTGGAATCTTTCCAGAACCCACGCGCAACTATCATCACACCCGAAATGGCAAGTTTGCATTCGGCGACGCAGGTACAAATGAGGTTCAGAGGGCCTGACACCATCAAATCAGGAAGAGT
>JZKD02S1954165.1:127509-144278 GCA_000966675.3 Picea glauca | reverse complement strand
TATGGTGTTACCCTACCTCAAGGGTTTTCTCTATTTCTTGTGTTCATGTTATGATGAATGGTTTATGGTTTATTCTTGGTTATTTCTGAAGTATATTTGCAGATCTGGTTTAGGTACTTAACACAATCCTCACCACAGGAGCCATGGATAACAGCAAGGAATCGACATGGGATTCGGAGGTAGGGTTTGATAGAATAAACACAGAGCCATCGCCCCAATTTTCTTCAATGCAATGAAAAGACAACTCGAAATGGTAGGCAGGAGCGTTAATTACCATGCGTGTGAGAGAATTCGTGTAGATCGAGGCCATGCAAAACCATAATACCACGTTGTACTTGGAATGACACCTCGGCATAATGGTACGCACAATGATCATAACAGTTGAAAACAATAGTATGCGTATCCAGGATTTGATCACAAAATTAATATATCAAATAAACAATTGAATCGATAAAAAAATTATAAATCAAAACCTCATTAACATTAGTCGAATGCTAAATGAGTGGAGGTTTTATACTCATGTAACCAAGGTGTGTTCAAGACCAAGGGATTATAACCATGAAAACAACCATGTTCATAGCGAAATACAACAATTCGACAATAGACCATATGAACATTAACCCTTTAATGAAATCAAGTATGAATTCCAGCTGTGAGTTTTCATGCTTCCAGTCATGAAAACAAAAATCGAAAAGCAGGTACGTAGAAAGTGACGAGTAACAAGTGTCGTTTAATGAGAAAGGTTGTGACGAGTAACGAGAATTTAAAGACCCTGTGTAGGCAGCTTGTAAAAATAGAGATTATATTATTGCTGCCAACAATGGCAACACACTAGTAGAAGCAGTTATCTCTGCCAAACAAATGAGTCCAGATTAGGATAATCAGAAAAAAATTCAAATCGAAAACAACTAAGAAACTATTTGAACATCATTATCAATTATAAAACATTCCAGTTTCAGATTACTGTTATTTTAAAATATGAAAACTTATGACAATCTTGACAAAAGAGAGTCACGATGTTAAAGTTAAAATCTTCAATACTGTTGACAGAGCCGCTGCTGCCAGCAGGCATCCATAGCCTCGACAGAGATGCCATTTAACCCACTCAGATATCTGTATCCTGCCAAGAAGTTCCAGATCGGAACAAAGGACATTTAAGGTCAAAAGATTCCATATCTGAGAATTTTCATATACCTGACATTGCTTCGCTGCCAGCAGGCCTGTTTAGTACCCCAATGAAGTTATCTTGGCGTCATGCATGCATTTACCCACTGCCAACAGACCTGTTCAGTATCCCGATGGGCTTACAAGCACTTCACATAGCTCTCTGCAGGTTTATTTAGTTTTAAAGATATTTAAAAGAGAGGGGTGACGCTGAAAATCCTGATTTTTGGACATATTTTAGTAAATTACAGACCTTGAGGAAAAAATTTTAACTGTCCTTCATTAAGATCTAGAGATAGTTTTTTAATAAACTGACTTTCAAGGGCATTGAAATAGCTCTGGGTTGTTCTCTTAAGGAACATCGACAGTGTAAGAAGAATTTTTTATGGATGATCATGAATAGCTTCAGTTACAGATTGAAATCAAGAAACGCTTTTCAAACAACAAGCTTTCTTTAACATGGCTACAAACTTCAAAAAAATATCATAATTGATGTTTAAACAACCTTCAGTAGTCATTTTAGAGGGGAAATTTTTTCTGTTCTCTTTGTCTGAAACAATTCATGGTGCAGGTATGTGCGTCTCAAAAAGAAAAACTGGTAAGCATAAGGGAAAAATCAAAACAAACCAGCAAAGAAAAACAAAAAGCAAGCAAAACAAACATATTTACACAGTGTACATGGGAGTGCCATTAGGCGAAATACCTTTTTAGAGCTTGGACATTCACCGGATAGGCATCTAGCTGTCCCTCTAAATTCTGTAATCGAAAGGAACTGGGACCCAATTTCTCAACAATCAAGAATGGTCCTAGCCACAAGTTCTGAAACTTTGTATGCTCTCATTTTCTCTCATGCGGTTTGTCCCATTTTAGGACAAGGTCACCTACCTCAAAAATTTTGTCAGAGGTAGAATTGGAATCAAACTAGATTTTAATAATGAGTTGATGTTGATCCAATTTCCGTTTCGCTTGAGCCCTTACTTCTTCTAATTTTAACAAAGCATTAATTCGATTCTCCAAAGGGGGACAGTCCTCTTCTTGTATTTTCTGAGATAGTTGCAGAGAGGGAAGGAGGACATGTGGTGGCAGAATCGCCTCTCTGCCGTAAATGAGAAAGAAAGGTGAGTTACCCACAACAGTTTTAGGAGTCACTCTATCAGCCCAGATTGCGTTTAATAGTGCGTTATGCCAATTTTTATGGTTTTCAGAGACCGTTCTCTTGACAATTTTGATCAAATTTTTATTAGTCGATTCTGCCAATCCATTGCCTTGGGGTTAATAGCTGGAAGAATACTTTAATTTAATTCCCTTTTCTAGAGAAAAATCACTCATATCAAGAGATGAAAAATAGGAAGCATTATCAAATACCAAGCAATCAGGAATACCAAAACGAGTAATAATATTTGAATTCAAAAAAGATATTACCTGGCTGGTATTTACAACTTTTAATGCGGCATCCTCGGACCGCCTGGTGAATTAATCTGTGGTTGTTATGATATACTTATGTTCCTGTGAGGATGGCGGATTGATTGGACCTATAATATCTAGACCCCACTACTAAAAAGGGGAGTCTACTAAAACTGGTTGCAGAGGGAAGGCTGGTTTCTGTATCTGTCCGGATGCTTTTTGACAAATTACACACTTGCGACACAAAGCATGAGCATCTTTAAAAAGTGTAGGCCAGTAGTAACCTACTCTTAACACTTTATGAACAGTGAGATCTCCACCAAAATGCCCACCAACTTCTCCTGCGTGCAATTCCAATAAGACCTTTTCTGCTTCATCTTTCTCAAGACAGCGC
Organism: Picea glauca; assembly: GCA_000966675.3. Taxonomy (NCBI): domain Eukaryota; kingdom Viridiplantae; phylum Streptophyta; class Pinopsida; order Pinales; family Pinaceae; genus Picea; species Picea glauca. Next base: position 141,316 of record JZKD02S1954165.1, on the reverse strand, counting down.
ATTAGTACTCTATCAAAATTTTGAAGAAACAGAATATCATTAATCGGCTGAAAGGAAGCAGATTTTAATATTAGTGCTCTTCTTTTTGTGGGATCCAGGTGACGGGGAGCTGACCCATGTTAAGGACAAAATTTTATATCATCATACCAGGGACTAACAAGGTTTTTTGCACAGCAGATTAGATTTTGATAGTGCTATCCTGGATTTGACATATCATTTTCCTCTTGTTGTCCTGCAGCTGAGTCAGTGGCTAACTTGCATAACCCTTGACCTTTTACTATTTGTGCTAGGGTAATTTCTATGTCATACTCTTGCAAGGATGTGACCCATTTTGCCCTTTTTTTGCCTAGTTCTTTATGTACTAACATATTTCTGACAGTCGGGTAAGGGACAATGATTTTCGTTCTAGATTTCAAAAGATAAGATCGAAATTTATTTACTGCTTTAAAAATAGCATAGGCTTGCTGATCTACTGCTGGGTAATTAAGTTCTGACCCTTTGAAGGCTGAGCTCATAAAGACAATTGGGACTTCATTGTTTTCAGCGTTCTTTTGATTTAGGACAGCGACGTAAGAATAGTCAGAAGCAAATGTGTAGAGGGTGAAGTCTTGCGAAAAGTTGGGACTCATTAGAGAAGGAGCGTCTATTATGGCCTTTTTTATTGAATTAAAAGCCTGGTTTTGTAAAGGTCCCCAATGGTATTGTACATCCTTTTTTATTAGGTTTTGTAATGGTCTCACCATTTCTGAAAAGCTGGGGATGAATCTCCTAACAAAGTTTATCTGACCTAAGAGAGATTGCATAAATTTTTTGATGAGGGAGGGGGGAGTTTCGAAATGAATTGAGTTCTTTCAGGGTCGATAATCATCCCTTAGCTTGATACAATAAATCCTAAGAGTTTACCTTGTTCTACTGCGAAGATAGATTTTTTAGGATTCAAAGAAATGTCGTACTTACGACATCGTTGTAGAACGGATCTTAAATGATCTAGATGATCTTCTTTGTTTTTCGAGAAGACAGTAACGTCATCCAGGTAAAATACGACAGATTGATTGATTAAGCCTCAAAAAGTGATGTCCATCGCTCTCTGGAAAGTGGCACCGACATTTATGAGCCCAAAGGGCATCTTCCTATAAGCATAGGTGCCCCATGGAGTGTGGAAGGTGGTTTTAAGTTGGTCTGGAGGGGACATCATGACTTGGTTATACCCTGAAAAACCATCCAATAAGGATAATCTTTCAGAACCAGATACATGTTGAAGGATCTGCTCCATGGGTGGGACAGGGTAGTTGTCTTTATCAAATGCTCGATTAAGATTTCGGAAATTGACACATAGTCGGATTTCACCACTCTTCTTCCGGACAGGGACAAGATTAGAGACCCATTGTGTGTGCCTAACTGGGAAGATTATCTTAGCGTTCAGGAGTTTATTTAATTCCTTATTGACAGTTGGTTCGAGTTTTGGGTGCATTTTCCTTAACTTTTGTTGAAAAGGTTGGGTTTGGGGTTTAATAGGAATAATGTCTTGTATGATGTTAGGATAAAAGGTTTTTAGGTCGTCGTACATCCAAGCAAAAACATCTTTGAATTCCTTAAATAATTTAATAAACCCTACTTTTTCTTGTTCAGAACATCCCACCCTAAATTAATGCACTATGGGTTGTCTTTAGTTCCCAAGTTTACTTTTTCATGCGTTAAAGAGGAACTATTCATTTTACAGTTCACTGATTTTTTGAGCTTGTCATGAAGATCATAAAATTTTTCTAATCTAACTACAGATTTCGAGATAGAATTTACCATGTCTGATGAAGATTCAGGAGATCTTGGATCTGGTATTACCGTAAAGTCACGAAGATTTTCACCATGAGTACCTTCGTTGATTACTGCGCCCTGGAAAGTTTCTTCCATATGCAGGAAAATTATAATCTGTTGATCGTCATCAAAGACTCTCCAATTTGTGATGTTGTCGGGGACGGACGATCTGAACAACAGTGTGATGGAGAATGCATTCGGAGATAAGCCTTCTGCAGGGAAAAGTTTCGAAACTACGTTAGCTAACAAATCAGCTTCCGAATTATTCAATCTAGGAATAGAATTTATGTTAAATGCAGAAAACTTATTCATCAAATTCCATACCTTAGATTGGTAGCTTTTAAGGTGCGGAGATAAACAGTGGATAGAATTTTTTACCTGTCTAACCACAATTTCTGAATCACCAAAGACAGTCAAATTTTGAACGTTCATATCTAATGTTTTTCTGAGGCCTTGCAATAGTGCCTCGTATTCTGCTGTGTTGTTTGTACATTCAAATTCTAACCTACACACAATCGGGGTCTTGTTACCTGCTGGATCGATAATCACATAGCTTGCACCAGCTCCTTCCTTGGATTTTGACCCGTCAAAGTAAAGAGACCATATTTGATCGTTGTCGGTTGCATGTGACCACTGGGTAGAAGTTGTTGGCTGCGTATATGTCAAAATTTCATACTGTTGTTCCGGGTTAGTGATAGTGGAAGTTTCGGCCATGAAATTGCCGAAAATGATATCCATCCCTTGTATTTCGGGTGAATCGGCAGAAGGAGTGAAAGGTTCATTGGGATCATTTAAATCCATCACCATGAACTTTAGGTAACGTTCATGATTTACCTTGATTCTGTTGGGCTTTCCATTCTTGGGTAGCCACAAGTGAGACCAATCTGTTGTAAAATAGTCATGTAACTGTTCTAACCAGTCTCTGCTTAAAAACAAACCATAAACTTCTGGGATATCTACAACAATAATATCAATCACTTGATGAACTTTAGGGTTAGACGACAATCTTATAAGCACATTTCTTAATTCGCCTATAACTTTAACACTAGTTCGATCAAGCTGGATGATCTTCAAGGTGGATGGTTGAACTTCAGCATTAATCTTTTGACACACAGACCAAGGCATTACGTTAGATGACACTTCTAAATCCGCCAAACAGTTGTGCAGGTTCCTATTGAAGATTTCAAAAGTTAACAAAAATGGAGGGACATTTCTGCGAGTACTAATGATGGAAGCTTGTTGCTTTTTACTTGCGGCCTCTAAAACTAATTTATCTACATTTGTTACATTATTTTTACAGGAAGGTCTCTTTTCTCATGAGAATCAGAAGTAGTTTTGGTGAAGGCCTTCTGAGGAACTTTGGGGTTGTTCTGAACACCTTTGTTACTTCTTGGATTGTCATTTTTGTTGTTCTCTGCAATATTCTGTAGCATTTTTTGTAGAAGAAAAGGGAATTTTAATAATTAATAAACATTTTTAGATCTTCAACCAAATTATAATCTAATCTTGGGTTTGTTGAATTCTATTTAGTCTCAGTTGATTTAGACTATTTTGGAGGCAAAGTCATAGTGATTTCAGAAGAAGGCTTGTTTGGTGCCTTACTCCTAGTATTGTAAGGATGCACTGTTTCGAAATTAGCTTGAAAAATACTATCCAAAAAATGACCAAAAATGTTCGGAGAGGGTTCATCTTCTTCTACTGTCTCTTGTTCAACTACTTCCTCAGGGATTTTAGGAGGCATCAAGTTATCATGTGCTTCTAGAATCGTTTGAATAGCGAATTGCAGGCTTTCTAGATTTAGGCCTTCAGTATTTGAATTAGGTCGGTTGGTGGGAAAAGGCTTCCTAAACGAGGGTTTTTAAGTCCCTTTTCTTGAAGAAGCTTCTTCAGCCATCCTTTTTAAATCTATAACTTGATTGGACAGTTTTTGAACGACTTTCTGTAAGTTTTCTAAATCTGAGCTTTCAGGTTGGGCTTTGTTTTGGGAAGGTCTCGGGAGGATTTTGATTTTCTTTTTGGAAGATGAACTAGTATATATTTCATTGCTAGTAGTGTATTTTAAGCTGAGGATGTCTTTCTTGATCTGACTGGCTTCTTTGAAGGCTTCTAACAACATGGATTTCTTGGATCTCTTTACCCAAATGGCTATGCTTTGATGTAAGGCTTTCATATAATATGCTATGATAAGATTCTCGGCAGGCATCGAATTTGTAGGGATTCGGTTTTTTAGTGTCAAGAACCTTCGATTAAAGTCTTTGATCTTCTCTTTGGGATTCATTCTTAAACTAGAAAGATCCATGAATAGAACTTCTGGAGACTTGTCATCTCTGAAATTCTAAAGAAAATAGGATTCAAACTTCTCCCATGACACGATGGTGTGGGGCTATTGGGAAAAGTACCAGGTAGAGGCATTTCCCTCAAAGGAGTAGGGAAACAATCTATAAAATACGTCTTCGTTCTCGACACTACGGAGTCTAATGGCTAACATAAACTTTTTGATGTGATCTTCAGTGATCTGTTTAGAGTCCAGATCAAATTTAGGGAGCCATTTCTCTAGGTGTTTGGGTAAGGGATACTGAGGCCCAGGTATGGCCACTGCATCTTGGTCGAGCCAGGGTTTGGCGGGATTGTTCTGGTTGGCCATAGGTGTGGGTGGTGTCGAAGGCTGGGATGAGGAACTACCATCGTCAAAGGACACTTCTCCAGAAGAAGAAAGAGATGATGGAGGTGGTGATGGTGGTATACCAGATCCTCCTGCTGCAGGAGTGAGGATTGGATCTGTATGGTTTAAAGTAAGGTCAGTGCCTCCAAGTTGTTCTTTGATATCAAATAATTCTAATGGTTGGTCCAAAGGTTGGTTTGGTTGTCTTAAATAGGCAAAGACACTGTGTGTTCTTATGAGATATTGGCGAACAATATCTTGTATGTCACCACCCGCAGGATTTGGAGTTACTGGTTCAACTGTGATCCGTAGATCTTCGTTTGATGTGGTTGTTGTTTGAGGGAAAATGTTTTCATTTGAATGACTTCTAGTCACTATAGGTGAGCGGGTAGGTGGTGGAGGATTCTTACGACCACCTCGTGCCATTAATAATTTTCAGGCCCTCCTTCTAGCTCCATTTGTTAACGGGCGAAATTGACCACTCGTCAACTAGAGGAGTCAATTCGGTCCAGGGTTGTCCACTTAACCCAAGCCATTTGGATTAATCCACTCCGACAGTTTTAGCGGCTCCATTGGCCGATCTAAGTCCTAAGAAAGCGAAAAAAAAAACTAAAGAAGATAAAATAACTTAATGAAAAACTCTCGTTGAAAACTATATACAAATCTAATATATACTTACACTTTGCTAACTAATATTTATAAAATAGTTCTACTCATTATATGTACAATGTATCCAAATGATTATATTTCTAACATATGTATAACAATTACATAATGCAAATTTTAATCTAAATCTGCGAAAATTGAATATGAGTTGATTTATTTAACGACAACAAAACTATCATTCGGTCTTTTTGATTTTTTTATTTATTTTTATAACGTTTATAAACAAGAAATGAAATAGAAAATTGTCTAATTGAAAAAAGAGATGAACAGTAAAATGTGTTTAGATTACAGGAAATTAAACTAATAAAATAAAACTATCAAACTAACCTGTAATCGCATCTCCTATTCGTCCTGTGTATAACATCCAATTTCGTTGTTTGATGAGGCAATACCTGCAACAGATCTTACAAATTCTTATCGTAAATGCGAAGCAGTAATGAGTGAATGCAAATAACAGAACATATAAGAGATGTAGTGACAACAATTTTATAATTTCACAAATGACCACACTGAGATAAATCCTGTTGCGAAAATTTGTGTATAAATGTTCAATGAATAAAGAAGATGAATCTTCTAATCTCAAATTTGAACAAAATAATTACTTGTATATTACATACGAGACATAAAACATGGATATCATATAAATTTTGTCACACCGATCTGCAATAAACCATGATATCTAAAGTAGTCACAATTTAATTACAAATCGAAAGGACCATAACTTGAATAAAACACGATATATCAAAGCTAAAGCTATGCAAATATCATCTTATATTCAAGTCTGCCAATCATAAATCCATAGTTTTAATCTCTCAAATAGCGATGATCTCCAATTTACAAAACAACACATTTATATAGGTTACAAGAACAAAATGTTTCCTGTTGATAACATCTAATTTGTTCAAAAAAATGTGGGGGATGCAACCTCCCAGATTCTACTTGATACCAAAAACTAACAGCCTATTCTAAAAAAACACAAAGATAGTATGCTAAGAGATGCCAACAGTGCTTCAAATCTCCTTAGGAATCATAGGTTCTTGAAAACAGATAAGAAGAAAAGATTTCAAATGTATTTTCAGTTATTAAAATAAGTAACTCGGATTTTTCTAACTAGTTACAGAATCTCACGATTCTGTAGCTAGTTATAATTATAACTAGAATCATATTTTATCGAATCAATCAAAACAAACTAAAGGTAATCTGTGCAAACAAATCATGTATCCTAATTTTAAAAAGACAATATCATCCTAAACTTATTTTTAAAAAATCATACCTCAAATTAAGGGATTCGACTTAATCAAGCAATCTTCGAATTTACTATTGCAGTCGTTGCTTCCACGTTCTTAAAAACAACAGACCCTGTGGTTTTTTGGTGTTTTTCTTTGGTTTGAGTTACAAATTGAAGTCTGTTATTCTCCTTCGTTAGAAAATTCACCTGTTCTTCCAAGGACTTAAGCCAAGACTGAAGTAAAGGCACGTCTCTGTTATACCTATTGATCCATGACCGACATTCGTTACATTGCGGTTGAATAGACTATGTATTAGCAGTGATAGTATTAACAAGTGGGGAATCATCCATTTGACCTGTAGGTTCATTACTGAGTTTGATTCCAGGGAAATCGGGATTGTCTTTTAGACACGATGGAAGGTTTGTAACATAATCATAGGGTTTATCAGAGCAAAGTCCATATGAATATGGATATTCTTTGGCCAGGAATCTTTCAATTTTCGAATAGGAATCCTCACTTAACACAATCGTGTTTTGGTCTTCACAGGGCTTGGGTTTATTTCGAGCACATCGTGAAACCCAACGAGTGGCCCTTTTACTCTTATAATTGATATCAACATTGCCTTTACACTTTTTTCTTGTGGATTTTTTAACAGCCTTAACACCACCCTTAGGATACGAATCTGGTAGAGTGTCGGGTTGGGTAGTGTCAGGATCGGTCAAGGGTTCCAAATTAGAAATAGGATCATAGGGCAAGAGTGAAGGAGGAGAGATGGTAGGCTTCACGAGGGTTTCTGTGACGATAGGCTTTTCAACCTGTCCCAACTCACTGCTACCAAAACCATTTCGTAACAGAAAAGCATCCCAACAATCATCGTTTAATTTCAACTGATGTACAATAATAATCTTGATCAAGAAATGGTGGAACAGGCTATAATCAGACTTCTGCCTTTTAAAACGCTTTGCCATTTTGTATAGACTTCGAAGGAGAAAATAGGGTATGTTCAAGGGGAAATCGATAAAACTCATGAGCAATCACAAGTGATACAAGAAAACCAACCCATATCTCCCCTCACAGGTAATGAACTATTTCACAATAGCTAACAGATCATGCCATCTAGGTTTTAAAGCTGAGACAGGCATACCTCGGTCGCAACTGGTAATTCTCCTTGAGGTGAACAACAATGACCAGGGAACCTCTTCAACCTTTGAGTTTTTGAACCATTTTTGTCCCACAGCTGATAGAAAGGTTGCTTGGCTTATAAAATCTTCATTTAACTCAATTTGAACGTCTCCTATTTTTTCTCTGCAACCGTCGAATGTCAACGCGAATTCTTGAGTAACTCTTAAATTAAAACCCTTGAACTTTTCAACAAACACACGCCAGCCATTCCTTTCTAAGTCATCTCTGGCATTGTCAAATGATAACAATGTCTGGACATCGTTGGGCTCAATCCTCACCACAGGAGCCATGACTAACAGCAAGGAATCGACATGGGATTCGGAGGTAGGGTTTGATAGAATAAACACAGAGCCATCGGCCCCATTTTCTTCAATGTAATGCAAAGATAGCTCGAAATGGTAGGCAAGAGCGTTAATTACCATGCGTGTGAGAGAATTCATGTAGATCGAGGCCATGCAAAACCATAATACCACACTGTACTTGGAATGACACCTCGGCATAATGGTACGCACAATGATTATAACAGTTGAAAACAATAGTATGTGTATCCACGATTTGATCACAAAATTAATATATCAAATAAACAATTGAATCAATAAAAAATTTATAAATCAAAACCTCATTAACATTAGTCGAATGCTAAATGAGTGGAGGTTTTATACTCATGTAACCAAGGCATGTTCAAGACCAAGGGATTATAACCATGAAAACAACCATGTTCATAGCGAAATATGACAATTCGACAATAGACCATATGAACATTAACCCTTTAATGAAATCATGTATGAATTCCAGCTGTGAGTTTTCATGCTTCCAGTCATGAAAACAAAAATCGAAAAGAAGGTTCATAGAAAGCGATGAGTAACAAGTGTCATTTAATGAGAAAGGTTGTGATGAGTAACAAAAATTTAAAGACCCTGTGTAGGCATCTTGTAAAAATAGAGATTATATTATTGCTGCCAACAAGTGGGAAATCAATAAAGCTCACAAGCAATCGTAAGTGATACAAGAAAACCAACCCAAATCTCCCTTCACATGTAATAAATTGTTTCACAATAGCTAATAGATCATTCCATCTATGTTTTAGAGACGAAACAGGCATACCTCGGTCGCAACTAGTAATTTTCCTTGAGGTGAACAACAATGATCAGGGAACCTCTTCAACCTTTGCAATCTTGAACCACTTTTGCCCCACAGCTGGTAAACTGGTAGCTTGGCTTAAAAAATATTCATTTACCTCAAGTTGCACGTCTCCTATTTTTGCTCTGCAACCGTCAAATGTCAACGCGAACTCTTGAGCAACTCTTAGATTGAAACCCTCAAACTTTTCAATAAACAAACGCCAGCCATTCCTTTCTAAGTCGTCTCTAGCGTTGTCAAATGATAACAAGGTTTGGATGTCGTTGGGCTCAATCCTCACCACAAGAGCCATGGCTAACAGCAGGGAATCAACATGGAAATCGGAGGTAGGGCTCGATAGAAAAAACACAGAGCCATAGCCCCAAACAAAACAATGTTGTGATAGTTCGAAATGGTAGGCAGGAGTGTTAATCACCATGCGTGGGAAAGAGATCGTGAAGCTCGAGGCCATACAGAGCAATAATATCATGTTGTACCTCATATGATACCTTGGGATATGGGTAGTGTAAGGATGTAAGCGCTTGTATACCATAGAGCGCACATATTCATGACTTGATTACAAGGTAAAAGTTTCAAATAAACATTGTGTTAAAAAAAAATTATGAATCAAACCCCATTACTATTAATCGAATATTGATGAGTGGGAGGTTTTTAACTTATGTAACCAAGGCATGTTTTATGACCAAGGAGTTATAAACTAGGAAAACAATCATGTTCATAGTGAAAGACGGCAATTCGACAATAGACCATATGAACAGTTATCCTTTGATCAAAAATCAAAATCAAGTGTGAATTCCAGCTGTGAGTTTTCATGCTTACAGTCATGAAAACAAAAATTGAAAGGAAGGTATGTAAAAAGCGACAAGCGATAAGTGTTATTGCTCATGACGAGTAATACAAATTTAGAGACCCTGTGTAGGCAGCTTATAAACAATAGCAATTACATTATTACTACCAACAAGTCCCCAACAAAGAGATTTCCTAGCCGACCTATGTTGAAGCCTGGGAGGGAAGTGTGATAGACTATGGGATTTCATGGGAAAGAAGGGGATCCCATTCCTTGGGTTGTGCAAGTTGATGGAAAAGAGAGATGGTGATTGGAATTTTTGTAGGAGTTAGTATTCTAAGTATTGGGTTGGTGGACAGTAGCTAGCCTTAGGAGGCATTCCTTCCTTATGGACTCATAACCCCAACTCGGGGTTGGCTTGCTATTGAGAGAAATGGAACAACAAACCCTATGGTTGGGAGGAATGTCCCTCATACCTAGCTAGTTGGTGACATGTTTCCCATGAGATAAGTGTTCTTATCATTGTGTTTATTGATTGTTAAATTTTGTGTATTATTGCTGCATTTTACTTTGTATTTTGTGTATTTGAATGCTACCATGTTAGATATATAATCTACATTCATATTTTTAAAATTATGGATAGTTGTTTTATCTGGTTGCACATTGTTCTTTTAATGGGTATCAGAGTGTTTTCATTTTTTTTGGTAATGGGTTTGTTACAACTCCCTATCTTGAACCCTCATAACAGTGGGTGGTGAAAGTGTACAAACTCACGGTGAAAGCATACAAACTCACTCTCAGATGTGCACCTTCACAGCCCCAATCCCACCCTCACCCTCATGGAGGTGTGAAAGGGAAGTCATTCATTACAAAATGTCTCTTTTGATGTGAAAGTTTTTTGTAATTGTATTTTTCCATGATGCTATTTCATTCATTAAAAAGTAACATTTTTTGGAATGAAGGTTTTTCAATTCATTGAAAAAATAATTTTTATAAGGATGTTCATTTTTTTTGTAATTTCTTTAATATGTTATTACACTAAAAGATGTAATAAATCCAATAATACTTATTTTTCTCAGTACATGGTTGGGAAATAAATTTGATATCATAAATGTTATTAGAAGTGCTCAAAAAAGCCACAGTAGACATCTTTGAATTTTCAATGTTTCAAATCTTAAGCAAGATCCATCATCAGGACAAGTAGATATGAAATGTTGATAATACAAATATGTCTATTGTGGATTTTCTGAGCACTTATAATAACCACTCTCACCATAGAAACTTGAAAGCATAAATGTTGTTGATGGATTACTCTAAACTGAAGAAAAAAAAAAGATATAAAAGAATGGGGAATGAGACCAACTGGTTCTTTTAAAGTTGATGTTGATAGCACATTTTTTGTTTTGAGGCCCATTTTTTACCTTAAAATTTCTCTAATGATATCTAGAAAATTCTTCTTTGGTAGGGAATAAGGGAACTTCTTAGAAAGGTAGCCAACTCATAGAATTTATTATGCGATGTCAAGAAAGATAAGACTCATTTGGAAACTTGTTGTAAAATCTATCTTTAATTCATGGACAAAATTACAAAATGTCCTTGGCATAGCCAAAAAGGATACCATGATTAGAAATTTAGAGAGTCGGATTGTGGAGAAGCAAACAAAAATCCAAAATGTACCATTGGTTGTATGCAATGAGCATTGTTGGCAAATATTTAACAAACAACACATGCTTGTATACTTGTCATTGATGGCAAGTACAACAGTGAAGATGTCATGAGTACAGAAAGTATGTAATATATGGACATTACGAGAAGTTTCTGCAGAGAAGATTCAAATACAAAAAGTATGCAATAGATGGACATTACGAGAAGTCATTGCAGAGATGATTCGAATAAGCTCAGAAGAGATAGTGTAGAGGATTGTTTATAGATCATCGATGGCAAGATTAGAGTAACCGGAACAAAGTAAGCTCGGGAGCAAAAGAAACATTTCTGATCGTTGGATCCCATTTAAAATTCCCGATGACCATCATATCAAGTGTTGATCGAGACTGTTGATCCCATGCCATTTCAGGGTTTCGCGACTCGCGACTTGGAGAGGCAAGAAACACAACCATCGAAATCACGATTTAATCGTAGCCGTCAGATCAAGGTGTGATCTAGACCGTTGATCCCACGCCATTTCAGAGTCTCACCTATCGTGACTTAGAGTGAAAATAACTTCCATCGAAAGAATCGTGACATGCGAAATCGCGATTTAATCACAGCCGTCAGATCAAGGTGTGATTTAGACCATTGATCCGACTCCATTTCAGAGTTTCACGACTCGCGACTTCAAGAGGCAAGAAACACAACCATCAAAATTGTGATTCAATCGTAGCCATCAGATCAAGGTGTGATCTGGACCGTTGATCCAACTCAATTTCGAAGTTTCACGACTCGCGACTTGGAGAGGCAAGAAATATGACCACCGAAATCATGATATGAAAAATTGTGATATGATCTGAGTCATTGAATTAAGATAATATCTGGACCGTCGAATCTTAGGACAAGTCACTGACTTGGAGTCAACAGAGCATGGTGTGGAAACTCGCGAGATGTGAGATCACGATAAGATCTGGACCATCAGATCTATGGATATTTCAACCGTCGATCAGACTCAATGAAGTTTATAAACTCGCGCCTTTTTGGTACAGCCTATGGTCACTGCCGGTGGTCACGAGAAGGGAAGGAGTCAGTTAAGATAAGCCCCATTTCGGGGTTTCGGGGATCACGACTTGGAGATTCGATATGCCTCATCTCCATATTCACGAAATGCGAATTCATGAAAAGCACTTTTTGCATAAGCGCTTGGTCATGGCCATGGTCATATCACGAAAGGAGCTAGCACAGAAAATCTCCATATCGGAGTTTCGTAGATCGCGATATGAAGTGTCGAGACACTTGGCCACAGGAATGTCGAAATGGAAAAACCCAATTTAAAGGCAAGATTAATAAATTTCATCCAACGGTGCAAATAAACTTGAATATGATCGGAGGGCTATTGTTCTCTCTCATAGTTAATTCATCAGTTACGAATCTATTAGCGAAACTGAGTCATGATTCTTGATCGGTTGGCATTTCAGTTGCTGAGACGGTTTTCTTTTGCCGAAGAAGATGTGAATTGTAACTGTTGTGGGTGTTGTTCATAAAATAAAAAGATACAGACTGTGTGTGATTGATCGTTCTTAACGAAAAATGAATTAAAACTGTAAGAAAGGGAAAATCGCAGAATGCGCAGTGTGAGACTAAAAATATGCGTAGTATGAGATAAAACTCAGAGAAGAGTAACATATGAGGAAAAGACTTGAAGCAAAGCAGAATGACAGAACGACTTGAAGTAGAGCAGAATGACAGAACAAGTTGAAGCAGAGCAAAATTATAGAAAAGACAAAGGAAGAGAAGAATTGTAGAAGCATCAGAAGAAGACCAGATTTACAGAACAGAGAAGAAGTGGTAAGAATCGATTTATCTATGTAGTTGGTTATTTATTTATTCATTTATATTCCAGGGTGGTTGGGAGGTGCTAGGGACGACTGTTGTCCTCAGAGGTTCAAGTGGGAGCTTGAACACAGGGAGTTGTAGCTTCCATCTGTTTGTAGCCAGAGAAACCAGGGTGGCAGGGTGGTGCAAGGGAGAACAAGTGTTCTCTGTTATACAGGTTGGAGCCTGTGTAAATAGAAGTCGGTGCTTCCATCCAGTTGGTGTTGGAACATTAAGGGAGTTGTTGCTTCCTTCTAGTGGGTGCTAGAGAAACAAGAGAGTCGGTGCTCTCAAACAAGTTGCAGCTTGTAAAACAGAGGTAGCATCCTCACATTGAGTTGGTGCTCAATTATAGATGATGTACAGAACTTAAAAGACTACCTATCATTTCGAGGAAGAAGAGGTTTTCTCCCTTTATGGGTTTCCTCATGAAAATTTGTCTCTGTGTATACCTTATGTGTGACTGATGCTCATTACTTTTATTCTCCATATGTTGTATAATGTTGATGATCACTTGAAGAAATATTAAGATTGTATTAATAGACTTAAAATTGTTTAAGCACAATAACAACTGATTCACACCCCCCCCTCTCAGTTGTCTTAGTAATTTCAACAATTGGTATCAAAGCGGGTTCCTTTTATTCAAAGGTAGATCTGTAAGCTTAAACATGACAAGTCATGAAGGGACTTCGGCCTCTAAGCCCCCTCTATTTGATGGAACAAATTTTGCCTTCTAGAAGATTAGAATGAGAACATATTTAATGGCCTTGGGTGTTGATGTTTGGGATGTAGTAGAGACTGGATATA
>JZKD02S1954165.1:69143-85231 GCA_000966675.3 Picea glauca | reverse complement strand
GTGATCCAGAATTCGGCCACACATACAATACACTCTTGGAGGGTAAGCAAGTTCCCAATTTTCACCTCCAGGATGCCCTGCTTTGTCACTTGGGACACCTTTGTGTTCATTCAAGCAAGCGTACCAAGATAATTTGGGAGGCTCACTACAGTCAGGTTGCTGGGAATTTCGAGGTCGAGAAAACCGTGGCAGTACTACAAAAGTATTTCTATTGGCTGAACCTTTGACAAGATGTCGGGAAGTACATAATGTCCTGCACTGCTTATGCCATTTCCAAACCGACCATCAAGAAGCAAGGCCTCTATACTCCGCTTCCTACGCCCAGTCGACCTTAGGAATCCATCTCTATGGATTACATGTCAGGCCTTCCTTCTACTAAGCATGGAAATGACTGTGTTTTTGTGGTCGTTGATTGATTCCTGAAGATGTCCATTATGATGGCCTGCAAGAAGAATATCACAGCAGAAGCCACTGTTAAACTCTTCTTTGAACGAGTGTGGGTACACTTTGGGATCCCACAGTCTATCATCTTAGATCGGGATAGTAGGTTCCTTAGTACATTTTGGTCCAACCTCTGGTCAATGCTAGACACCAAGCTCACTAAGTCCACAGCTTTCCATCCGCAAACTGATGGCCAGATAGAGGTCATCAACCATTTGATCATACACATTCTACGCATATATAATTCAAAGCATCCACGCACATGGGATGAGAGCCGCCCCTATGTATAACACAGCTACAATTGATCTCTCCATAGCTCAACCAGCCATAGCTCCTTTCAAGTGGGCTTGGGATTCCAGCCACTATGTCCCATTGACATAGCCATGCCATTTGTGGCTACTCAAGAAGATTCAGCTCATGTCCAGTCTGAGGCTGACCAAGCAAACAACTTCATTGAGCACATTCAACACATCTACCAACAGGTTCATGACATCTTGGAGAGAGCCAATGCTACATACAAGCAATGACATGATCAACATCGGGTGCCACACAACTTCCAGGTGGGCGACAAAGTGTGGCTGCATTTGTAAAAGGAGTGCCTCGCTAGACCCCACCGCAAGCTTCATCCGATCTGATATGGGTCGTACACCCTCACCAAGGCTGTAGGGGAAAATTACTTTGAGCTCAAAATTCCACCATTCCTTGGTCTACACCCAGTGTTCAATGCGGACCGCCTTCGGCCCTACTTTCCACCTCTACTAGACACATCCGACATGGAAAAACAACTCACACCAACAGAGTTAAATCCAGAATGCATGGAACAAGCCAGAACTTATCAGATCATGAATATACAGATCAAGCACACCCAAAAACAAAGGATACCACTATATCGAGTTGTCAAAGCAGGCCAACTCCTTCACCAAGGCAAGTGGCTCACCAGGGACCAAGTTCAGCAAAAGTTTCCTCATCTCATGAAGGAACTCAATGCAATGGGGACCATTGCTTCCTAAGGGGGGAGGAATGATCCAAGTGGATATTGGTGGCCACCCTCCTATTCCACTTGGACCCCCACCATTACTTCTTTCAGTTTTTCAGTTTCTGCACAGTTTACTATTTTTAGCAGTTTTTCGGGTCCTGAACTTCCAGAGTCGTTTTGAGGCCTTAAAGGACATTTTTTTGGAAAACGAGGAGCAAAATGGATCGTAGATGAATATTTCTCACCCAAAAGTTGTATTCCTTGGATATATCTTTCTAACGAGGTATGGAACGCATCAAACGGATATCATATGCCAAAGTTACGTCCCTGGGAAGTTGATGTACCAACTTACCCAAACGGGGCCCATAGTCTTGGCATTTCATCTCCTAGGGTTAGGTATTTGGATGTTTAGGGTTTTCCATTGTTTCTCAATAATAATAGGCCTTCGAACCTCATTGTAACACAGTTCATAGGCCAATAGTCGCCACATCTCTTCTCAGAGATAAGCTACCAATGCCCTAGCTAGTTTATTTCCATTCTGTCTGTAAGCATATTTCAGTCATTTGTTATTAATGAAATTAAGTCTTATTTCCGCTGCATCTCTACGTTTATGTGTATTTCTGTATTTCATTATGTTCCTACATAAATAAATATCAATGGTATCATAGCGGTCTGATCATTCTTGATCCTTCTTTGCATGTCCCCAACGAGGTCAGGGTATAAGGAGTTGGGGCTCGATCTGGTTGAACCTTTGCAAGATCAGCCTCACAAACCCCGATGACTTCCCATGAGGGAAGAAAATAAAGATGAGGGAGCAGGAGATCCTATCAAAATGTTGCTCGAGGAGGCCCTCGAGAAACAAAGGAACGCGATGATGGACAACTTTGCCCAGATTCTCCAACGGATTCCCACTGGCGGTGCATAGACATCCAATAATCACTTTGGAGGCGCCACTCCTTTTAAGGTACAAGTAAACTTTGAAATTCCCATATTTGAGGGCCAAATAGATGCAGATGCCGTAGATAGATGGTTGAATCTGTTAGAAGGATATTTCTCGGTTCATGACTTTTTCGACCGAGAAAATATTATTTTCGCACTCCTCAAAGCCGCCCCCCATGTCAAGGACTGGTGGGAAACCCACTCGGAGCAACAGGACGAGGGAGAACCCTCTCTTTTCTCGGCTGCACCCACTTGGAATTATTTTCGAGACGCCATCAAGGAATAATATTATCCCATGGGGAGCTATGAGGACAAATACATACAATGGACTACGCTACGGCAGCAAAGGGACCAAGATGTGCATGAGATGACGAATCTGTTTCATACCCTATGCAGAAAGTTGGGTATCAAAGATTTAGAGAAACATTTGGTGTTAAAGTACCATAGTTTTCTACACAAATACATTAAGGAGGAAATGGAGTTCCTCGACATCTCCCCGCTTGTTGTGGCATACCGATATGCTGCCAAGATTGAGCAGAAGTTCAAACAGAAGAGGCGAGACTTTGGGTCTGTAAATCAGAAGCAAGGGAAAGGTACCCCCAAATTGTAGAACAAAGGACCAATCCAAGGCGGGGCAGATCAAGACAACCCGCCAAAGCCACAAGCAAAGAAAAACACCACAAAGCCAAAAAAGGACACGGGGAAGTGGTGTGAGTTCCATAAGAGCTCCACTCACAACACAAGTGAGTGTCGGGCCAAGTATTCACTGGTAGCCAAGTTGAAGGCATCTGAATCGGATGCATGCTTCAACTCTGAATCAAAACCTAACAAGGGGAATGACAGGGGGAAGAATATTATTGATGCAGATCCCAACGCCACCGTTGCCACCATGAAGATCCAGAAGGAGGAACCAGAAGATCCAAAGGAGGCAGAGCATCTCTTCCATTCCAAGATGTGGGTAAAGGGTTACCCATTGTAGTTCATTGTCGACAGTGGGAGCCAGAAGAATCTCATCTCGGTAGAGGTCGTGAAGCCGCTGGGCTTCCCGACCACAACACACCCACAACCATACACCATCGGGTGGTTGCACCAAGGAAGGGACCTCTGCATCAGTCAACAATGTCTCCTTCCCTACAACATCAAGCCCTTCATGGATGAGGTATTATGTGACATTGCTCCTCTTGATGTTTCTAATGTATTATTAGTCCAACCGTACTTGTGGAAGCGACATGTTGTGTATGAGTCTAGGCCTCGTGTTGTTATTATCACTTTGGGCAATAAGCTGTAAAGGATACCGGAGATAGCACCGCCTACCACCATCTCTTTGGTTACCGCAAAACAATGCAGTAAGCTCATTTCCAAAACCAGGAAATTTGTTTTCCTGATGATCCGCCCTCAGGGAAAGAGGAAGACTATGGTCATGACCTCCAGACAAGGCCCCACTGGACGAAAACAATAGATGGATAAGGTCATGGATGAGTACGAGGACATCTTGACCTCCCTCGCAGGGTTGCCTCTACACTGCCAAGTCAAGCACCCCATCGATCTGACCCCAGGTACACCGCTGCCCAATGGACCCATCTATCGGCGCTATGTTCTGGGGAATGACGAAATCAAGAGGCAGATTCAGGAGCTTTTGCAGAAAGGTCACATTTGGCTGAGTTCATCACCCTATGGGAGCCCGATTGTGTTGGTGCAGAAGAAGGATGGGACTTGGAGACTCTGCATTGACTAACGGGCACTGAACAAGATCACTGTCTAGAATAGGTACCCAATCCCATGGATTGATGACCTTTTGGACCAATTCAAGGGGGCAAAATATTTCAGCAAGATTGACTTGAAGTATGGGTATCACTAGGTATCAATCAAACCCTCTGATGTGTGGAAGACTGCATTCAAATCCAAGGAGGGCCTTTTCAAATGGTTGGTCATGCCTTTCGAGTTGACGAATGCCCCTGCAATATTCATGAGGCTAATGGATGACATCCTGCGGCCATTCACCAACTCATTTGTAGTGGTGTACTTGGATGACATTCTAATCTTCAGCTAGACTTGGGAAGAGCACCTCCACCACATCCGACAAGTCCTCCAAACACTGCAACAACACAAGTTGTGTGCCAATTTGGAGAAATGAACTTTTAGCATGACCCAGGTTCAGTATCTGGGATACATTATTGATGAGCGGGGGGTGCATGTGGATCCAACAAAGATCCAAGTCATTCAGGATTGGCTAGCCCCAACCAACCTAACAGAGCTCTGCAGCTTTTTAGATCTTACCAATTTCTACCGTAGGTTAGTGTTGGGATTCTCTCATATCACTTGGCCCTTGAGTCAAGTCACCAAGGGAGGAGCTAAAGAAAAATGATTTTGGTCTAAATCTCAACAAAAGGTGTTCGGGGAGTTGAAGCATCGCCTCTTCTCTGCACTGCACTAGTGCTCACATTACCAGACTTGCAACAACCATTTGAGATTGAGACAGATGCCTCTGACTATGCTATTGGGGCAGTCCTTACTCAACATGGGCATCTAGTGGCATATCATAGTGAGACACTTTCCAACACAGTCATGAAGTATCCCACTTATGACAAATAAATGTATTCCATTGTGCAGGCTTGTCGGCAATGGAAGCATTACATTTTGGGAAAGGAAACGGTCATCCACATAGACCATCGACCCCTGCAGTTCATACATACACAAGGGAAGTTGCAGAACGATCGCCATCATAAGTGGTCCACATACCTGCAACAGTTTCATTTGAACATTAAGTACAAAAAAGGAAGCACCAATAATGTTGCAGATTGCCTCAGTCGACCACCCATCGTGGCGCTAACCACTGTGCTCAACTCTTGTGGGCACGCGACTTCCAATTGGTCTCTTCTCTACACAAGTGATCCAGAATTCGGCCACACATACAATACACTCTTGGAGGGTAAGCAAGTTCCCAATTTTCACCTCCAGCATGCCCTGCTTTGTCACTTGGGACACCTTTGTGTTCCTTCAAGCGAGCGTGCCAAGATGATTTGGGAGGCGCACTACAGTCGGGTTGCTGGGCATTTCGGGGTTGAGAAAACCGTGGCAGTACTACAAAAGTATTTCTATTGGCCAAACCTTCGACAAGATGTTGCGAAGTACATCAAGTCCTGCACTACTTGCGCCATTGCCAAACCGACCATCAAGAAACAAGGCCTCTATACTCTGCTTCCTATGCCTAGTCGACCTTGGGAATCCATCTCTATGGATTACATGTTGGGCCTTCCTTCTACTAAGCATGGAAATGACTGTGTTTTTGTGGTCGTTGATCGATTCTCGAAGATTTCCATTATGATGGTCTGCAAGAAGAATATCACAGCAGAAGCCACTGCTAAACTCTTCTTTGAACGAGTGTGGGTAAACTTTGGGATCCCACAGTCTATCATCTCAGATCAGGACAGTAGGTTCCTCAGTACATTTTGGTCCAGCCTCTGGTCGATGCTTGACACCAACCTCACCAAGTCCACAGCTTTCCATCCGCAAACTGATGGCCAGACAGAGGTCGTCAACCGTTTGATCGTACACATTCTGCGCATGTATAATTCAAAGCATCCATGCACATGGGATGAGAGCCTCCCCTATGTACAACACAACTACAACCGGGCTCTCCATAGCTCAACCAGCCACAACCCCTTTCAAGTGAGCTTGGGATTCCAGCCACTATGTCCCATTGACATAGCCATGCCATTTGTGGCTACTCAGGAAGACTCAGCTCATGTCCAGTCTGAGGCTGACAAGGAAAACAACTTCATTGAGCACATTCACCATCCGCCAACAGGTTCATGACATCTTGGAGAGAGCCAATGCTAAGTACAAGCAGCGACATGATCAACATCGAGTACCACACAACTTCCAGGTGGGCGAAAAAGTGTGGCTGCATTTGTAAAATGAGAGCCTCGTTGGATCCCCACCACAAGCTTCGTCTGCTCCAATATGGGTCGTACACCCTCACCAAGGCTATAGGGGAAAATTACTTTGAGCTCAACATTCCACCATTCCTTGGTCTGCACCCAGTGTTCAATGCGAATCGCCTTCGGCCCTACTTTCCACCTCTATTGGACACATCCGACATGGTAGAACAACTTACACCAACAGACTTAAATCTAAACTGCATGGAACAAGCTAGAACTTATCAGATCATGAATACACAGATCAAGCACACTCGAAAACAAAGGATATCGCTATATCGAGTTGTCAAAGCAGGCCAACTCCTTCACCAAGGCAAGTGGCTCACCAGGGACCAAGTTCAGCAGAAGTTTCCTCATCTCATGGAGGAACTAAATCCAATGGGGACCATTGCTTCCTAAGGGGGGAGGAATGATCCAGGTGGATATTGGTGGCCACCCACCTATTCCACTTGGACCCCCAACATTGCTTCTTTCAGTTTTTCAGTTTCTACACAATTTACTATTTTTAGCATTTTTTTCGGGTCCTGAACTTCTGGAGCCGTTTTGAGGCCTTAAACGACGTTTTTTTGGAAAACAGGGAGCAACATGGATTATAGATCAATGTTTCTCACCCAAAATTTGTATTCCTCAGATATATCTTTCTAACGAGGTATGGAACACGTCAAACAGAGATCATATGCCAAAGTTACGTCCCCGGGAAGTTGATGTACCAACTTACCCAAACGGGGCCCATAGTCTTGGCATTTCATCTCCTAGGGTTAGGACTTTGGATGTTTAGGGTTTTCCATTGTTTCTCAATAATAATAGGCCTTCGAGCCTCATTTTAACATAGTTCAGAGGCCAGTAGTCGCCACATCTCTTCTCAGAGATAAGCTACCAACGCCCTAGCTAGTTTATTTCCATTCTGTTTGTAAGCATATTTCAGTCATTTTTTATTAATGAAATGAAGTCTTATTTCTGCTGCATCTCTGTGTTTATGTGTATTTCTATATTTCATTGTGTTCCTACATAAATTTGGATCACTTGGATACAATCAGACAGAAAAAGGATCAAGCTCCAAAACAACAAAACAAGAAACATATCCAAAAATATTTGCAGAAACAATCAAGGGGGATATGAAGATCTACAAGGCAGATTACAGGGACACTCCTCTACCGAGAAGATTCAGATTTTAGAATCAACAATTGACAGATAGGCCTCAGGAAGAAGAAGAATTCATAAGAGTACATCCTTTCAGAAGAGCTTCAACTCCCAGGTATCAAACTATATTTTTTGGTTTATGTTATTAATGTAATAATTTTGGACATAAAGCTGTGAATTGAAGAGCTGAAAACAAGAACAAAAACAAGTTTGAAAGTCATACACAAAGGGGTTATCCAAGAAGGCCTAGTGAAACACAAAGAAGAAGTTACAACATGTTTGAATCTTTGAGCACTGAAGTGGAATGTTACAATTGTAACAATTTTAGACACATGGACAAAGATTGTAGAATGACAGTCCCTCCTAGAGAACCACAATAGAATAACAACAGTCATAGATAGGAACCTCGGAAAAGGACATGGATAAGAAAGCAAGATCAATATAGCAATGAAGAATGCACACTCGCTCTACAAGCTAAGAAAAAGAGACGTGGTTGGTATGTTGACAATGGGTGTTTAAAACACATGACAGGTGATAGAGATAGATTTCTTACACTACGAAAGGAAAGAGATGGATCAGTCTATTTCAGAAATGATGATTTATCCAAAATCATTGGAAAAGGCACAGTCATAATTGGGAACAAGAATACAAAGGAAGAAAATGTTCTACTAGTAGAAGACATGAAACATAATCTTCTAAGTGTGAGTCAAATGTGTGACCAAGGTCATAAGGTTACTTTCAATTCACAAAAGTGTGAGATAAGAAAAGAAGGTTCAGGAAAATTGATTGCTACAACTGCGAGAACTTCAAGCAACATGTATGTGTTAAGTGAAATTGGAAATGAAAAGTGTTGTCTAGGAAAGGAAGATGAAAGTTGGCTATGGAACATAAGAATGGGTCACATACATTTTGATAACCTTGTCAAAGTCAGCAAAAGAGAAGCAGTTAGAGAAATGCTCCAGATCACGAAACCAACCAACACTTTATGCAAGCATTGCCAACAAGCAAAACAACCAAAGACCAGGTTCAAATCAAAGGAATATTCAATGACAAGACCACTAGAAATTGTGCATACTGATCTAGTTGGAACAACTATAACAAAGGGCTTGAAAGGTGAGAAATATTTTATGTTATTAGTTGATGATTATACAAGAATGACCGCAGTTTTCTTTCTCAAGAATATGTCAGAAGCTTTTGAAAACTTCAAGATCTACAAGGCAATGGTTGAAAATGAAATGGATTAAAAAATCAAATGATTGATATCTGATAATCGAGGAGATTTCACTTCAAAGGAATTTATGGACTACTACATCAGTCATGGAATAAAAATCCAATTCTCCGTTGCTAGGACACCTCAACAGAATGGAGTTGTTGAAAGAAAGAACAAGAAAATACAGGAAATGGTTCAAACAATGCTAATGGATTCCAAATTGACAGATATTTTTTGGACACAGACAATGCATACAACAATTCACATTCAAAACAGAGTAATTCTCAGAAATAACATTGACAAAACTCCTTACGATATATGGAAAGGAAGATCAACAAATGTAAATCACTTCAGAGTTTTTGGAAGAAAATGCTACATCAAAAGAGAAGATGGTAGAATGAGAAAGTTTGACTCTCTTGTGGACAAAGGAGTACTTGTTGGTTACTCAAGTACAAGAAAAACATACAAGTGTTACAACCTGAGATTGAACAAAGTGGTGGAAAGCATCAACGCAACAATTGATGAAACATGTAGACAAGAATTAAAGGAAGAAGAAAATGAATCAATAGAACAACTTTACGAAGAAGAAACAAAAGATAAAAAATAAGGGGAAGACAAAGAGGATCTGACAGAAATAGAAGAGCAAGTTCAACAAGTAACTCCAAAAACACCCAACAGAGGAGTACAGAAGAATCATCCTTCAGATCAGATTATTGGAAACAAATACGCAGGAGTTGAGACTAAAAGACGAATCCATTCACCAGAACAAACACACCTAGCACTCACATCTATAATTGAACCAACCTATTTTGAAGAGGCCAACAAGGATGAATTTTAGAACAAGGCCATGGATGAAGAATTGGATCAAATAGAGAAAAATGACACTTGGTAATTGGTTCCATGACCAAAGGATAAGAATGTGGTTGACACAAAGTGGGTAGATAGGAATAAATTGAATGAATATAAACAGGTTACAATGAACAAAGCTAGATTGGTATGTAAAGGATATGAAGAGGTTGAAGGAATCGACTTTGAAGAGACATTTGCCCCAGTTTCCATAATGGAAGCAATCCAATTGCTTTTAGCTTATGCATAGTCCAAAAATATTAAAGTGTATCAGATGGACGTAAATCAAATTTTCTGGTTCGGGAACTTGAAGAAGAAGTCTACATTGAACAACCAGAAGGATTTCAGTTGTCAGAGAATGCATATTATGTTTGTAAATTAAAGAAGGCCTTGTATGGTCTAAAACAGGATCCTAGAGCATGGTACTTTAGGCTGGATAAATATCTACAATAGATAGGGTTCAGAAAAGGAAGTGCAGAAAACAACCTCTACATCAAGGTAAGTCAAGATAGTATTTTATTAATTGAAGTTTATATTGATGATATTATTTTTGGTAGTGATGATGACAGATTAAGCCAAAAAATTGCAAAGGATATGCATAATGAATTTGAAATGTCATTACTTCAAGAACTATCATTCTTTCCGGGACTTCAGATACGTCAAAGCAACCAAGGAATTTTCATTTCTCAAACCAAGTATATCAAAGAAATGCTAAAGAGGTTCAGAATGAAAGATTGCGAACCAGTTATCACTCCCATGCAAACCAATTGCAAGTTAAGCAAAGATGATGATTCAAAGTCTACAGATCATAGGAAATACAGGTCAATGATTGGTATCCTACTATATGTGACATCATCCCGACCAGATGTAATGCAAGTAGTTGAACAGGTGGCATGATTTTAAGTAGCACCAAAGGAATCACATGTGTTAGCAGTGAAGAGGATTTTCAGATATCTCAAAGGAACATAAGAGTTTGGATTATGGTATCCAAAAGGAAATGATTTATCTCTTATTGCCTACACAGATGCAGATTGGGCAGACTGTATTGATGACCGACGAAGCACTAGTGGAGCAACATTCTACTTGGGTGAGTGTTTAGTATCATGGCTAAGCAAGAAAAAATCATTAGTATCACTATCTACAACTGAGGCAGAGTATATTGCAGAAACAACATGTTGTACATAGGTTCTTTGGATGAAACAAACTCTGACAGATATACAGGTTGAGTATGATAATCTCATTCCAATATATTGTGATAATACAAGCATCATCAATATCTTAAAGAACCTGGTGATGCACTCCAAGATGAAGCACATTCTAATCAAGTATCACTTTCTATGGGAAAAGGTTGCAGAAAAGAACATCAGAGTTGAGTATGTGGGCACAAAAGAACAAGTGGTAGAAATATTTACAAAACCACTTCCACGGGAATCCTTTGAGTATCTTCACCAGAGACTCAGAGTTATTTCTACTCCAAAATGAATGCTTTTAAATGCTTGTCTTATATGTCTTAGATGTACACGAGGAAGCACCATAAAGAGGACAGTTCAGTTAGGGGGAGAAACCCTGGATGGAAAGATACCTTTGCCATTGTTGACAGAGGGGGAGAGATTTATTATATGCAGAGGACAGAGGCATGATTCTAGGGGGAGCAATAGTCACAGAGATGTAGAGGACAAAGGCATGGTTCCAGGGGGAGCATGAGTGATATGACTTCAATATTGCATGACATGATTTCAGTATTGCATCAGAGTGTTTCCTTCAATTCCAAATGGGAAGATTGTTGATTAAGGTTGGTTGTCATTGATGCCAACCCTTGAAGAATGTCCAGTAGCGAATTCCAGTAGCACAAAGGTTTGGGTAATGGACCGAAGGATGTTTCATGTATAATGGTATGAGTTTTAATATATTTCAAGGTAATACTATTCTATATGGATAGTACATGTCATTCCATTTCTGGTGGTATGTGGAATGTCACACAAGTCTTCACGGTTTGATAGTTATGGCCTTACGGAGTTGGAGGACCCTCATATGTCATCTAGAAGCCCTAAAAGGTCAAAGTAGTCAAAGTGGTTTAATAGATTTTAGAAGGTAAATAATAAATTGAAGTGATGAGTGTACTGTAATTCAAAGTGAATAAAAAAGAAATTATTTAAATAATAAATTTAATGGAGAAATTAGAATTGGGTTAACCCTAAAATTAGAATTAGAATTGGGTTTAGAATTGTCCTGTCCTTGTCCTATCCAACCCAATTCTAATTTCTCCATTAAAGGAAAGTCGTCTCATTTTAAATCACACTTGAGAATATTGAATATATCTAGGTGACTAAGGTAACCAAAGGATATCTAAGTCGAATTTCAGAGGGAAGGTGAAGAAAAGAAGGCCAGAATTCAAGGGAGGATAAATTCTTTTGATGATGCTTTCTAAGGTATGTTATTTACAGGTCATCTCACCACTTTTGCAATAATTTTTTTTCTAGAATGATTTAGACCATGAAATTGATAGGCCATTGAGAAAACATATCCAAGTATCCGTGGTAAAAATTTAAGCTTGTGGTTCGTTGTATTTTTGGAGTTACACTCTGTGGAAAATAGAGTTTGTGGCTAGTCCTGAAACTAGTTTAAAACAAGTGTTTTGGGTAACAATGTCATAACTTCTACATAAAAGATCAAAATTCAGTAATACCAAATGTTTTGGTTATATTACAATATGTAGTATTCTTTGTAACATTTTCAGATCCTTTCAACAAATATTCCGTGCGGGGCACACTCTACAAGGTGGCTCTCTAGAATAAGCCAAAATTCAACAAGGTATGTTATTTTTCCTATAACTTATTTTCGGAGATGTTCTAGGTAGTGACACCTGGAGGAATTGTATAAAACAAACTGAAGAACATTGTGTACTATTTTTAGATATTTTTTCATTACAGGTACATAGTTTTGATTATTTCAAGCTAGGGTTGTTGACTAATCCCAAACTAGTCACGTGAGACTAAAGAAAAGTTTGATGAAAATTCTAGTCTCTTGTTGTGAAAGTTAAGGAAGGTTTGTAGGTATGGGATCATATACACTAGGTCTATTACAGAGTTACAAATCATATTTGGATGATGAAATTGATGAGGGATTTTGGTTAAGGTACATGTTGGGTACATGGTTGAGACAACTAGTTGATGAGTTGGCACATACATGAGGTGTATAGTTGATGATGTCGGTACATATTGATGAGTCATAGTTCATGAGTAGTTGACACATGATTGGTGCATACTTGGTACATGGTTGGATGCACTTGTTTATGGTACATGTTGATTACAGATTGTTTGGTACAGGTTGGTGCATGGTTGATGCACTTGTTTATGGTACATGTTGATTACAGGTTGAGGTACAAGTTGATGCATGGTTTAGGTTTATTGGTATAGGTTTACAATTGTATATCTCACAGTGATAGTGTGATAGTGGTTCCATCATTCTACTTCTACTTCAGGGCGGTTGGACAGGACAAGGACATGTGGTTGTAGCCACCTTCCGGTTGTAGCCGGAGAGCATAGGGGGTTGTAGCCGGAGAATAGGGGATTTGGAGGTTCCCTTAATTTGGAGCCTCCTTCTAGTTGTAGCTAGAAAACAAAGGAAGCCGGTGCTTCCAATGAATGTAATTCTTCAAGACATATAAGAAAAAACATTCCGTGGTTTTCTGCCGCTTTGAGTTTCCATGTAAAAAACTGGTGTGCTATGTATGTGTATGATTTTTCATTTGTTTATTTCTTATTTACTCTGCAGTTATTGGATGATAATTCTACATTGATATAACACTTGGATTATATGGTTAAAAATGATTAAATTGCTCTATTACTGATTCACCCCCCTCTCAGTAATCCAACATTGCTCGTCATTTCTTTTTGCCTGAAAAATCAATACCACAGATCTCCCATGTAACAAGGCTTATCACAGTCCCGAGCCAAACCCTTGACCATAAAGGCATCTCGCTAAAGCCAACAAAGCTATGATACCAAATGTAGATTTTAACCTTGTACAATATTTTACTGCAAATAGATTTTCAATAAAAGAATAGAAACGATACAATGGTAAACACACACATTACACAGAGATTTTTCCCCTGGAAACCCAAATCGGGAAAACCAACATATTCTATATTCATTCTTTGTGATACATTGTTTACAATACAATATACATATAGGAGCCAACGTCATCCAAAACCCTAACCCAAAGACCTGGATTAGTCAACAACCCTAATTCCTTAACCGAAAATAAAAAACCATTGAAAAAAACCATGTGTCGAAAAACCACCCAACAATGGACCCGAAAATCGAGGTGACACAAAAAATGAGGTAAAAAAATGTGACAAAAAAATGAGGTAAAAATGCGACACGTTTCCCAAGGAAAAACAAATTTCTTGGGGGGGCGCTGGCCTCGACGCAACATAGAAAAGATCAAAGCTAGTCGTACAAATAATATAACACATACCCAACAGTTTCGTTATCAATCTTGTCTTTGTTTGTTCTTTATTATTTCTAATATTCTTCTCTTCAATTTCACAATTTGTATTTGTTCATTAAGCATTTTTTAGCATTGAGTAAAATTAATCCATATTTATAACTTGCAAATAAGTCACATTTTCAGATCATTTACCATTGAAAAAAGACTCCCACCAAAAAGAATCAACAACATCAAAGTACTTATATGTATCTTTAATGGAATTTTTTATTTCTTTCAAGCATTCAAAAGAATATAAATCTTTATTACACATTCTTGCATTATAGATTTCAAAAATTGATTGTAATAACAATAACTTTGATGCAAATATTGGATGATCTGGAATGAACTTAAAAAAATGATAAACCTAATGAAGGCCGCCATTCTGCAGTAGTTGAATACTTCTTGCCCCATATAAGTGTTTCCCCATCAACATTTTTTAAACCAAAGTGATGTTGGAAGTTAATG
The DNA here is from genome assembly GCA_000966675.3 of Picea glauca. Lineage (NCBI taxonomy): Eukaryota > Viridiplantae > Streptophyta > Pinopsida > Pinales > Pinaceae > Picea > Picea glauca. The sequence continues at coordinate 70,785 of JZKD02S1954165.1, read as the reverse complement.
TCATTAAGTTGCTAAATACATTTATCTTCACCATGCGATCCTTGAATAAATATTCACATGTCAACAACTTCTTCTAATATGTGAAAAGTAGACTCTCGAATGTATGATTTTTTAATACTTTTAATTAATAATGGTAGGATGCCAACATTTTTCCTCTTCAATGTTACTAAAAAACGACTGAAAATTTGATCAATATGGTCATGAGTGTGTCCACCAAGAAGGAAACCAAATTTTATCTTTTGAAAGATTTCCAGTTCAACAAACATGCTTAGATATCCAAACACAATTTGATTTTTGTTTTCACGACTTGTGTTGTCTAACTGTAGATATAGAAGTTGAAGAAGATTACCATACCAGTGAGTGAGAACAATATGAGTTATGGTGATGGTCATATTTTCATCATTATGAATATTTGGAGCTATGAAGTAAACTCTTGGACACATTTTCCCATTAAAAACCATACAATCAACTAAGTGAAAGTAAATGAAATTCTCTTTTTGTAATTTTTTGGTGTACAGATAAATGTGGCAAAAGTGTTTTTTTCCTAGTCCATGACATCAATCATCATACCTATATATTTGTTTGGAGAATCATAACACTTCTTTCGATGTTTTTACAACTTTTTCCTTTCACTTGATTGTTGATTCTGATGTTCTTGAAGTGCTTTGACTATGAAATCTACACATGACATAAAATGAAAATATTGATAATATGTTTTCATAGTTGATAACTATCCAATTTAAAAATATAAAATTGTAAATATATACCTCTTTCTTCCCCTTCATATTTATCTCTTATTGATTTAAGACAAGTGCATATACTACAAATCCCCGTCCTTAACTAATAAAATTATTGTTTCCTTCAACATATTCTTTGTATAAGTTGTAGATTTCTCTCCTTGAGAAATTATCTGGAATATGTTTTGTGTCTTTATCTGGCATACACTCTCCATGTTTGGAAAAAAATTCACGCATCCATGACATTGTAGTGTTTGTTAATGGCCCACTCTCCCGCCCATGATGTACCTTTGAATAAAATGAAGGATCTTTCTCCAATATTGTTTGGATTCTTGATAAACGAAGATTATCAATTGAGTGAACGTTTTTGAAAACCTTTATGCAAAGTAAAATATTCTCGATGTGATAATCATATCCTGTCTTGGTGGATATCATGCATCCCGCTAAATATGAACTTTGTATGCTCTTATTAATTGACAAATATATCTTCCTTTTATTCAAGACATACATGTAGTCCATACTTTTCAATCAATTCTTTTGACAACATTCACTTGAAATCAAATCACTTATGGAAATTGATTTAGTGAGAAATTATTTCCTATACCTTGTATAACTAGAATTATTTGGATTGATATAAAAAGGTCTAGTCATGGTCCTAGACACAATATTTCTTTGTGATGTCTCCACTATTTCATCATCCTCACTAGAAGGAATTTCCTTTTCACTAGGAGGAATATCATACAAAATATTGTGAGGAGACCGAACAAGAGAATGTCGGTCACCTTGATTTGTTGCACCTAAATGATTGAGAACATGATCTTCATTCCTAGGTCCATCATCATCTTCACTGATAATCTCGTTGATAATATGAATATCAAACTCACTAGAAAAATGGTTACCATCTT
>JZKD02S1954154.1:0-40793 GCA_000966675.3 Picea glauca | reverse complement strand
GTTCCAACGAGCCATGACTTATGTTTTCCATGATCTTGCTCGCATCATCCTCACTTACTTGGACGACTTCATTGCTCGATCCAAGAAACAAACTCATCATTTAGACGACTTATGACTTGTCTTTCAACAACGTCGTCAGTGCAATATCTGCTTGAACCCCCTCAAATGTGTATTTTGCATCATCGTCGGATGCTTTCTTGGGTTCATTATCTCTCAACACGGCATCACAGTGGACCCCCTCAAGGTCCAAGCTATCACTGAAATTCCACCACCTAGTAATTTGTGCCAACTACGGAGCCTACAAGGCAAAGCCAACTTTTTACGACGCTTTGTCCCAGATTATGCCACTCGCGCGCATGGTTTCCTTCACTTACTACGTCATGATATCCCATTTCGATGGGATCAACATGCCCAAACCACTTTTGATGATTTAAAAGCGGCACTATCCAACACCCCTTTGATTAGTCCTCCAGACTATGATCGCGATTACATCCTCTACTTATCAACCTCAGCCGTCTCAGTAGCCGGAGACCTCATCCAACTAGGGGAATATGGACGAGAGAATGGTATTTACTACATCAACAAAAATCTTTCAGTACCGCCCCTGAAGTACAATCATGATGAGAAACTAGCCCTCGCAGTTCAAAAATTGCATCACTATATCCTGCTTCTCACTACTAAAGTCGTAGCAGATTCTAACCCCATGCAGTACTTGCTTAGTCGATGGTAGATTAATGGAAAATTTGTCTGATGGATCATCATTCTTCAGAAATACGACCTAGAGTTCTCAACTCCCAAAAGAAAGAAAGCACTTGTTCTCGCTGAACTCATTACGGTGTTTCCCTCAAACGCTAAAGCTTCACCCATCAATACAGATTTTCCCAACAAATAGCTCCTTTTCATCCCCTCGGATGACCCCTGATATGGCGACCTTCTCGTCTACCTTCGGACACAAAATTTTGGGTCTCATCTCTCTTGAGATGATCATTGGCACATTCACCATCAGGCCCCTCAGTACCTCCTCATCATTGACATCTTGTACCAACGTGGGGTCAACACCATACTCCGTCGATGTCTGACCATCGACGAAGTAGACAGAGTCTTGAACAATTTCCATAGTGGCGCTTGTGGTGGAAACCTCTCAGGTATTTCCACCGCCCAAAAAATCAATCAAGTAGGATACTTCTGGAGCACACTGTTTCATGATTGTATCCACACTGTCAAACAATGCGACAAATTCCAACTCTATGCAAACAAAGCACGAGCGCCACCCGCTCTTCTACATCCAGTCATCACTGTTGGCCCCTTCTGTAAATGGGGCATAGACTTCATGACTTGCAATACTCCATCTAGTAATGGACACAAGTACATCGTCATGGTAGTATATTACTTTACCAAATGGGTCGAATCCATGCCTACCTTCAACAGTATCGTTGACACAGCAGCACGTTTTTTCTTCAACCACGTAATTACCAGTTTCGGGATTCCACTACAATTAGTCTTCGATCATGGTAAGCACTTTGAGAATGAGATATTCGTTGAACTCTCCTCAAAATTAGGCTTCTCCCATGATTTTTCCTCCCCATACTACCCCCAATACAATGGACAGATCGAGGCTGTCAACAAAGTCCTCAAAACCATGTTTCAATGTATCGTCCACAAACATAAGACCAACTGGCATCATATGTTGTTTTCAACATTATGGGCTTATCGCACGATAGTCCAAACTCCCACCGGTTTTATAACGTTTCATCTCTTCCATGGGATCAAAGCCACCCTCCCCATCAAGTGATAAATTCCCATGTTGCACATTGCCATTGAGCTATTACCTGACACTTCTCCAATGGAGCAGCACTTGCTGACCTTAGAGTCGTTGGATGAAGATCGACAGTCTTCATTACAAAACAACGAGGCAGCTAAAAATTGGTCCAAAGCCACCTTTGACCGCCATGTCAACCTTAGCTCATTTAATGAAGGAGATATCATACTAGCCTACGATATCGCTCACGATACTCTTGGTCATGGGAAATTCGAGTCATTATGGCATGGACCCTACATTTTCCAACACTGCCTCACTAAAGGTGCATAAATCTTGGCCTCTCCAAAAGGCTATCCTCTCAAATCAGTGCATCACCTCGGGGGAGCATTTTTCTCGAATCACATCCAGGTATGCATGCTCATGTTCAACATTATCAAATAATTTTTATATGTTCTTTATCATCAGATATTGTTCACGTCGGGTATTTGGTTTTCATGTGTGCAGGTACTTGGTCATCACAACCAGCGCAGCCCCTTCATGTATATGTTCAACACTAGCATGTAATCATTCTCTTTGAATATCAATTGCATCTCCCAATCACACCCTACGACATTCACCTTTAGGGTCCCTACATCCATCTCTGCAGTATTGTCAGCTCTGCTACATTTTGGTATTGTCACTCGGTAGCACTCTCCCCCACATGAGTTTTCCCATTCACAGTTCCTCGTGGTACTTTGACACTCATGCTGCTTTCACCCCCTAGAGATGCAAGTCCTAATAGTCTTACGCATTTCCGAGAATAAGCCACATACTCCTTCTCATCATTTTGATAGCTTTCTCAATGGACTCCTAGGTTATCTCATCTTGGTTTTATTTCACTACACCTCCACAATATCATTAACCCTCCATTTCATCCATAATTAGTTTGTCCATCTACATATTTCCCTCCATTCATTTAACTCATATAGAAACCCACCCATGGGGTCTCCACTAGTTCTCCACACAACTTGTGCCCTCACAGGCCAAGCCATCCTGCACTGGGGCACCCATTTCTGTATATGTACACTCATCCCAAATTATTCTTTATTTATTTGGTAATTGTAAAAAGCCTTTATTTCCAGCATTTACTTAGCTTTTTGTCGTCGCCCTTGATGACCTTATTTTTCTGGCAACGTAACCCATGTTGCCCTTGGTTGGGGAATCCACTCTCCTATACTCATTCTGACATCGTTCATAAACCTCGAGTATCCCATAGCTCATGTACCCCTAATCTCTAAGTTTGTCCACTTTGTCACGCCTCTAGCACAATTTAACCCCATGTCTAGTCATCCCCTTGACACTAGATACATTTTTACGGTTGTTGCCAATCATCCTACAAACATACCCCCAACCAAGGGCAGTATTGAGTATCAATGTGTCTTGACTTCGGTCATGTTCCCTATCAGTTCCTGATCTTATCTCCATGGATTTAATGAATCCCTTTTATTCTTGGATTCATGTCTCCCTTTATGTCGACATCAGCACTGTTTCCAGAAGGGCGACGGTAACTTGACTCTCATTATCTTTACAATGAGGAGTCTTGGACGGCACAGAGAGAACAATCATTGCTCTCTGCTTCCATTGACCCCCATAACATTTGACTTCAGCAAAATGTCATGTTACGGTGGGTCTTATTATGCGACTGTTGCAGTTGTTTTATACCAGTCGAAGACCTCTAAATGTGTTAGGCCATCAATTCCTACGAGTCATCAACACTTATTACAGGCATCCTTGCCTCTTTTCAGAGTATGTTCACCATCAGAATTGTCATCTATCATTATCAAACCACCCTGGAGGGAGTTTCAGTTATCTACATCAGCATACAACTTCAGTTATTGTCTTACATTTTAAGTTACATGACATGAGCATGGGGCATGCCTTCCTCGTTTGTATACAAATTTTCTTTTTCCTTTTTTTCTCCCTAGAGAAAGATTTGGGTCCCACAGTTTCCCCTCTCCCTCCAACGGATCACTCTTGCAGTTCCTCTCATCAATATTCATTACAATGGCACTCTCAGTAGAAGAAACATTTATGTATTTTGTCTATAGGTATGCTCCTAACCTCACACATCAGGGGGCATCTGTTATCACTGAAATTTCATCTGCAACATTGCACACAAATGGTTACAGAAATACAGCAATGCCAAACAACTATTATTTCACCTACAGCACCAAAATGCATTTCCAAGAGGCAAAAACTATACAATTGGGAAAACATTGACATGCGCTAACTCACTAAAGGAAGCGCGTGCTTAGTGCAAGAGCCAAAGAAGCCCGTAGAGCACACAATGTGCCATATGTGCGATTGTGTACGAGAAAATCCATGCACTCCTATGAACGGTGCATTTATGGTTCTTGTCAGCCCCTCAACCACTTATGGACCAGCTCCCAACTTGATTTGACCTTCAGATCTGAGCTAAATCTAAATGGGGGGCTGGTCAAGGACCAAAGGGTGCCCTAAAGGGCCCCTTGTTCACATCAAGAACTAGTAGAATATTGCCTTGAAGAAATGATATAAATGGAGGTCATGGGTACACTAGGAAATTAATATTTTGATAGTATTGTTATTATGCCTCAATCCTCCCTTGAGAATCCTCTTTTCTCCTTGGAGCATTCTAGCAACATTCCAATAGGCCATTCCACTCACCTGTTGAGGGAATAGGCATTTATTTATTCATCATTTGCTTTCTTTTCTACCATTGTAAGAAGCGCTCTCCATTAGGGAACTCAAGATCCCTCCCAAGGAGGAAGAGGGTACTCATAAGTCCTCATTTATCTACGGTGTTTTTCCAACTAATATAGTTATCCATTGGTGGCATAATCTCGGTCATTGGTTTATTGTTTATGGTTCTAAAAGTTTCTTATGCATTCTAGTTTTATTTCCTTAGTTGTTTTTAGTTTGTTTACTTGTTTATTTTATGTTCTTGGCTTGTTTAACTCATGCACTAACCTCTGTCTTGTCTAGAAGGCCCAACTAGGCATGCAAGTGCCCTTGTTTTTCTCACCCAAGTGACGAAATGGACACAACACGTCTGTTGTAAAACCTACATCTAATAAATTTTTCCCTTAGATGACAAATATGATCTCGTCGATGAGCCGAGTGAGATGGAAAGTCATTGAGATAGGGTTCAACTATATGTTTGATGTTGATGCATAAGAATCACCAGAAAAGCATGAGTGGAGGACAGCTAGGTGCACTAACGCATTTTGAAGTGAATTTTAAAGAAGACATATCACGCAAATCTTTTGAAAGGATTGTAATTAAAGAAAATATTTAATGTTTTGAGGCGGATGATCACATGAGATCATCGGAGAATGTGTTTTATTTTAATGAAGCTAAGTGCAATACAGATTTAATGTGTTCGATCTTATATGTCTATCACAAATATTTATTGTAATAAATTATAAGTAGTTGGGAGCTTGTAATTCGATAGGATAGCTCTAGAGAAGTTGGAGGGAAAATATCGAAGATCCCCTCTTGTATAAAGCTTTGTATTGTTTCCCAGAATAGGTTGTTGATGGTTGAGAGTTGAAGTTGTTGGCACTCTAGTTATTGAGAGTTGTTTCCATTGTAGTTGAGAGTTGAGAGCCACTGAGAAGTAGTTTATGAACACATGTATATTTTAGTTGAATGAATATAACATAGGAGAATTGTCCCAAATGTGTGGTGTTGTTGTGTCTATCTGAATGAATGAATGGTAGACTTTCTGTTTATTTGAATTTCTTTATTATTTATTGTTATTGTGTTTATGAATGCATTTATATAGTTGAATGTATGAATCTATGAAGATGTAAGTAAGCTACAATTGTTTCTCTTCTACGAGCAAGTGCAAGTGTGCATAGTGTCTGCAAGGAGTGAGTTGACAAAGTCTATTTCGACTCATAATCTTAGAAGAGATAACGTGAAACTTAAGTGTGAAAAGAGTGCATAGTGTCCGCAAGGTGTGCGTGACAGAGTCTATTTTGACTCAGAAATTTCAGCAAAGATAGTTTGAGAGTGTGGGTAGGAGGAACCTCTCTCAGTTTTGTATTGTTCAGAGGGAACAATAGGGAGTGGAAGAACTGTTGCAAGGAGTGCATAGTCATCTTTCGAAGTCAATATTGAAGGAATTTTGTCTGCAAGGAGTGCATGACAGAGTATTTTAACTCAAAATATCAGGAGGAGTAGCAAAAGTTGTCCACGGGGAATTTAAGTTGTGAAGGAGGACATGTTGCAAGGCATGCACAGGCTGAAATTTTGACCAAGTGTCGAAAAGAGCATTCAAAGGAAGAAAAAGTCAGAGAGAACAAAGTTGAGGAAGAAGAATGGCGAGAAATATTCAAAGGGAGGAGTCCTTTAATGTTTCCCACTGTTAACGAGAGAGATCCGTCCAGGAGGGATTGGGACCATTTTAGACCGTCTGATCTGGGGAAAGTGCATAGAGATTAGTTGTGAGGTATTTCGGCATTTCGGAGTTCGGAGTGTTGAGAAGCAGGGTTGCCTAAGTCAAGAAGTCACGAGGAGAATCCTGACTGTTGGCTTCGAGGAGACACATGGCAGTGGATTAGAAAATACAAAAGATAGAGGTTCAGAGGAATTGAGTGTGGAGTAGGTGAGGTTTCGTGAAGTCGCATAACCCAAAGTACCGCTGCACTATTAGATCCAGGGAGACACACGACAGAGATTCGTGAATTTGGGGAAAAGTGTTTCGGGAGGAAACAAAGGTGGAGATTGCAATATTGTCGAATCCCAAAGTTACGAAGAGCTGACCCACAGTCATAGTCATGGTCTCTCGGGAGGAAGAGTCTAGTGCCGGAACTAGTGCTCATGAATCGGTGTTGCCAAGCGCCATAGGGAAAAGCTGTGGGTAGTTCAATATTACATGTGACATCAAGGGGACCTATGTGTGTGTATTAATTTTTCAAGGTATGTTGAAGGTCTGAAGAACCAATTTGGTTTGAAGATTTTGAATATCCAAGACCAGGAGGTCGCAAAATCCCTAGGAGGGAAGGGGGGTTGTGCATCATATGTCATGGAATGCATACAACATAGTTCGTTGAAATGTGGCTCTAGCATTTTTAAGGCTAAAAGGTAATTTCTGATAGGAGAAATTCCCCCATGGGAAGATGAAGGTTGTTTTGTGTTGATCAACAGGTAAAATTTCAATCTGGTTATATCCATAAAATTCATCCATAAAAGAGAAAATGACACTTTCGGTGAAATTATCAATAATTTGGTCAATAAAGTGCGTAGGGTAATTGTCCTTTGGAAAAGCCTTATTTATATCCCTATAATTGACAAAAACATGAATTGTCCCTTTTTTCTTGGTGACTGGAATGATGTTGGAAACCCATTTGGTCAGAGGTACAGGATAAATAAAACAAAACTTTAATAACGTTTCTACTTCTTCCTTGATTGTTGTAGTTTTCTTGGGATGAATCGGGCGAAGTTTCTGTCTCACAGGTTTGACTCCAGGGTAAGTTTTGATTTCATGCACAATGATCGAAGGATTGATCCCTGGAATTTCTTTGTATCTCCAGACGAAGATTTTGCATAATTCTTTGAACAAGGTGGTGTAAGTTGCAATCTCTTCTGTTGAACAATTGGCACCTAGTTGTATGTTTTCCACAATACCTTCTTTCGTGGATGTGTCAACACTGATTTTTTGAGAAATATTTCCAAAATTCCCCTCAAAGATTGTATCTTGAGTGAGTATTGAATATTGGGGAGCATTGAAGATATCGGTAGGAAAGATAGATGAAATATATTTCTCAATCTCATCCAAAATGGGAAGAAAGGATGAACGATGGTGGTTGTCATCCCATGGTGCCTCTTCGATACTAATCATTTCCATGTTGGATTCATCCGATGTAAAAATCCGTAGGATAAAATCGAAAGTGGAGGATAGGGAATCTAACCAAGATGGAAACAAATAGGAAGTAGATGCCCGCAGATGTGGGTCGTCGAGCGAAGGAGAGGTAGAATTAATGGCGTCGTACTTGGCCCTGCGGGACTAAGTGGCGTAGTGTCACCTAGTGAATCAAATTCTAAGGGACTAGGTATCATCCATGGATCATATGATTCAAGGGATCGATGTACCATAGTCGAAATCATATTAATCATTGTGATATGTTGAGTGGTTGGAGGAAGAGGTGTGGGGAAAGTTCCCATGAGAAAAGAATATTTCAGTATACCTACCACGACACTTTCATAAGTAATCTTTGAGTCCCCCAAAAAAGGAATATTGTTAGATGTTTGAGTGTGAGCATAAGGGGTGCAGTAATCTAACTGATTGATGGTCACAATTTTACCTTGATGAGGAAATTCGACACATTGAAAAACTAATGAAGCGACAACAGTCATAGAATAGAACCAACTTCTTCCTAGAAACAAGTTATAATTGAAAGGAGCATAGACTACTTCTACATCGACAAAAATAGTTTTTCCCCCCAGTATTGTAATAATCCATGAGGTCGGAAACCTCTTCCATCAATTTATTTTAACATGGTGGGAGATTAATTAAGACCAGGTGATTTAAGACCTTTCTAGCAAGCTAAGGACATGACACATGTTGATGCTCCCTCATCCAATATCGTGCGATGAATATATTGATTATGGACATCGACATCAATTTGGAAAGCAAGTTAGTGAGAGAGTCATAATTTAAAAATATCTATATTTAACGTGATATTATTGGATGACTCGGGATCTATAGCTCTGATGGTTTCCAAGAGAGTTATACGTTGGCTAGGGCAGTGTTGTAGAACTTTGAAAGCTAACATGGCGCAAGGTGCTTGGGCCAAATCTTCAACAATGTTGTAGTTTTGAGCATCACGGGAGTTAGGATTAAAGGTCGACTTTCTGATTGTGCTCTTGGGTGGGCATAAGATAGATTCAAAACTTCGTTTCTCAATATGGAGAGGTCCAGATGGAGAAGTAACTGAAGTGGAAGGTGGATCTGGTGCAGTCTTATTAGTTACATTTACCTTACCGGTTTTACCTGGTGGTGTGTCATATGTCGTAGTGCAAGTGATAAAATATACACCATTTAACATATAAATGTGTGCACTCGATGAAGCATCCTTGTTAGGAGGATGACCTGGGTTTCCTCCTTGCGGAGGTGCAGGATTTTGTGCAACTAGTGACTGTTGTTGTGGAAAAGGATGTGTCAATACAGTGGGTTGAGAATTTCCTTTAAAAATTTTAGCAACTTCTTTCCAATGGGGACAGTCTTGTTTGTAATGATCTTCAACACAAATGAGACATGGAAATTTTGGTTTTCACTGTGGTTTCTTTTCATTAGCAGGTGGTTGTGTTTTTGTTTTTGGATTTTCAGTTTGATTATTATTTTTCTTGGGTTTATTATTAGTTTTCTTTTTCCCCCCTCATGGTTGTGGAGAAGTAGATTGGATTGCATTCACTTCGGATACTTGAGTAGGGGTGGAGTTTGATGAGAGTGGAGTTTGCACGGTAGTTGAGACAATTATTGAATGATTGGTCGTGCCATTCAATTGTGAACCAGACTGGGTTTTGAAGGAACCAATAACTCCATCCAAATGAGCGGTGGAGGATGGTTTTGATGGATCGGTTGATGTCTGGGGAACATTTGGGATCAATTCATGAAAAGTATTGGATTGGTAATAAACCAAATCCAAATACTAGGCACGATCAATGGCTTCCTCTTATATGACTACACCACCCATGGCTACATCACGAGCAATAGGAGGTAATAGAGATTTTGTGAACCATTCAGCCAACAATTGATCTGGAATGGTTGCTTTGATTAATCGTCGTCGTCGTATCCGTTCATGAATATGATCATAAATATGTACGGATTTAGTCTTACAAAGGGAGGTCAAAAGTTTCGTTTCGGTTTCGTATCTAATGGGAAAAAGTGTGTGAGGAAATCCATGGCAAGTGAATTAAAATCTTGAAAAGTTCTACGTTGTAGCTCGATGTACCATTTATCCACTGAACCCATCAGTGTACACTGAAAAAGATGTAAATAGATAGATTCATCCATCAGTTAGTTTGGTGAACACAACATATGAAACGTCATGACGTGATTATTAGGGTCTTCTCCAGGTTTTTTGTCAAATTTTCGAATATCAAAAGGTTATTTGGCTTGAATAACTGGCCAAAAAGGGGAGTGTAATATGGGATTGTTGGTTAATCTTGACAGATCCGGTAGATCTAAATTAGCTAAGAATATTAATTGTCTATTGGATTGAGGATGATATTGGTGTGGCATAGGAACACCAGTAGGACCATAAACTGGTTGTGGTGGATAGTTGCATCCAGCATGTCCTCCCATGTGTTGTTGTTGTAGATTTTGACCAACAAAAGTAGGATTCATTTGTTGAGGAATTTTCATAAAAGGATAAGGAAAACCCATTTGGCCATGTTGACACTTGAATCCATTAGGACCGAAATGGAAACCTCACGAGGATGTAAATCCCCCTGCATTTTTATAGAGGTGGTACTCCTCTTTATATTTTATTGGGATTTCTTTATGTTCAAAATGTGGGACTTGATAGAAGTTTGTCGTAGTAATTCAAAGAAACATAAAAATTGCAAGAAAATAAAAATAAAATGTTTTTTGTTTTTTTTTAAGAAACTTCCTGAAAAAGAACCAGGAATCACACACTTCACACATTTAAAGAAAATAAGAAAAACTTCCTCACATCCATCATAGTTTAAGATAAATATTTTTGATTAAATAAAATAAAAAGAAGATGATATACATGCATAAGAGAACTTTAACAGAGTGGACACATGGGAAACTCAAATAAAGATAACGATAGATCAACCTCAAATACTTTATATTCTGAAAACAGGGTTACAAAGCACAGTCGATATTGTTCCTAAAGTAGCTCTCTTCAAATTTCTAAAAAATATATAATTTGTTACATATTCTTTGAAATTGTAAATGCATTTGTCTTAAAGACTGGGATTGGGGCTCCCGCGGACCATAAAGCAAATAAATACAAGAAATAACCTTTTAGAAGGAAGACGGTGGGTGGTAGAAGAACAACAAGGCCTGGTAAGAAGAAAAAAGGAGTTATCAGTCTTCGGTTAAACCTTTCTAGTAAAAGAGGTGGAATAACTGGATAAAGGACTTGATAAAGAAAAATAAGAATGTGATCAACATAAACTTACTATGATGGTCTCTCGTCTCTTTTCATTTTCTTTCTGATATCCTTTTATCGTTTTCATTAACGGTTACATGAAATGTCTTAACTACTTATTCCCCTTCATTGGTCAGTTTATCAATATCTTTTTGAACCATTTTTTGATGTAAATTTTCATTGGTTCCATGTTGATTTCATGTCGGATTTTAATGTTGAACAGCTCACCCTCCAAGTCTCTTAGATCAAGGGAAATTCCATGTAATGCTTCTTCATTGTCCTTATTTTTTACAGAGTAATCCACTAGCCAGTTATCTATGGCGTCCTCATCATATTCAATTATACCATAGAATTTTTCAATTGGAAATCCTTTAAAATATCAACTTGTTCATCGAATTGTTGTTTTGTTAGGAACAACGAGCTAAGAATCAACTTGGGATCTTGGAATTCATTATTGCTTTTGGCTAGGTCCGCCTCTGTGACCCTTTTGAATAGTTCTTCCCTCCTTGATATGGCTTGGTTGCACGCTTGAACAATGTTATTCAAGTTCTTTATATTTTCCTTCCAACACGCATTCAACTGCTTGATCTGACTTGGCGAGGGAAGGTCCTCCTCTCTTCTCCTTATCTCTAACATGTTGGAAACTTTAACACCAAAGGGTACCACGGCATCAAGGTAAAAACCTTCTTCATTTTTTAGGTCGGCCTACAAATACTCATGGAAGGCATGTGCCCTCGAGCCAAAAGAAATCATGTTCTTTGAAATTTCCCAAGATTCTGTGATCAGTTCCATTCTTTTCTTGATATTATTCTCCACATAGCTCCTGGCTTATGTAAGTAATATTGAGGATCCTTTTAATTTAGTGATGGGCATGGTGGGTCCAACAATTTCCAAAGGGATGGAAAGAAGTGGAAGAGGCATCAAGGTCTCTTCCATTTCCTTAATCATTTCCTTTAACTTTATATTTTCCACTTCGAGACCACCAATGGAATCATCCAATGCATCGTTGGTTTCTCTATGGATTTTGGAAATATGGGAAGGCTAAATATTTCTTAGGTTAACCTTTGAACGCGATTTCCATTTTTTATTCTTCACATCACTCTTCTCAATAATTAATTTCTTAGATTCGTTGTCAAACACAGCGCTCTACAACAAAAAATATTCTTCTTCATCGAAGGTCTCATTCTCAACAATTTCCAACGATGGATTATGTTGGGTCATGCCTCCTGGTTGATCAATGTTAAGAAACATTTTCTCGGTGTCAGGATCGAGCTCCATATATTCGAGGGAGAAGTTGTTGATGTCACTTTCAATGTGATTCTCTTCTTCCTCTTGTACAATATTCTTCCTCTTCTTCCTCAGAGGAAGTTTATGTGAGTTTTCAATTTTTCCTAGAGGGAGGTTCTTGTCTCCTCCTCCGCCTGAAATATTGTTGATCACTTTTCTAGATGGGTGAGCCACTGGAGCACTACTCTGAGATGTTGTAGTCTTGGGAGTAATAGTTGGGGACTGGGAACTCTTCTCAATGGGACCCTTTCCTTTTTTTTTGTAAAATTCATTGGTACTAACTATCGTCTCCAAGTCGCCAGTAGTGTGAATAGGAGCACCCAAGTTATTATCTTCTTCTTATCCTAGAACAATGTGGATAAATGAATTGATAAAACCCATTGTTAATATATGTTCCAAAAAAAATTGTTAGGGTCAAACCCTTTTATCTTTTCAGCATACTTGAGATTCAGATTGTGGAAGTGGTTTGCAAAATTCATCGATTTTGTTCATATTTCTAAATACAAAATCCCCAATTTTCCAAGGCAAGGCTATGAATTTCTTTTTTCGTTTCTCATGAAAAAAGTGTATCCAGAAATTATATTACCTTGCAACTTTTGTAATAAAAATTTTGTCGAATATATGGCATGGAAGAAAGGAGGGATTTTCCTTAGAACCAAAAATCATGATAACATTGTAATTCTCCATTTCATCCAAGGTCCCCTTTTTATCCAGGAATTTACTTGTCTGGGCGGATATTCTTGGGGTATATTTTCCAAACAAAAATCCTTTAAAAACCGAGACAAAGTCATTGAAAACTTCATAAAAATGAAAGGAAGCTTTGTGCCTCCACAATGCTTGGTACCAAAAGGTCACTGGGTCAAATTCACAATTCGCCTTCTTGCAGATAGACAAATTAGGAAATTGACAGCAATGTGCTATCGTGAATACCAAATAAGAGGCCAAATAGAATTTCTTATCTTTTTTGTATTGTGACAATTGTGAAGAGATTTCAATGGAAATCAGTTTTCCCCAATCTAAAATGGATTTCTCCTTGACAGTGAAATATAAGATATAAAGAATCATACGAGAAATATTGGCGGTATTTTCTTGGCCGATCACTTTGGTGAATAACAAAGCAATTTCCCGAAAGGGTTTTTTGAAAGAGTTCACCTGCAATCTGGTAATATCATCAGGGATGGTCACGGGATTCTCCAAGAATTCAGGCAAGAGGTCTAGGTTGTTGTCATTATTTTTCAAGAAGTCCCTGCAACCTTCACTCTTGAAGGTGAGTGTTGGCTCAGGGAGTTTTAGCATTTTACGGAACACTTGAGGTGAAAGAGAGACGGGAGAATGGTATTGAAGTTGAATAATCCTCTAACTTGGTATATATTTCTCATCGCACCAGGAAACCAGTTCCTTGCAGTCAAAAACCTCAGGAACACAGCCTACACGACCAATTTCAGACGTCCAAATTACTTCCTTCTAAGTAGAAGGGGATGAATAGTAAGAATAAGCTCTAGACCACTGAATTTTTTGGTCCTCGCGTCCAAAAATGTTCAAAGTATCTCCGCATAAATTTTGTCGAGTTATTGTTTCCATAAGTTGACGAGAGCATTATTTTAATCCAGATAATATTTGAAATGAGTGCTTGAGAGATATAATATAATCTTCTGCAAATCGTGCTTTAATGTGGTTTAATAAGAAATATCCTCGAGCCCTTCGCTTATTAATGACGATATTTATAGAACCTGCATGATGATTTATTAGCATTAAAACATACTAAATGCATATTGGGAAAAGCGCGAAGGTGGCGGGGATGGACGAGAGCAATTAGGATTTGGTATTTTTGTCAACCTACCAACCCGAGAACCCGCGATTGTGAAAGGTTGAAAATCGGCTAAGTGTTGTAATGTGGTCAGTCGGACTTAATATAAGAGAGATGAGATACTTAGGAGCTCAAGGATTCCAATGGTCAACATCTAGATCGTGGATCTTTTGGGTGAAAAATGTATATCAAGAAACATGGGATATGAAAGTTTGAAACCCACCTACCCGGGAACCCGCAACTACAGAAACGGTTAAGTATAGGATGATATGGTGGTCGTTCGGACTCATGATATGGGAATAGGAAGTGAAAAACCGTGAGTCCTCCAACCCGTGAACTCACCTTTTTTTTGAAAAAGAGACTAAGTATAGCAATTAGAAAGGGAGACTAGAAGGGAGAAAAGAAAAGGGGAACTTGGGTAAGTATAGAATATGGAAAAGAAATGGACAAAAGAAGTTGGGAGATTAGAAAAGGGGAGGGAAATTTCAGAAGTGGGAATTGATCTCAACAGGCCCTAGGGGGGATAACCAGTGTAATCCAGGGGAGGATAGTTAGCTTGACTTTGAGGCAGGTAACTAGGTTTCCCCTAAGGAGGGTAACTAGGTTGACCTTGAGGAGGGTAAGGAATTTTCCCTTGGGGAGGAAAGGATGGTTGGCCTTGAGGACCCTAAGTGGGATTTGGGACCCCTGGGAAGGGTTGTCTAGAATATAATCCAGAAGGATTGGGTTTTAAGGTTCCTCCCTGTGGGTTTGGGTTTGATGATCCTCCCTGATGTTGTTGATGAAATAGTCATCCCTGGGGTGGTCCCCGGGATTGTTGTGGGATTTTTCTGGTAAAATGGGGTTTCCCCCCAGTCGATATTTTTCCACTGAAGGTAGATTCCCCCTAGTAGGTATTTTTCCACTAAATGAGTGTTGCCCCGAGTATGGATTTGTCCACTGAAAAAGGGTTTCCCTCTAGTCAGGATTTGTCCACTGAAAGACGGTTTCCCCCTAGTAGGGATTTGTCCCACATTCGAGTTTTGTTGTATGGTAGGGTTTTTCATTCTTTGATATGAAGATGTCCCAATGTGATTTTTTGGTGTTTATGAAGTTTTTGCTTAAAGAGGGATGGTAGGTGTAACCATCGATGTACTTTGCAAATGACTAGGTAACACGAATCTTATTTCACTTGTAACTTGTCCTGAAGTGGTAGAAATATTGATCGTTTGTCCGACAGGATGGTTAATAGGTTGACATGATGGTCCTTCATCTGCGTCGGTGGTGGCAGATGTATCTGGAGAGTCAAAGAGTGGTCGGCCAAAATTAAATTTTTCATAAAGATCCCGACCCCATGGAGTTCTCCATATAGGACGAACAGGAATTTGTTGTGGATCTACCATTTCAGTAGAGCGGATAGGAATAGTGTATTCTTCATTGAAATTTGGTTGTTGTGGTTCCATTTCTAGTTGATCATATGGCCTTGATGGTAGCCTAGGGTGATCTTCTACTACGACATTACCTAAAGAGTCTACTCGGATAAGGAGTGGATCATGAGGTCTTGTCAAATTCGGGTTTGCAGAAAGGGTGGGACCTTCCTGAATTGTTATTAAAGCTCTTTGATGATTTTTTATCAAAGGAGTGGCAACACTACCAGCATCCGAATAGTTTTCCACTTCTTCACGGTAAGTGTCTTCAGGTGAGTTAGGAGGTATGGATTTTTAGCCTTCTGTAGGAAACCCTTTCATCCTACATTATCTACGAACACCTTTATCGGCCACAGTACCATTTTTAAGGACAACTAAAGTAAACAAATAGCATTCGCTAAAAAAATATATAAAACCAATAAGAAAAAACAATAACTTCTCTCAATGAACATACTAGTTGGTAATGAAATCCAACATCGCGTGATCAAATTGAGAAGGGGGTAGGATTTGAGCGGGTGGATCAGTTATGTTGGTAGCCTGCTTAACGGAATTATGCCTTGGTTCAAGTTCCCTCATGGTTTTACCCATGGGTTACCCTCCAAGGAGCCCGAATGAGTTTGACCAACATTTGTTCCAGGTACAGTGAAGACTTCCCTTCACCGTCACCTCATGTAAGGACCCTAAATATTATGGACACTAAGGATACCAAATCGCATTTAGCCTATGGGCAGGTACATTCAACATTCGAGTCTGAACATATTTGCCGGATATCAAGTCCAAAATTCTTCAAGAGAACTGAGGAAAAATGGACCGGTAAACTCCAAAGGACCCCGAACAGTGTCGGAATTCATGAAGCTACGAAACCAAGTGAAAACAGTTGATCCTCAAGCAAAACCCCCAACATATGATCATACCACTATGATTGGTTAAGCCTCAAATGGATAATCTTTGTTTCTCTCTTGCACACGACCTCGTATTTAACCCATGTGTAAGAGGGGGATCCCAGCTATGCTTATACGAAGGTTGGATTTTCTCTTCCTATCACAAGATTTTGAGTTTGTCTTGAATTATTTGGCGAGTTATTCTCACAACCTATTCCAAAGTTCTAGTCCTAGTCTATTGTTGGTGTAAATATCTCAAAAAATATAAGTTTCTAGTTCAATTTTAATTAGCGTTTATTTTGTGGATGTTTGTTACACAAGCGTGAATGATAGTGAAACTGATGATGTTTGAGACTCAACTCCACAAGAATGTAAAAAGAATTATATGCAAGTTTTCTTTTCAATGAACTTCTAGCTACGAAAAGGAGAAGATTTTGTTTTCTTTCATCACTAACAAACACTCAAGAATGCGAAATTTTATGTTATTTTGTTCTCAAACAAAAATTCAGAAAATTGCCAAATTATAAAGAAAACCTTTTTAATATCCAAAACCAATGCATATACATACTTATTTGTTTGATTTTGGATGCAAGCTAAGATGTTAGTCTAATGATTCATTCTTTCACTAATAATGAAAAAGGTTCACTACTGTGATTTGAAAAAGCAAGAAGCAAGAAGCATACAAACAAAGACACTCCCAGTAGCAAACAAGAGACCGAAAGAAAAACAACTACCAAATTGTTCACTCAAAGAGAAACACTAAGAAATCAAAATTCATACTTTATATTCTTCAATAATTGAGTAAGGGATCAAAGATAAAGAAAAAAATAGACCTGTGATCAATGATATTCCCTGTGAAATCCTCCAATCAATCAGATAATCGAGAAGAGTGGAAAAAAGAAACCAAATTTGAGAGAGAAAGGTCAATTTTGGAATCAAGAAAGACAGCGCAAACTCAATAAAGACTAAAAAGAATGAAGGACAGCAAGTTTTAGTCAAATAGAGGACAATATCAGACAGAATAAATTCTAAGTTAGAGAAGGAGATCCAAAGACTATACCCAACAAGCAAGAAACCCTAAAATTTTCCAAAGAAAGCAAAATTGGTGCTTTGGTAACCAAGACACCATAGCGTTGCAATGCTCCCTAGTAGAATCTGGGGGAGCATTGATCAAGGAACAACACTCTAAATTGAACTGCAAGGGAGTTCTAGTTTTGAGGAAAGTTTGAGAAAAAAATCAAAAAGCTTAGTAACTCAAGAAAATTCAATAAGAGGCTCTGTGAGACAACTAACAAAGACAAAAGAGATGTAAAAAATAGATCAAATCAGCAGATAGGATCTAAGGATAGGAAAAAGTATCATATGAACCAAGGGAAGAACAAACTGAAAGTTCCTCCCCAGTGGAGTTGCCAATTTATGTTATAGAAATATTCCCCTGCGGATAGGTGAACTTTCCCTTCGATTACTAACCCCTATACCAAGACAAAAACAATCAATTGGACACTACCATTCCTATAAACTCATTTTTCTTATTGAAAAAGAGAGGAGAAGGTAAAGTAGGATGTACTATTCTTATGACGCTCGTCCTAGTTTCTCATGTCCGCAAGCTTGATCCAACTTCTAGCACAAATCAACACCTACAATGAACAGCAAGAAACAAGTGACTTCCTTCTACTCTAATGGATTAGGCAAAGCAAATTCATCTATGCAAATAAAATTAAACATACACAAGCACATGAATCCATATACTTGAAGGAAACAGGCCAAGTATATTAGATGAGAACTTCAAAAGGAAACTTACAATCTTCAGATGATGTTGTCGCGGCCTCTCCAAGTCCTCCTCGTCCAACCCTTGCTCGAAAGATCCACAATCAAAATAACAATGCTTTGTTGATTTCTTCTTTTTTTTTCACCATTGGAATGCCTCCATTTATAGGATTTGAGAGGCTCAACTAAATTGGGTATATTTGGAATTAGTTGAGGATATGGCTCCAATAGTTGTGATATCTTCCTTAGATGTAGCCCTGGAGTTAGATTCAAGCCAAACTAACCCAATTCATCTATAGTTGTCTTTAGAAGAAAGTGGGATTTCTTCCAAGTTTTCCTCAACCAACTCACCCCTCCCTTAAAATGGGCAACAAAGTGTTGCAACGCTCCCCCTGATATGGACAAGGAACACTAGCGCTCCCTATGTATGAGAAGGGGAGCGTTGATCTTCCGAAAAGTTACCATGATGAATAATTCCCTAGTAAAAACTTTTGTTCTGACTGTCACATGATGGGGCTTCTTCTTCTAACATGTTTTAGGGGTTGTAGAAAGTGTTTTCATGGTGTCATTCGAGATGCGACACTTGTGATAAAAAGTGAAACGCTTATGACACTTGCGACAATGAAAATGCGACATTATCGAAGTGAGGAATTTTGATGTGTAACACAAGGCGAGAGGATGGAAACATTTGTAAGTGTTGGAAAAAAGAAGCAATGGACATGGTGAGTGCATTCCCATGTAGCCCTAAAGGAAATAGAAGCACTAAATAAAAAAATATATCATTATGATAATGGAGAATTACATGTAAATGGGCATACAACTATAAGACCTAGTTAGGCATGTGTACCCCTAGTAAATTACCGGTAAAGTCTATACGTATACCTAGGTGATAGGGGGGACATGTCGGATTCCAAAATACCCTTTTTATAAGCTTTGAGGGGGGTAGGATAAATACCCCAAGTCAAGTTTAAATGGGGGGATTTTTGGGTTAAACTTGACTCGGTGAAAGAGTCAACAAGTTGAATCCATTTTAGGTCAACAATGGTGGTTTTCAGGCCCATGGTTTTGGTATCCCGTGGTATTGTGTCCATGGATTACATGTAATGAATCCTTTAAACAGGATTAGGATGCGTCATTGTCATTGGAATTGGAGGTGAAGGGGAATGCTCACTTGGTATTTTTGGCCAGATTTGGTCAAGGGAACAAAGATATCTTTGGCTAGTTTTTCCCGTGAAGGTTTTCTAGAGTAAATTGTGTGGCAATGATGTGTGCATGATTTATGTTTTTTTTTGTTTCTTTATTATTTATATATAAGGATTTGCTTATCCTAACAATATCTAACTCATAAACATGTACTTGTCTTATAAAACTAATCAATTCCCCCTACATTGGGGTCACACATGTCAATAATTAAATTAAAGCATTGATAGCCTCAATGACAAAACCATGGCTACTCTACAAAAGAAGCATATATAAACACAACACATATTGTTGCAACCTCATGTTTCCCATCACATGTCCATGATAATCACAACATAAAACTAAATTTATAAGTCTTGTGAGCACATCTAATTCAATCAACCTCCTCGCACCAATGGTTTACCCAAGCTTAACACATAACATCAAGCTAATAATTATTTTATAAGGTAATCAAAAGGTGGGCCATTGCATACACCCACCCTTTAGAAAACTTTGTCCCAATGTTATGATCAGTCAAAAAAGGTTAGGAAAATCACGACATGTCTCCTTTGCATTTCCCCAGGTAACAGATCTTGGGCTATACTAGTCCCACTTGACCATCACCTAACTAATGGTTTGATGCCTAATATTTGAGACCATCTATCCAATGTTTATTCTAGTTCAGCACAAAATGGCTTGTTATTGGTCACTTGTAAATAACCTCATTTAATAACATTGTAATTTTCATCTTCTTACACATAATAAAATGTGCCCACATGAAGAATCCAACTTGGGATTTGAAATGTTCATAAAAATATATGAACTCAAACACAACATTTCATAAATTCTTGAAAACAAGGGATTTATCTAGTAGATAGGGTTTGAAAATTGAACATGAATTACTTTGTGTATCCTACGTAGGTCTAATGGAAATGCAAGTCAATACAAAAATGGCCCAATCCTCTTGAGGATTTCAAATGCCCTAACAAACTTCAGGGAGACCTTGGCACTCTTGCCAAATCATATTGTTCTTTTATGTTGTCTGGATCTTAGGAAGACATTATCCCCTATGTAAAAGTTTATTTTTTTCATATAGACATCAACACCACACTTTTGTCAATCCATGGCTTCTTTTAATATTTTTCTGATGTGAACCCCCTATTCNGTTCCAACGAGCCATGACTTATGTTTTCCATGATCTTGCTCGCATCATCCTCACTTACTTGGACGACTTCATTGCTCGATCCAAGAAACAAACTCATCATTTAGACGACTTATGACTTGTCTTTCAACAACGTCGTCAGTGCAATATCTGCTTGAACCCCCTCAAATGTGTATTTTGCATCATCGTCGGATGCTTTCTTGGGTTCATTATCTCTCAACACGGCATCACAGTGGACCCCCTCAAGGTCCAAGCTATCACTGAAATTCCACCACCTAGTAATTTGTGCCAACTATGGAGCCTACAAGGCAAATCCAACTTTTTACGATGCTTTGTCCCAGATTATGCCACTCGCGCGCATGGTTTCCTTCACTTACTACGTCATGATATCCCATTTCGATGGGATCAACATGCCCAAACCACTTTTGATGATTTAAAAGCGGCGCTATCCAACACCCCTTTGATTAGTCCTCCAGACTATGATCACGATTACATCCTCTACTTATCAACCTCAGCCGTCTCAGTAGCTGGAGACCTCATCCAACTAGGGGAAGATGGATGAGAGAATGGTATTTACTACATCAACAAAAAACTTTCAGTACCACCCCTGAAGTACAATCATGATGAGAAACTAGCCCTCGCAATTCAAAAATTGCATCACTATATCCTGCTTCTCACTACTAAAGTCGTAGCAGATTCTAACCCCATGCAGTACTTGCTTAGTCGATGGTAGATTAATGGAAAATTTGCCCGATGGATCATCATTCTTCAGAAATACGACCTAGAGTTCTCAACTCCCAAAAGAAAGAAAGCACTTGTTCTTGCTGAACTCATTACGGTGTTTCCCTCAAACGCTAAATCTTCACCCATCAATACGGATTTTCCCAACGAACAGCTCCTTTTCATCCCCTCGGATGACCCCTGATATGGCGACCTTCTCGTCTACCTTCGGACACATAATTTTGGGTCTCATCTCTCTTGAGATGATCATTGGCACATTCACCATCAGGCCCCTCGGTACCTCCTCATCATTGACATCTTGTACCGACGTGGGGTCAACACCATACTCCATCGATGTCTGACCATCGACGAAGTAGACAGAGTCTTGAACGATTTCCATAGTGGCGTTTGTGGTGGAAACCTCTCAGGTATTTCCACCGCCCAAAAAATCAATCAAGTAGGATACTTCTGGCCCACACTGTTTCATGATTGTATCCACACTGTCAAACAATGCGACAAATTCCAACTCTATGCAAACAAAGCAAGAGCGCCACCCGCTCTTCTACATCCAGTCATCACCGTCGGCCCCTTCTGTAAATGGGGCATAGACTTCATGACTTGAAATACTCCATCTAGTAATGGACACAATTACATCTTCATGGTAGTATATTACTTTACCAAATGGGTCGAAGCCATGCCTACCTTCAATAGTATCGTTGACACAGCAGCACGTTTTTTCTTCAACCACGTAATTACCCGTTTCGGGATTCCACTACAATTAGTCTTCGATCATGGTAAGCACTTTGAGAATGAGATATTCGTTGAACTCTCCTCAAAATTAGGCTTCTCCCATGATTTTTCCTCCCCATACTACCCCCAATACAATGGACAGATCGAGGCTGTCAACAAAGTCCTCAAAACCATGTTTCAATGTATCGTCCACAAACATAAGACCAACTGGCATCATATGTTGTTTTCAACATTATGGGCTTATCGCACGATAGTCCAAACTCCCACCGGTTTTATAACGTTTCATCTCTTCCATGGGATCAAAGCCACCCTCCCCATCAAGTGATAAATTCCCATGTTGCACATTGCCATTGAGCTATTACCTGACACTTCTCCAATGGAGCAGCACTTGCTGACCTTAGAGTCGTTGGATGAAGATCGACAGTCTTCATTACAAAACAACGAGGCAGCTAAAAATTGGTCCAAAGCCACCTTTGACCGCCATGTCAACCTTAGCTCATTTAATGAAGGAGATATCATACTAGCCTACGATATCGCTCACGATACTCTTGGTCATGGGAAATTCGAGTCATTATGGCATGGACCCTACATTTTCCAACACTGCCTCACTAAAGGTGCATAAATCTTGGCCTCTCCAAAAGGCTATCCTCTCAAATCAGTGCATCACCTCGGGGGAGCATTTTTCTCGAATCACATCCAGGTATGCATGCTCATGTTCAACATTATCAAATAATTTTTATATGTTCTTTATCATCAGATATTGTTCACGTCGGGTATTTGGTTTTCATGTGTGCAGGTACTTGGTCATCACAACCAGCGCAGCCCCTTCATGTATATGTTCAACACTAGCATGTAATCATTCTCTTTGAATATCAATTGCATCTCCCAATCACACCCTACGACATTCACCTTTAGGGTCCCTACATCCATCTCTGCAGTATTGTCAGCTCTGCTACATTTTGGTATTGTCACTCGGTAGCACTCTCCCCCACATGAGTTTTCCCATTCACAGTTCCTCGTGGTACTTTGACACTCATGCTGCTTTCACCCCCTAGAGATGCAAGTCCTAATAGTCTTACGCATTTCCGAGAATAAGCCACATACTCCTTCTCATCATTTTGATAGCTTTCTCAATGGACTCCTAGGTTATCTCATCTTGGTTTTATTTCACTACACCTCCACAATATCATTAACCCTCCATTTCATCCATAATTAGTTTGTCCATCTACATATTTCCCTCCATTCATTTAACTCATATAGAAACCCACCCATGGGGTCTCCACTAGTTCTCCACACAACTTGTGCCCTCACAGGCCAAGCCATCCTGCACTGGGGCACCCATTTCTGTATATGTACACTCATCCCAAATTATTCTTTATTTATTTGGTAATTGTAAAAAGCCTTTATTTCCAGCATTTACTTAGCTTTTTGTCGTCGCCCTTGATGACCTTATTTTTCTGGCAACGTAACCCATGTTGCCCTTGGTTGGGGAATCCACTCTCCTATACTCATTCTGACATCGTTCATAAACCTCGAGTATCCCATAGCTCATGTACCCCTAATCTCTAAGTTTGTCCACTTTGTCACGCCTCTAGCACAATTTAACCCCATGTCTAGTCATCCCCTTGACACTAGATACATTTTTACGGTTGTTGCCAATCATCCTACAAACATACCCCCAACCAAGGGCAGTATTGAGTATCAATGTGTCTTGACTTCGGTCATGTTCCCTATCAGTTCCTGATCTTATCTCCATGGATTTAATGAATCCCTTTTATTCTTGGATTCATGTCTCCCTTTATGTCGACATCAGCACTGTTTCCAGAAGGGCGACGGTAACTTGACTCTCATTATCTTTACAATGAGGAGTCTTGGACGGCACAGAGAGAACAATCATTGCTCTCTGCTTCCATTGACCCCCATAACATTTGACTTCAGCAAAATGTCATGTTACGGTGGGTCTTATTATGCGACTGTTGCAGTTGTTTTATACCAGTCGAAGACCTCTAAATGTGTTAGGCCATCAATTCCTACGAGTCATCAACACTTATTACAGGCATCCTTGCCTCTTTTCAGAGTATGTTCACCATCAGAATTGTCATCTATCATTATCAAACCACCCTGGAGGGAGTTTCAGTTATCTACATCAGCATACAACTTCAGTTATTGTCTTACATTTTAAGTTACATGACATGAGCATGGGGCATGCCTTCCTCGTTTGTATACAAATTTTCTTTTTCCTTTTTTTCTCCCTAGAGAAAGATTTGGGTCCCACAGTTTCCCCTCTCCCTCCAACGGATCACTCTTGCAGTTCCTCTCATCAATATTCATTACAATGGCACTCTCAGTAGAAGAAACATTTATGTATTTTGTCTATAGGTATGCTCCTAACCTCACACATCAGGGGGCATCTGTTATCACTGAAATTTCATCTGCAACATTGCACACAAATGGTTACAGAAATACAGCAATGCCAAACAACTATTATTTCACCTACAGCACCAAAATGCATTTCCAAGAGGCAAAAACTATACAATTGGGAAAACATTGACATGCGCTAACTCACTAAAGGAAGCGCGTGCTTAGTGCAAGAGCCAAAGAAGCCCGTAGAGCACACAATGTGCCATATGTGCGATTGTGTACGAGAAAATCCATGCACTCCTATGAACGGTGCATTTATGGTTCTTGTCAGCCCCTCAACCACTTATGGACCAGCTCCCAACTTGATTTGACCTTCAGATCTGAGCTAAATCTAAATGGGGGGCTGGTCAAGGACCAAAGGGTGCCCTAAAGGGCCCCTTGTTCACATCAAGAACTAGTAGAATATTGCCTTGAAGAAATGATATAAATGGAGGTCATGGGTACACTAGGAAATTAATATTTTGATAGTATTGTTATTATGCCTCAATCCTCCCTTGAGAATCCTCTTTTCTCCTTGGAGCATTCTAGCAACATTCCAATAGGCCATTCCACTCACCTGTTGAGGGAATAGGCATTTATTTATTCATCATTTGCTTTCTTTTCTACCATTGTAAGAAGCGCTCTCCATTAGGGAACTCAAGATCCCTCCCAAGGAGGAAGAGGGTACTCATAAGTCCTCATTTATCTACGGTGTTTTTCCAACTAATATAGTTATCCATTGGTGGCATAATCTCGGTCATTGGTTTATTGTTTATGGTTCTAAAAGTTTCTTATGCATTCTAGTTTTATTTCCTTAGTTGTTTTTAGTTTGTTTACTTGTTTATTTTATGTTCTTGGCTTGTTTAACTCATGCACTAACCTCTGTCTTGTCTAGAAGGCCCAACTAGGCATGCAAGTGCCCTTGTTTTTCTCACCCAAGTGACGAAATGGACACAACACGTCTGTTGTAAAACCTACATCTAATAAATTTTTCCCTTAGATGACAAATATGATCTCGTCGATGAGCCGAGTGAGATGGAAAGTCATTGAGATAGGGTTCAACTATATGTTTGATGTTGATGCATAAGAATCACCAGAAAAGCATGAGTGGAGGACAGCTAGGTGCACTAACGCATTTTGAAGTGAATTTTAAAGAAGACATATCACGCAAATCTTTTGAAAGGATTGTAATTAAAGAAAATATTTAATGTTTTGAGGCGGATGATCACATGAGATCATCGGAGAATGTGTTTTATTTTAATGAAGCTAAGTGCAATACAGATTTAATGTGTTCGATCTTATATGTCTATCACAAATATTTATTGTAATAAATTATAAGTAGTTGGGAGCTTGTAATTCGATAGGATAGCTCTAGAGAAGTTGGAGGGAAAATATCGAAGATCCCCTCTTGTATAAAGCTTTGTATTGTTTCCCAGAATAGGTTGTTGATGGTTGAGAGTTGAAGTTGTTGGCACTCTAGTTATTGAGAGTTGTTTCCATTGTAGTTGAGAGTTGAGAGCCACTGAGAAGTAGTTTATGAACACATGTATATTTTAGTTGAATGAATATAACATAGGAGAATTGTCCCAAATGTGTGGTGTTGTTGTGTCTATCTGAATGAATGAATGGTAGACTTTCTGTTTATTTGAATTTCTTTATTATTTATTGTTATTGTGTTTATGAATGCATTTATATAGTTGAATGTATGAATCTATGAAGATGTAAGTAAGCTACAATTGTTTCTCTTCTACGAGCAAGTGCAAGTGTGCATAGTGTCTGCAAGGAGTGAGTTGACAAAGTCTATTTCGACTCATAATCTTAGAAGAGATAACGTGAAACTTAAGTGTGAAAAGAGTGCATAGTGTCCGCAAGGTGTGCGTGACAGAGTCTATTTTGACTCAGAAATTTCAGCAAAGATAGTTTGAGAGTGTGGGTAGGAGGAACCTCTCTCAGTTTTGTATTGTTCAGAGGGAACAATAGGGAGTGGAAGAACTGTTGCAAGGAGTGCATAGTCATCTTTCGAAGTCAATATTGAAGGAATTTTGTCTGCAAGGAGTGCATGACAGAGTATTTTAACTCAAAATATCAGGAGGAGTAGCAAAAGTTGTCCACGGGGAATTTAAGTTGTGAAGGAGGACATGTTGCAAGGCATGCACAGGCTGAAATTTTGACCAAGTGTCGAAAAGAGCATTCAAAGGAAGAAAAAGTCAGAGAGAACAAAGTTGAGGAAGAAGAATGGCGAGAAATATTCAAAGGGAGGAGTCCTTTAATGTTTCCCACTGTTAACGAGAGAGATCCGTCCAGGAGGGATTGGGACCATTTTAGACCGTCTGATCTGGGGAAAGTGCATAGAGATTAGTTGTGAGGTATTTCGGCATTTCGGAGTTCGGAGTGTTGAGAAGCAGGGTTGCCTAAGTCAAGAAGTCACGAGGAGAATCCTGACTGTTGGCTTCGAGGAGACACATGGCAGTGGATTAGAAAATACAAAAGATAGAGGTTCAGAGGAATTGAGTGTGGAGTAGGTGAGGTTTCGTGAAGTCGCATAACCCAAAGTACCGCTGCACTATTAGATCCAGGGAGACACACGACAGAGATTCGTGAATTTGGGGAAAAGTGTTTCGGGAGGAAACAAAGGTGGAGATTGCAATATTGTCGAATCCCAAAGTTACGAAGAGCTGACCCACAGTCATAGTCATGGTCTCTCGGGAGGAAGAGTCTAGTGCCGGAACTAGTGCTCATGAATCGGTGTTGCCAAGCGCCATAGGGAAAAGCTGTGGGTAGTTCAATATTACATGTGACATCAAGGGGACCTATGTGTGTGTATTAATTTTTCAAGGTATGTTGAAGGTCTGAAGAACCAATTTGGTTTGAAGATTTTGAATATCCAAGACCAGGAGGTCGCAAAATCCCTAGGAGGGAAGGGGGGTTGTGCATCATATGTCATGGAATGCATACAACATAGTTCGTTGAAATGTGGCTCTAGCATTTTTAAGGCTAAAAGGTAATTTCTGATAGGAGAAATTCCCCCATGGGAAGATGAAGGTTGTTTTGTGTTGATCAACAGGTAAAATTTCAATCTGGTTATATCCATAAAATTCATCCATAAAAGAGAAAATGACACTTTCGGTGAAATTATCAATAATTTGGTCAATAAAGTGCGTAGGGTAATTGTCCTTTGGAAAAGCCTTATTTATATCCCTATAATTGACAAAAACATGAATTGTCCCTTTTTTCTTGGTGACTGGAATGATGTTGGAAACCCATTTGGTCAGAGGTACAGGATAAATAAAACAAAACTTTAATAACGTTTCTACTTCTTCCTTGATTGTTGTAGTTTTCTTGGGATGAATCGGGCGAAGTTTCTGTCTCACAGGTTTGACTCCAGGGTAAGTTTTGATTTCATGCACAATGATCGAAGGATTGATCCCTGGAATTTCTTTGTATCTCCAGACGAAGATTTTGCATAATTCTTTGAACAAGGTGGTGTAAGTTGCAATCTCTTCTGTTGAACAATTGGCACCTAGTTGTATGTTTTCCACAATACCTTCTTTCGTGGATGTGTCAACACTGATTTTTTGAGAAATATTTCCAAAATTCCCCTCAAAGATTGTATCTTGAGTGAGTATTGAATATTGGGGAGCATTGAAGATATCGGTAGGAAAGATAGATGAAATATATTTCTCAATCTCATCCAAAATGGGAAGAAAGGATGAACGATGGTGGTTGTCATCCCATGGTGCCTCTTCGATACTAATCATTTCCATGTTGGATTCATCCGATGTAAAAATCCGTAGGATAAAATCGAAAGTGGAGGATAGGGAATCTAACCAAGATGGAAACAAATAGGAAGTAGATGCCCGCAGATGTGGGTCGTCGAGCGAAGGAGAGGTAGAATTAATGGCGTCGTACTTGGCCCTGCGGGACTAAGTGGCGTAGTGTCACCTAGTGAATCAAATTCTAAGGGACTAGGTATCATCCATGGATCATATGATTCAAGGGATCGATGTACCATAGTCGAAATCATATTAATCATTGTGATATGTTGAGTGGTTGGAGGAAGAGGTGTGGGGAAAGTTCCCATGAGAAAAGAATATTTCAGTATACCTACCACGACACTTTCATAAGTAATCTTTGAGTCCCCCAAAAAAGGAATATTGTTAGATGTTTGAGTGTGAGCATAAGGGGTGCAGTAATCTAACTGATTGATGGTCACAATTTTACCTTGATGAGGAAATTCGACACATTGAAAAACTAATGAAGCGACAACAGTCATAGAATAGAACCAACTTCTTCCTAGAAACAAGTTATAATTGAAAGGAGCATAGACTACTTCTACATCGACAAAAATAGTTTTTCCCCCCAGTATTGTAATAATCCATGAGGTCGGAAACCTCTTCCATCAATTTATTTTAACATGGTGGGAGATTAATTAAGACCAGGTGATTTAAGACCTTTCTAGCAAGCTAAGGACATGACACATGTTGATGCTCCCTCATCCAATATCGTGCGATGAATATATTGATTATGGACATCGACATCAATTTGGAAAGCAAGTTAGTGAGAGAGTCATAATTTAAAAATATCTATATTTAACGTGATATTATTGGATGACTCGGGATCTATAGCTCTGATGGTTTCCAAGAGAGTTATACGTTGGCTAGGGCAGTGTTGTAGAACTTTGAAAGCTAACATGGCGCAAGGTGCTTGGGCCAAATCTTCAACAATGTTGTAGTTTTGAGCATCACGGGAGTTAGGATTAAAGGTCGACTTTCTGATTGTGCTCTTGGGTGGGCATAAGATAGATTCAAAACTTCGTTTCTCAATATGGAGAGGTCCAGATGGAGAAGTAACTGAAGTGGAAGGTGGATCTGGTGCAGTCTTATTAGTTACATTTACCTTACCGGTTTTACCTGGTGGTGTGTCATATGTCGTAGTGCAAGTGATAAAATATACACCATTTAACATATAAATGTGTGCACTCGATGAAGCATCCTTGTTAGGAGGATGACCTGGGTTTCCTCCTTGCGGAGGTGCAGGATTTTGTGCAACTAGTGACTGTTGTTGTGGAAAAGGATGTGTCAATACAGTGGGTTGAGAATTTCCTTTAAAAATTTTAGCAACTTCTTTCCAATGGGGACAGTCTTGTTTGTAATGATCTTCAACACAAATGAGACATGGAAATTTTGGTTTTCACTGTGGTTTCTTTTCATTAGCAGGTGGTTGTGTTTTTGTTTTTGGATTTTCAGTTTGATTATTATTTTTCTTGGGTTTATTATTAGTTTTCTTTTTCCCCCCTCATGGTTGTGGAGAAGTAGATTGGATTGCATTCACTTCGGATACTTGAGTAGGGGTGGAGTTTGATGAGAGTGGAGTTTGCACGGTAGTTGAGACAATTATTGAATGATTGGTCGTGCCATTCAATTGTGAACCAGACTGGGTTTTGAAGGAACCAATAACTCCATCCAAATGAGCGGTGGAGGATGGTTTTGATGGATCGGTTGATGTCTGGGGAACATTTGGGATCAATTCATGAAAAGTATTGGATTGGTAATAAACCAAATCCAAATACTAGGCACGATCAATGGCTTCCTCTTATATGACTACACCACCCATGGCTACATCACGAGCAATAGGAGGTAATAGAGATTTTGTGAACCATTCAGCCAACAATTGATCTGGAATGGTTGCTTTGATTAATCGTCGTCGTCGTATCCGTTCATGAATATGATCATAAATATGTACGGATTTAGTCTTACAAAGGGAGGTCAAAAGTTTCGTTTCGGTTTCGTATCTAATGGGAAAAAGTGTGTGAGGAAATCCATGGCAAGTGAATTAAAATCTTGAAAAGTTCTACGTTGTAGCTCGATGTACCATTTATCCACTGAACCCATCAGTGTACACTGAAAAAGATGTAAATAGATAGATTCATCCATCAGTTAGTTTGGTGAACACAACATATGAAACGTCATGACGTGATTATTAGGGTCTTCTCCAGGTTTTTTGTCAAATTTTCGAATATCAAAAGGTTATTTGGCTTGAATAACTGGCCAAAAAGGGGAGTGTAATATGGGATTGTTGGTTAATCTTGACAGATCCGGTAGATCTAAATTAGCTAAGAATATTAATTGTCTATTGGATTGAGGATGATATTGGTGTGGCATAGGAACACCAGTAGGACCATAAACTGGTTGTGGTGGATAGTTGCATCCAGCATGTCCTCCCATGTGTTGTTGTTGTAGATTTTGACCAACAAAAGTAGGATTCATTTGTTGAGGAATTTTCATAAAAGGATAAGGAAAACCCATTTGGCCATGTTGACACTTGAATCCATTAGGACCGAAATGGAAACCTCACGAGGATGTAAATCCCCCTGCATTTTTATAGAGGTGGTACTCCTCTTTATATTTTATTGGGATTTCTTTATGTTCAAAATGTGGGACTTGATAGAAGTTTGTCGTAGTAATTCAAAGAAACATAAAAATTGCAAGAAAATAAAAATAAAATGTTTTTTGTTTTTTTTTAAGAAACTTCCTGAAAAAGAACCAGGAATCACACACTTCACACATTTAAAGAAAATAAGAAAAACTTCCTCACATCCATCATAGTTTAAGATAAATATTTTTGATTAAATAAAATAAAAAGAAGATGATATACATGCATAAGAGAACTTTAACAGAGTGGACACATGGGAAACTCAAATAAAGATAACGATAGATCAACCTCAAATACTTTATATTCTGAAAACAGGGTTACAAAGCACAGTCGATATTGTTCCTAAAGTAGCTCTCTTCAAATTTCTAAAAAATATATAATTTGTTACATATTCTTTGAAATTGTAAATGCATTTGTCTTAAAGACTGGGATTGGGGCTCCCGCGGACCATAAAGCAAATAAATACAAGAAATAACCTTTTAGAAGGAAGACGGTGGGTGGTAGAAGAACAACAAGGCCTGGTAAGAAGAAAAAAGGAGTTATCAGTCTTCGGTTAAACCTTTCTAGTAAAAGAGGTGGAATAACTGGATAAAGGACTTGATAAAGAAAAATAAGAATGTGATCAACATAAACTTACTATGATGGTCTCTCGTCTCTTTTCATTTTCTTTCTGATATCCTTTTATCGTTTTCATTAACGGTTACATGAAATGTCTTAACTACTTATTCCCCTTCATTGGTCAGTTTATCAATATCTTTTTGAACCATTTTTTGATGTAAATTTTCATTGGTTCCATGTTGATTTCATGTCGGATTTTAATGTTGAACAGCTCACCCTCCAAGTCTCTTAGATCAAGGGAAATTCCATGTAATGCTTCTTCATTGTCCTTATTTTTTACAGAGTAATCCACTAGCCAGTTATCTATGGCGTCCTCATCATATTCAATTATACCATAGAATTTTTCAATTGGAAATCCTTTAAAATATCAACTTGTTCATCGAATTGTTGTTTTGTTAGGAACAACGAGCTAAGAATCAACTTGGGATCTTGGAATTCATTATTGCTTTTGGCTAGGTCCGCCTCTGTGACCCTTTTGAATAGTTCTTCCCTCCTTGATATGGCTTGGTTGCACGCTTGAACAATGTTATTCAAGTTCTTTATATTTTCCTTCCAACACGCATTCAACTGCTTGATCTGACTTGGCGAGGGAAGGTCCTCCTCTCTTCTCCTTATCTCTAACATGTTGGAAACTTTAACACCAAAGGGTACCACGGCATCAAGGTAAAAACCTTCTTCATTTTTTAGGTCGGCCTACAAATACTCATGGAAGGCATGTGCCCTCGAGCCAAAAGAAATCATGTTCTTTGAAATTTCCCAAGATTCTGTGATCAGTTCCATTCTTTTCTTGATATTATTCTCCACATAGCTCCTGGCTTATGTAAGTAATATTGAGGATCCTTTTAATTTAGTGATGGGCATGGTGGGTCCAACAATTTCCAAAGGGATGGAAAGAAGTGGAAGAGGCATCAAGGTCTCTTCCATTTCCTTAATCATTTCCTTTAACTTTATATTTTCCACTTCGAGACCACCAATGGAATCATCCAATGCATCGTTGGTTTCTCTATGGATTTTGGAAATATGGGAAGGCTAAATATTTCTTAGGTTAACCTTTGAACGCGATTTCCATTTTTTATTCTTCACATCACTCTTCTCAATAATTAATTTCTTAGATTCGTTGTCAAACACAGCGCTCTACAACAAAAAATATTCTTCTTCATCGAAGGTCTCATTCTCAACAATTTCCAACGATGGATTATGTTGGGTCATGCCTCCTGGTTGATCAATGTTAAGAAACATTTTCTCGGTGTCAGGATCGAGCTCCATATATTCGAGGGAGAAGTTGTTGATGTCACTTTCAATGTGATTCTCTTCTTCCTCTTGTACAATATTCTTCCTCTTCTTCCTCAGAGGAAGTTTATGTGAGTTTTCAATTTTTCCTAGAGGGAGGTTCTTGTCTCCTCCTCCGCCTGAAATATTGTTGATCACTTTTCTAGATGGGTGAGCCACTGGAGCACTACTCTGAGATGTTGTAGTCTTGGGAGTAATAGTTGGGGACTGGGAACTCTTCTCAATGGGACCCTTTCCTTTTTTTTTGTAAAATTCATTGGTACTAACTATCGTCTCCAAGTCGCCAGTAGTGTGAATAGGAGCACCCAAGTTATTATCTTCTTCTTATCCTAGAACAATGTGGATAAATGAATTGATAAAACCCATTGTTAATATATGTTCCAAAAAAAATTGTTAGGGTCAAACCCTTTTATCTTTTCAGCATACTTGAGATTCAGATTGTGGAAGTGGTTTGCAAAATTCATCGATTTTGTTCATATTTCTAAATACAAA
Organism: Picea glauca; assembly: GCA_000966675.3. Classification (NCBI taxonomy): domain Eukaryota; kingdom Viridiplantae; phylum Streptophyta; class Pinopsida; order Pinales; family Pinaceae; genus Picea; species Picea glauca. Next base: position 7,697 of record JZKD02S1954154.1, on the reverse strand, counting down.
ATCCCCAATTTTCCAAGGCAAGGCTATGAATTTCTTTTTTCGTTTCTCATGAAAAAAGTGTATCCAGAAATTATATTACCTTGCAACTTTTGTAATAAAAATTTTGTCGAATATATGGCATGGAAGAAAGGAGGGATTTTCCTTAGAACCAAAAATCATGATAACATTGTAATTCTCCATTTCATCCAAGGTCCCCTTTTTATCCAGGAATTTACTTGTCTGGGCGGATATTCTTGGGGTATATTTTCCAAACAAAAATCCTTTAAAAACCGAGACAAAGTCATTGAAAACTTCATAAAAATGAAAGGAAGCTTTGTGCCTCCACAATGCTTGGTACCAAAAGGTCACTGGGTCAAATTCACAATTCGCCTTCTTGCAGATAGACAAATTAGGAAATTGACAGCAATGTGCTATCGTGAATACCAAATAAGAGGCCAAATAGAATTTCTTATCTTTTTTGTATTGTGACAATTGTGAAGAGATTTCAATGGAAATCAGTTTTCCCCAATCTAAAATGGATTTCTCCTTGACAGTGAAATATAAGATATAAAGAATCATACGAGAAATATTGGCGGTATTTTCTTGGCCGATCACTTTGGTGAATAACAAAGCAATTTCCCGAAAGGGTTTTTTGAAAGAGTTCACCTGCAATCTGGTAATATCATCAGGGATGGTCACGGGATTCTCCAAGAATTCAGGCAAGAGGTCTAGGTTGTTGTCATTATTTTTCAAGAAGTCCCTGCAACCTTCACTCTTGAAGGTGAGTGTTGGCTCAGGGAGTTTTAGCATTTTACGGAACACTTGAGGTGAAAGAGAGACGGGAGAATGGTATTGAAGTTGAATAATCCTCTAACTTGGTATATATTTCTCATCGCACCAGGAAACCAGTTCCTTGCAGTCAAAAACCTCAGGAACACAGCCTACACGACCAATTTCAGACGTCCAAATTACTTCCTTCTAAGTAGAAGGGGATGAATAGTAAGAATAAGCTCTAGACCACTGAATTTTTTGGTCCTCGCGTCCAAAAATGTTCAAAGTATCTCCGCATAAATTTTGTCGAGTTATTGTTTCCATAAGTTGACGAGAGCATTATTTTAATCCAGATAATATTTGAAATGAGTGCTTGAGAGATATAATATAATCTTCTGCAAATCGTGCTTTAATGTGGTTTAATAAGAAATATCCTCGAGCCCTTCGCTTATTAATGACGATATTTATAGAACCTGCATGATGATTTATTAGCATTAAAACATACTAAATGCATATTGGGAAAAGCGCGAAGGTGGCGGGGATGGACGAGAGCAATTAGGATTTGGTATTTTTGTCAACCTACCAACCCGAGAACCCGCGATTGTGAAAGGTTGAAAATCGGCTAAGTGTTGTAATGTGGTCAGTCGGACTTAATATAAGAGAGATGAGATACTTAGGAGCTCAAGGATTCCAATGGTCAACATCTAGATCGTGGATCTTTTGGGTGAAAAATGTATATCAAGAAACATGGGATATGAAAGTTTGAAACCCACCTACCCGGGAACCCGCAACTACAGAAACGGTTAAGTATAGGATGATATGGTGGTCGTTCGGACTCATGATATGGGAATAGGAAGTGAAAAACCGTGAGTCCTCCAACCCGTGAACTCACCTTTTTTTTGAAAAAGAGACTAAGTATAGCAATTAGAAAGGGAGACTAGAAGGGAGAAAAGAAAAGGGGAACTTGGGTAAGTATAGAATATGGAAAAGAAATGGACAAAAGAAGTTGGGAGATTAGAAAAGGGGAGGGAAATTTCAGAAGTGGGAATTGATCTCAACAGGCCCTAGGGGGGATAACCAGTGTAATCCAGGGGAGGATAGTTAGCTTGACTTTGAGGCAGGTAACTAGGTTTCCCCTAAGGAGGGTAACTAGGTTGACCTTGAGGAGGGTAAGGAATTTTCCCTTGGGGAGGAAAGGATGGTTGGCCTTGAGGACCCTAAGTGGGATTTGGGACCCCTGGGAAGGGTTGTCTAGAATATAATCCAGAAGGATTGGGTTTTAAGGTTCCTCCCTGTGGGTTTGGGTTTGATGATCCTCCCTGATGTTGTTGATGAAATAGTCATCCCTGGGGTGGTCCCCGGGATTGTTGTGGGATTTTTCTGGTAAAATGGGGTTTCCCCCCAGTCGATATTTTTCCACTGAAGGTAGATTCCCCCTAGTAGGTATTTTTCCACTAAATGAGTGTTGCCCCGAGTATGGATTTGTCCACTGAAAAAGGGTTTCCCTCTAGTCAGGATTTGTCCACTGAAAGACGGTTTCCCCCTAGTAGGGATTTGTCCCACATTCGAGTTTTGTTGTATGGTAGGGTTTTTCATTCTTTGATATGAAGATGTCCCAATGTGATTTTTTGGTGTTTATGAAGTTTTTGCTTAAAGAGGGATGGTAGGTGTAACCATCGATGTACTTTGCAAATGACTAGGTAACACGAATCTTATTTCACTTGTAACTTGTCCTGAAGTGGTAGAAATATTGATCGTTTGTCCGACAGGATGGTTAATAGGTTGACATGATGGTCCTTCATCTGCGTCGGTGGTGGCAGATGTATCTGGAGAGTCAAAGAGTGGTCGGCCAAAATTAAATTTTTCATAAAGATCCCGACCCCATGGAGTTCTCCATATAGGACGAACAGGAATTTGTTGTGGATCTACCATTTCAGTAGAGCGGATAGGAATAGTGTATTCTTCATTGAAATTTGGTTGTTGTGGTTCCATTTCTAGTTGATCATATGGCCTTGATGGTAGCCTAGGGTGATCTTCTACTACGACATTACCTAAAGAGTCTACTCGGATAAGGAGTGGATCATGAGGTCTTGTCAAATTCGGGTTTGCAGAAAGGGTGGGACCTTCCTGAATTGTTATTAAAGCTCTTTGATGATTTTTTATCAAAGGAGTGGCAACACTACCAGCATCCGAATAGTTTTCCACTTCTTCACGGTAAGTGTCTTCAGGTGAGTTAGGAGGTATGGATTTTTAGCCTTCTGTAGGAAACCCTTTCATCCTACATTATCTACGAACACCTTTATCGGCCACAGTACCATTTTTAAGGACAACTAAAGTAAACAAATAGCATTCGCTAAAAAAATATATAAAACCAATAAGAAAAAACAATAACTTCTCTCAATGAACATACTAGTTGGTAATGAAATCCAACATCGCGTGATCAAATTGAGAAGGGGGTAGGATTTGAGCGGGTGGATCAGTTATGTTGGTAGCCTGCTTAACGGAATTATGCCTTGGTTCAAGTTCCCTCATGGTTTTACCCATGGGTTACCCTCCAAGGAGCCCGAATGAGTTTGACCAACATTTGTTCCAGGTACAGTGAAGACTTCCCTTCACCGTCACCTCATGTAAGGACCCTAAATATTATGGACACTAAGGATACCAAATCGCATTTAGCCTATGGGCAGGTACATTCAACATTCGAGTCTGAACATATTTGCCGGATATCAAGTCCAAAATTCTTCAAGAGAACTGAGGAAAAATGGACCGGTAAACTCCAAAGGACCCCGAACAGTGTCGGAATTCATGAAGCTACGAAACCAAGTGAAAACAGTTGATCCTCAAGCAAAACCCCCAACATATGATCATACCACTATGATTGGTTAAGCCTCAAATGGATAATCTTTGTTTCTCTCTTGCACACGACCTCGTATTTAACCCATGTGTAAGAGGGGGATCCCAGCTATGCTTATACGAAGGTTGGATTTTCTCTTCCTATCACAAGATTTTGAGTTTGTCTTGAATTATTTGGCGAGTTATTCTCACAACCTATTCCAAAGTTCTAGTCCTAGTCTATTGTTGGTGTAAATATCTCAAAAAATATAAGTTTCTAGTTCAATTTTAATTAGCGTTTATTTTGTGGATGTTTGTTACACAAGCGTGAATGATAGTGAAACTGATGATGTTTGAGACTCAACTCCACAAGAATGTAAAAAGAATTATATGCAAGTTTTCTTTTCAATGAACTTCTAGCTACGAAAAGGAGAAGATTTTGTTTTCTTTCATCACTAACAAACACTCAAGAATGCGAAATTTTATGTTATTTTGTTCTCAAACAAAAATTCAGAAAATTGCCAAATTATAAAGAAAACCTTTTTAATATCCAAAACCAATGCATATACATACTTATTTGTTTGATTTTGGATGCAAGCTAAGATGTTAGTCTAATGATTCATTCTTTCACTAATAATGAAAAAGGTTCACTACTGTGATTTGAAAAAGCAAGAAGCAAGAAGCATACAAACAAAGACACTCCCAGTAGCAAACAAGAGACCGAAAGAAAAACAACTACCAAATTGTTCACTCAAAGAGAAACACTAAGAAATCAAAATTCATACTTTATATTCTTCAATAATTGAGTAAGGGATCAAAGATAAAGAAAAAAATAGACCTGTGATCAATGATATTCCCTGTGAAATCCTCCAATCAATCAGATAATCGAGAAGAGTGGAAAAAAGAAACCAAATTTGAGAGAGAAAGGTCAATTTTGGAATCAAGAAAGACAGCGCAAACTCAATAAAGACTAAAAAGAATGAAGGACAGCAAGTTTTAGTCAAATAGAGGACAATATCAGACAGAATAAATTCTAAGTTAGAGAAGGAGATCCAAAGACTATACCCAACAAGCAAGAAACCCTAAAATTTTCCAAAGAAAGCAAAATTGGTGCTTTGGTAACCAAGACACCATAGCGTTGCAATGCTCCCTAGTAGAATCTGGGGGAGCATTGATCAAGGAACAACACTCTAAATTGAACTGCAAGGGAGTTCTAGTTTTGAGGAAAGTTTGAGAAAAAAATCAAAAAGCTTAGTAACTCAAGAAAATTCAATAAGAGGCTCTGTGAGACAACTAACAAAGACAAAAGAGATGTAAAAAATAGATCAAATCAGCAGATAGGATCTAAGGATAGGAAAAAGTATCATATGAACCAAGGGAAGAACAAACTGAAAGTTCCTCCCCAGTGGAGTTGCCAATTTATGTTATAGAAATATTCCCCTGCGGATAGGTGAACTTTCCCTTCGATTACTAACCCCTATACCAAGACAAAAACAATCAATTGGACACTACCATTCCTATAAACTCATTTTTCTTATTGAAAAAGAGAGGAGAAGGTAAAGTAGGATGTACTATTCTTATGACGCTCGTCCTAGTTTCTCATGTCCGCAAGCTTGATCCAACTTCTAGCACAAATCAACACCTACAATGAACAGCAAGAAACAAGTGACTTCCTTCTACTCTAATGGATTAGGCAAAGCAAATTCATCTATGCAAATAAAATTAAACATACACAAGCACATGAATCCATATACTTGAAGGAAACAGGCCAAGTATATTAGATGAGAACTTCAAAAGGAAACTTACAATCTTCAGATGATGTTGTCGCGGCCTCTCCAAGTCCTCCTCGTCCAACCCTTGCTCGAAAGATCCACAATCAAAATAACAATGCTTTGTTGATTTCTTCTTTTTTTTTCACCATTGGAATGCCTCCATTTATAGGATTTGAGAGGCTCAACTAAATTGGGTATATTTGGAATTAGTTGAGGATATGGCTCCAATAGTTGTGATATCTTCCTTAGATGTAGCCCTGGAGTTAGATTCAAGCCAAACTAACCCAATTCATCTATAGTTGTCTTTAGAAGAAAGTGGGATTTCTTCCAAGTTTTCCTCAACCAACTCACCCCTCCCTTAAAATGGGCAACAAAGTGTTGCAACGCTCCCCCTGATATGGACAAGGAACACTAGCGCTCCCTATGTATGAGAAGGGGAGCGTTGATCTTCCGAAAAGTTACCATGATGAATAATTCCCTAGTAAAAACTTTTGTTCTGACTGTCACATGATGGGGCTTCTTCTTCTAACATGTTTTAGGGGTTGTAGAAAGTGTTTTCATGGTGTCATTCGAGATGCGACACTTGTGATAAAAAGTGAAACGCTTATGACACTTGCGACAATGAAAATGCGACATTATCGAAGTGAGGAATTTTGATGTGTAACACAAGGCGAGAGGATGGAAACATTTGTAAGTGTTGGAAAAAAGAAGCAATGGACATGGTGAGTGCATTCCCATGTAGCCCTAAAGGAAATAGAAGCACTAAATAAAAAAATATATCATTATGATAATGGAGAATTACATGTAAATGGGCATACAACTATAAGACCTAGTTAGGCATGTGTACCCCTAGTAAATTACCGGTAAAGTCTATACGTATACCTAGGTGATAGGGGGGACATGTCGGATTCCAAAATACCCTTTTTATAAGCTTTGAGGGGGGTAGGATAAATACCCCAAGTCAAGTTTAAATGGGGGGATTTTTGGGTTAAACTTGACTCGGTGAAAGAGTCAACAAGTTGAATCCATTTTAGGTCAACAATGGTGGTTTTCAGGCCCATGGTTTTGGTATCCCGTGGTATTGTGTCCATGGATTACATGTAATGAATCCTTTAAACAGGATTAGGATGCGTCATTGTCATTGGAATTGGAGGTGAAGGGGAATGCTCACTTGGTATTTTTGGCCAGATTTGGTCAAGGGAACAAAGATATCTTTGGCTAGTTTTTCCCGTGAAGGTTTTCTAGAGTAAATTGTGTGGCAATGATGTGTGCATGATTTATGTTTTTTTTTGTTTCTTTATTATTTATATATAAGGATTTGCTTATCCTAACAATATCTAACTCATAAACATGTACTTGTCTTATAAAACTAATCAATTCCCCCTACATTGGGGTCACACATGTCAATAATTAAATTAAAGCATTGATAGCCTCAATGACAAAACCATGGCTACTCTACAAAAGAAGCATATATAAACACAACACATATTGTTGCAACCTCATGTTTCCCATCACATGTCCATGATAATCACAACATAAAACTAAATTTATAAGTCTTGTGAGCACATCTAATTCAATCAACCTCCTCGCACCAATGGTTTACCCAAGCTTAACACATAACATCAAGCTAATAATTATTTTATAAGGTAATCAAAAGGTGGGCCATTGCATACACCCACCCTTTAGAAAACTTTGTCCCAATGTTATGATCAGTCAAAAAAGGTTAGGAAAATCACGACATGTCTCCTTTGCATTTCCCCAGGTAACAGATCTTGGGCTATACTAGTCCCACTTGACCATCACCTAACTAATGGTTTGATGCCTAATATTTGAGACCATCTATCCAATGTTTATTCTAGTTCAGCACAAAATGGCTTGTTATTGGTCACTTGTAAATAACCTCATTTAATAACATTGTAATTTTCATCTTCTTACACATAATAAAATGTGCCCACATGAAGAATCCAACTTGGGATTTGAAATGTTCATAAAAATATATGAACTCAAACACAACATTTCATAAATTCTTGAAAACAAGGGATTTATCTAGTAGATAGGGTTTGAAAATTGAACATGAATTACTTTGTGTATCCTACGTAGGTCTAATGGAAATGCAAGTCAATACAAAAATGGCCCAATCCTCTTGAGGATTTCAAATGCCCTAACAAACTTCAGGGAGACCTTGGCACTCTTGCCAAATCATATTGTTCTTTTATGTTGTCTGGATCTTAGGAAGACATTATCCCCTATGTAAAAGTTTATTTTTTTCATATAGACATCAACACCACACTTTTGTCAATCCATGGCTTCTTTTAATATTTTTCTGATGTGAACCCCCTATTC